>NTHP01000096.1:352921-453168 GCA_003416845.1 Oplegnathus fasciatus | reverse complement strand
CATAACAGCCCAACTTAAATACAAAAATGAAGGAAATGTAGAATATTGCTGAACAACTACAGTGAGTCTCCATATTGCCATACCCATCTGTGGGTAAACCACAAACACAATCACACAACATTAAGTCTGGCTTCACTTCTGTAGACAGCAATGCATGTCGTAACCATATTAAAGTATCGAATCTCTAAAAGCTGCAGTTATGTAAAACATTGTTCATTCTGCTGACTTCAGTTCCTCCATTAGTGGTGCTGACTAAATCTTGACCGTAAAACGCTGGCACACGCAACACTGATTCCAAACTGAAAAGAAGGCGATGAAGGGAAAGATCAAAATCTTTTAAAGCCGAACTGAAACTTGAAGAAAATATAAACTGTAATGATACAACAGATACAACAGCTACTGGACATATCTTTGCATTTTTGTGGAAGCAGTCTAAGCTTCAAGCCTCTGGGTGGGCTTTTCCCATGACAACGGCCGAGTGACAGCTTAAAGTTGCTAGGAGACCCGCTGTCAACTTCTGTGGTGTGCTCTTGACAGAAGAACATCATATTATATATATCCTATACTATACTATATCCTACATTGATACAAGGTTTTTTTCCCCCCTTTTTCAGGAAGCATGTCCCCTTACAACACTCAACATTTGGGATGACCCATCCTGCTGTTAAGTTTGTACTCCACTTGGAGGCTAGTTAGCCTAGCTTGCTAACGTTAGCACTGATTCCCACTATGTTGCATTTCGTTTATGTTGTTTCAACACCTGCTGAGTCATCTGCAGCGCTCAGTGGGCAGTCCTGTGACTTCAGAGCTCCCCGTGTGATTCGAACCATGACCCGCAGTAACATATGGAGCGCTCAAATCACAGATTGGGCTAATCAACGGCTAATCGACGGCTAACAACGTTGGTGCCCCAGGTGGTTAACTGCCTGTGTAGCTGCGGGAAATGAAGTGAAAGTATTTTTTGTGCACGCCCACACAGATATCGCACCAATCAAATTACTACAAGTAGTAACATCATCAGTCGGTACCAAACATCTACACCCACTGGGGTGGGCGCTATTTCTGCAGAAACACAAGTAACATTTAAATTTCTTTTTTTTTTTGTTAATGATAATTTTGAACAAATGTACCCAAGTCAAAACATAGACATATAAGACGTATATACAGTATACACTGATTTTTCAGTTTGATTTTAATTTGTTTTTATAATGTGCCATATATTACTTATATACTGTATACTGTAATGTTGTTATGTATGGAAATTTTAGCATTGTCATCTCTGTCTACTCTGTATATGTGACACTTATTGCATGTGTCTTTGGGGGTGTTTTTCCCTTATCCGAAGCGATGGTCTGAGGATTGAGGGCATCACATGTTGTACAGATTGTAAAGCCCTTTAAGGCAAATTTGTGATATATGTTTTTGGGTTATATAAATAAAATTTACTCAACATGACTTGACTATACATTATGCAGAGGGGTGACAAATTCAAAGAAAAAAACTGAATGAGTGGAAGAACACAACAAATGCATATGCTTCCTCTCACTCAGGCTCACAGAGTGGTTTGATGAGTATGACAATGAATCATATCGATGGCACTTAACAGTCACCAGATCTCAGCCCAGTTGAACCCCTGTGGGAGATTTTGAAGTGACATGTTAGTCAGCACTCTCCACCACGACCATCAGAACACCAAATGAGGGAATATCTCTCGGAAGAACGATGTTTACCCCTCGATCAGAGCTACATGTGTGCCAGAGGAACAGACCAGAGTGAAGCTCTCCAAACATGAAGGGTGGTATCTCTCTGAGCTGCAGTGACCAATCAAAACCTCACACGCAGACACGTAAGTGCACACATGGACACAAATGGACTCATGTGCATGCACAAAAAAACAAAAGCGCTGCATTCATACAGATGTGCCTCTTACACTTGTCTACACGGTACTGACTTGAAATCTATGTGTTAAAATGTATCGGATGGACTCAGAATTTGTACTTTTTTAGAGTTGTTGTTGGGCACAGCTGCCCTCTTGTTCATGCCCCATCCAGGGTCACTGCTACTGCCCTTTAGCAAAATCTGTCAGGCCCTCTTTGACGCAGATCCGTTTCCTGTCAGAGTGAGATTTTTATTGTTCCAAGGGAGCAGGCTCCAGAATCTCGCTCCCCCAGCCTTTTCCTGTTTCCTCCCAAAGAGGAAGTGCTGCTTTGCTTCAGTTTTTTTCTCTCCCTCCCGCATCTTCTCTGGGACAAATCTGGAACACTGACTGCAGAGCTTTGCTTGTGTCGGCCAAGTCTTGATTTCAAAGAATGAAAAGAGTTCCTTAAAAAGAGATACCCTCCCACTGCGGTCTCTCTTACACAAGCTCACACACACACACACACACACACACACACACACATACACACACACACACTCACAAACAAGCCAACACTGATTTTGCATCCTATATTCTAATGTGCCCCCTCTGAGCGATCAGCCTTGATGGTGTGTGTTGGTGTGTGGTCACCTGCGACCCCGAAGCGAAGCTTTCCCATGGTGCCTCAGCACGTAGCCTCTTTGTTATCGCAGAGAAAATAGTTCTTTGTATGCAGGGAGGGTCTGATCATACATTTAGTCAGTAAAAGCCCTTAAATGAACAGCAAACACCAAATACTCTTCAGCAGACAACAAAGAGAAACAAACCTGAGCATAAAAAATGTGATTATATAGAATTTCTCATCATAAATGTAAGTAGAGAAGCAGCCAATGCTCTGTTCTGCCCAGCCACCAAACCACAAACACACACAGAAAACATGTTTGTGTGTGTGCACATTTAACAGTGTGAGTATGTGGTCCAGTTCTGCATGTACTTAGAATGACAAATGAGTCCTGGTTGTTAGACTGAAGCTCAGCTTCAAGGCAGAGGAGGATCTGCCTGTCTGTCTTTCATACATGATGTCAGCTACCACAACCGAAAGCTTTTAGATAAACCATGTGAACCCAGGTGCGACCCCATCCGAGCAGAACTCTTAAAAGACTGGGAAGCGTGAAAAAAGTAGAAAAGTTCTTGCACCCCAGAGAGTCTTATGAACAGGCACGACAGATCATGAACTCTGGCTACCAAAAAAAAAATGCGTGCAGGATAGATGAATCACTAAAATGCTCAAATTCTGCAAAGTCTTCGTAGGGCCAAGGAATTTCATCGAGGTTTGAAGTTAATTTGTGAATTTGGAAACAGCGGTTGAGAAAACAATCTCATCACAACGTTCATTTAGCAGCTGTTCTGTTCTGTTGGAAAACTCCAGAAGAATACTAAATGGACCTCGTTGTACGACTGTTTTCTCAGTTTGAAAAGAGATTTCCGGTAATTGTCAAAATTGAATTCCCATGTTTTTGAAGTTATTATTAGTTGGTATTAGTTAAGTATGAAAGAAATTGATCAAATCTGTCACGGGCTAATATCAGGACCATCTTTTAAGGCTTGAACATGGCTTTCAAAATTCACCAAACTGTCTCATAGCCATTACTATAGTGTGAATGAGATTTACAATTGCATACCATTCTTCCCACGGAGCTACAACAAGAGCACACAAGCAGAAGGAGGAAAAAGAAACTTCTCTTATCGTGCAACAGTTTGGCTTTAACAAGCTGCAATTTGACAGATTTGATCTCACAGTGACCTGAACCATTGTAAACATGAGCCTATATGAGCTCCCACTGTGCCACCAGCTACAATATTTGAAATACCAGTAAGTGTTGTTACATTAAGCTCGGTGTAAGGTTCAGTAAATACAAATAACCTCCCAGTACTGATGATTCCTGTGTTTTCCTGCGGACTGCAAAAGCAGCAGAAGGCCATGGGGTGAGAAGGCTGAGGGCTCTTGCCCCCTTCAAGATGTCTGCGCCACAATGGGGACAGAAAAATGCTTCAAAATCAGATTCGCGAAGCGGTTTGAGCAGGATGGAGAGTGTTTGTGCAGGAGAGGGGTTTTATCAGCGGCAAACACTCACAGGAATTCCGGTTTGGGATTGTCCATCCAATTCCTGCGTTCCACAGGAAGCCCTGCATAAAAAGCAACTGAAAAACGCCCGAGGACATTTCATTTGTCGCCAGTCGACTCACAGGGAGCACCTCGAATCAACCGCGAGGCTTTTTATTTGAAACCACCGACCCCAGCTTTAAAAGAAACTGGCACCATGGAAGAGTCCTCTAATCCACTGGTCCGGCGGCTCGTGCCCATGGCCGCCGCTCACCCTGCGCGCGCACACGCACCTGATGACCCCATACTGCGAGGGTAAGATTATTTTAAACTTTTTCTAAGGCACGCGGTCATGTTCAGGCAGGTAGCTCCTGTGTTTCTTTGTTTCTTTGTTTGTTTGTTTAATTTTTTATTAAAAGTTTTTTTTAAATAATTTAATCTTTTGAAAATAGAAAAAAGGTCAGAATCAACTTTATTGGCCAGTGTTGTAGCTCTCAATATACTTACACACAGAGAACAGATTTACAGAAGGAAACACATGCAGACACACAGCTAAACAAAGCTAATAAGCTAAACAAATATAACTATTATATACAGGCAAGAGCTGGACAACAAACTATCTATATAGCTACAGGTCAGATTGTTCCTGCACTGGGGGGTTACAGGTAGTGCAAAGAGTGCTGTGATAACTAGTGCATACACAGTTGGTTTTATGTATTGAGAGTATAGTTACAGTACAGTCAGACTTATACATGAAAATTAAAGGATCATTATGTACATGCTGTGCACAGTGTGTGTTACACTATAACATATACAGTAGGACAGTAAAATGTTTTGCAATGGCATTAATTTGGAGGCTATTTGACTTTTTTCCTCTTATAAAAATTCCATACTTCTAAAAATTGGTAAATTGACAAAAAAAAGTAGAGTGTTGGCCCCTGATAATTTTTTAATTGAAACAATGGCCTTGTAGTATAGGCTATAGTAATCTAGAGCATGACATAAACACAGGAATAATTCATTTTCTTTCCTTTTGCCTTATCTTTATTTGTCATGTTAGGATAGTCAAATATTGAACTAATTTCCCTAGGACCTAGCTTCAGAGGAAAAGGATCGGTGCTCTAGTGTTGACAGAATTAATTTAAAGAAAAAACACAATTACAGCTCTTAATTTCTATAATTTCTAATTAAAAACAACAGACATTTGTTTCTTTTGCACATACAGGAAGGTTTTAAATATCAAAAGTTAAATATTATTTCTTATTTTTAATTAATTAATTGATTAATTAATTTTTATTTGCAAAAGACACCAGGTTGAATGATTTGGGATTCACTAAGACGACATAACATGACCTCAATCAACATTTTGTTTTCCTTATAACTTCCTATAAGGCTGCGGTTCTCTGCAGTTCTCATATTTCAGTGAATTAAAGGGAAGGTTCACAATTTTTCAAGTCTGTTTTAAAACAATAGTCAGGTGCACATTATATGAACATTGAAACTGGTTTTGCTTACTGTAATGATTCCTCTTGTCCACACTGGCCATTATGAGATCCTTGCTCCTTGCAAAACTGTACTCAAGAGTTCATCTAAAGCTAATATTCAGCGGTCTGAGTTAGACAGATCAAGATATCAGATATCTTCCAAAGTTTCTGTCGTTTTTGTACAAAATTCCTGCTTTGTGTTACAATCCTTCCATTGAAACTCATCAAGGAAACACTCAGAGAGAGAATATCAAACGAAAAAGACAGCAACTTTGGAAGATAACCACGATTTGACTAATTCAAATTAAGATTTTGACTTCCACTGGATGCATGTTAGGAAGGGATCTCCTAATGGCCAGTGTGGACAGGAAGAATGATTACACCCACCCAAAACCCAGTTGCAATGCTCATATGGGCACCTGAATGTCGTTTTAGACAGACTTGAAAAATTGTGAACCCATCCTTTAATTATACCAGCTGCCGCTTTAAGACACCTCTGCAGGGTCTCTCTGCCCACCAGTCGGCCGATACACCCAGCTTGTGTATCAGCAGGTCATGAATGAAAAAAAACCTAGTTTATGTAGCCCGTGCAGTGACGTCACTCACGGTAACCCAGTGCAGGCAGTCTGAGCTCCGGGACACCCAGCTGGAGGAGTGGGAGGAGGTCCTACCATCACCCCCCATGCGCTCTGACAGTCTTGTGCTCCAGGACAAACCTGACTGGTAGCGGAGTTTTATCACTTGACTTTTCCCACTCTCCAGCGGAATATAACGGGACTAACTTTGTTCAAGCCGCGGGCGTTGCTCTACTTCCCGCAGTGTCAGGACTGTGTTTTTCTGAGGGATTAATTTTAGGAAAGCTGGTTGTTCATCCCACGGTTTGTGATTATTTTTGTATCCATGCATGCGCCCTCGATATTGGCTTGTGACGACTTGTGCGCGCGTGTGCAGCATCCCCGCTTGTTGTTCGGCGTAGGAATGCGGATTTCTTTGCTTTTATGCTTTTATTTGTGGAGCCATCCGTTTAATGTGTGTGTGCGTGTAACTCTTGCGTGCGTGTGTGCGGGAATATTACAGAGATGGTGCTCTTGAGTGAAGGATGTTGCACTTAAAACCAGATCCAGATCTGATCAGTGCTGTAAAACAGCGCCCTCTCATGGCGAACGTAAGAAATGCGCCTACTCCTGATGTGTCAGTAGGCCAGAACTTACTGCATCTTGAAAATCACACAACACATGCAAACAAACACGGGCCAGATGTTCACCTGGACTACAAGCATCCTTTTGTATGAAATGTATTTGATCATGTCTTGTATATTTATATCTCTGGTGTTGAAATGTTGTGCTGAATGAGTTTGTAACATCCTAATAAAAAGCTGTTATCCAGACATATCACACATTTTGTAGGGACACTGCTAGTGTAAACACCCAGCTAGTATAAACTTTCTTTCCCTGCCGCGCCTTTCTCATTGCCAATGTAATGATGCTTGATTTTTACACATGTGCGCGCGCACACACACACACGTTGTCTTCAAAGTGGCCCCCTGCTGCGCTACGAGTCACACCCGCTGCCGTGATTTGTGAATGAACACAGGCTTTGGATGTGCGTGTCCTGTCTCTGGGCGTCAAGCCAGCAGGGGATCAGAGAGACATGCAAGCTGTCAACTGAGGCTTAGCGTCACCCCGAGGATAACTGAAGACTCTCCTGCAGGCCACAGTCTCGTAACCTGCCATCACACCCGGCTGGCTTTAATGCCCCGTTAGAGATTCCCAGAGGGTTTAGTATCTGGTCTGTATAAAAAAAACACAAAAAAAAACAGCAGGAGCAGGTCCAAGCTGACTGTCATGCACTCTGGAACTGCTGTACCATTCTTCCTTACAAACGGATGGCTCAGTCCTTCTTTTAATCCTGTACAGTATGTAATAATCCAAAATGGTGTGAAGGGATAAGTGAACATTTCTGTGAAGGGAGAGTTCTTTGTCCTTTGTGTTCTAGTCTCAGAGTCCGTGCAGGTGCAGGTCAGAGAGAGTTTAAATTGCAGGAGTCTATACTATACAGTCACAGTAATGCGTAGATGTCTACATTATGCGGCTGCTTGTGCGCTTGTGTGGGCTCTGTGTGGCTCGGTGAGGTCAGAAGTTCAGCCTGAAGAATCACGAAAAACCAGTTCCACGGTTCGGCGTCACTATCGTGCCAGTTGCCAGGTCCACACATCCGCCTAACAACAAGTTATCTCCTGTTGGAGTCCAACATCTCTCAAAAAGTCTTTCTGTGTTTTAAGGAACATTAACTTCACATGGATAGTCAAGCACAAACAATACATAGGTCGCATCTTTACTGCTGGTCATAAAGACGTTTTAGACTAAAAATGCTGCATCTACACCTCTAAAATCACCCCCCAAGGGAAACACAAAAATAATAGTTAGGAATGTAGGAATGTTGAAAATAAATATTTGATCATGTCAGACTTTTGAATATGACAATGCAACAATGAAAATGAAACAAGAACTCTCTCCCAGAACTATCGTACAATTCATTTGTTGGCTGACATTTTAATTAAGGGAGCTGTGTCTCCTTTTTGTGGACCCATAATCTCTGTTTTAATACATAATTATCTCAAATGTCCTCTCTGCACAGATAGCTGGAGTCATCCTCCTGGAGGAAAACCTACACATTCAGCGTGAGGAGACTTGAGGCCAGGATCCACGACCCCCCCCTCCCTCCCTCCCTCCCCTTCATCCTCCTCTCCCCTCCGACTGGCACAGAGAAGAAGAGTGTGAGAGACCGAGCGAGGGAACGTGGGAAAGAGGAAGACGATGTACCAAACGCTGCTTCTGTCCTCCTCCCTCTTCATCCTTCATGTGATGGGCACTCCGCAGTTCTTCGCTCACCACGGGTAAAACGGCTCACTTAACACTCTTCCTGTGTTTATTATGGCCTGTCATTCGGCCGGCGTGGTCCCTCAGCCACAGATCTCCACTTCAGCTGTCATTCAGACCCGTTTGTTTTAGCGACCCCTGCGCTCGGCTCGACATTCGAATGCATACAAATTGGTCGAATGGCATTTAAACATTTAAAGAGCGCACTCTCTCAGGACCAGAGCTCTACCCTTCTGCATTACGGGGGAGTCTGCAGGCTCATCTTGTCATTTTCAGTTGATTTGCACAAAGACCAAAATAAACTGAAAGGTCAAGTGGGGCCAAAGAGGTCGAAGATCAACTCTTAACTCTGACACATTCAGGAGTGATTACATGGGTCAGTCAGGAGCAATTAGGCTGCGCGCCAACTTTCGGTGACAGACAAAAACCTTGAGGGAGATGGGAAACTAAACGGGAGACACTTAGGGCCTAAATATCTCTCTGGAAATTACTTATAAACCAGCTCAGCTTCAGATGCTCTTTGAAAGTCTGTATTTCAAGTCAGTTCTTAAATGTCCGATCTCATGCCTTCCTTTTTCGCAGGAGGAGGGTGTGTGGCCGAGACCTCCGTCACGGCGTTGTCATGGCAACAGAGTCATACGTCCAGCCGGTGCACAAGCCCTACATCACCCTGTGTCAGGGGCATCGCCTCTGCAGCACGTACAAGTGAGTCCGCCGGCACACAACAACACGCTGCTCAACAAATAACAACAAAATATGACATCTTCAGCTTTTGCCGGGGCGAACAGTCGAGCATTAACACGAGGACTCGGGTCACAGCGGTGTCCAAAACAGTGCTCTAATTGAGCCGTCACAAAGATGTTTATTTAATGAAGGGGTAAACAATGCTTGACATGTTTAGGAGGGGAAAGGGTTAGATGTGCAGTCCTAGATATAGACTTTCTCACACACACACACACAAATACACGTTTTACACAGAACTGGGTCATGGTGGCATATATTTGGGTGGAATCTAAATATCGAGTACTTTGTGTAACTACGGGAAATGAACTCCCTGCCCGCAGAGACCGCGGTCATGTTTATTTTGGACCGCGTCTCCCTCCATACTTACACTCTCTCGATCTCTCTCCAGCTCTGATGCTGTCTAGTCCCCCCCCTTACATTCCCTCCATTTTAATCTTTTTTGTTTAACTCTTCCCTTGCCACCAAAATTCAGTTTCACTTTTGTATTTTTTTTTTTTAATGGTTTTGCTCATTATATTGGCAAGTCTCAGATAATCTCAGGCCTCTAATCCCGTGGTGATTCTCCTGACTCTGATTAAAATGATCCTTTTTGTTTTCAGACAACACATCTCTCGTCGCTTTCACTTTTAGTTTTCGCCTCAGTTTATCACTTCATATATCTCCTTGCAAACCAAACATACCAGAGTCTCAGCAGGCTGCAGCGAAATCTCAGACTTTAGATGTGAGTTTGCATTTCTCCTCCTGCCCCCTCACTCCCTCCCTCCATCCCTATCTCATCTCTGACACGCTCTTGGACGTCAGTGGTCCGTGGTTTCAATATTCCATTAAATTCTCATTCTCTCATCAGCGTTCTTTCGGTCTGACAGGACATGGAAAAGGCTCAACCACACACATGAGAGTGATGACAGCATAATGGATAACCAGGAATCCCTAACTGTGGGTGTCTATGTTTTGTCTCCACAGGACTGTGTACTCGGTGGCGTACCGGCAGGTGAGCAGAGCAGCACCTCCTTCGCATTTCTATCCAGAGTGCTGCCCGGGCTGGCGGAGATTTCACTCCCACAACTGCAACCAAGGTAACCTGGAGGGACATGTAGTGGGTTTATGTATTGATCCTTAACTGTATGAGCTGCATTCAGTGGAAAAGGATCAAGTTAATTTTGGGAACATGCAAATTCACTTTCTTGCCGAGAGTTAGATGACAAGATCGATACCACTCTCATGCCTGTACGCTAAATATGAAGCGACAGCCAGGAGATGCTTAGCTTAGCATAAAGACTGGAAGCAGGGGGAAACGGCAAGCGTTATTCTGTCTAAATGTAAAAACAAAAGGAAAAAGTCCATACAAAAGCCAAAGCGTAAAAACAAGGCAAGTTGTGGTTTTGTGGGTGGCTATGTGCTGGGCTATTTATCCTCCAGGAAGTCACTGTTCCAGGCCAAGAAATAGTCCATCACACACCTGCCATAGTTTTTACACTTTGGATTTTGTACAGCTAAAACAAATGACATATAACATGTTGCAAATTTAGAGGTGCTAGCTTTAGACAACCAAGCTAACTGTCTCCTGGCTGTAGCCTCATATTTAGCGGTCAGATATGAGAGTGGTATCGATCCCCTCATCTGTCAGCAAGAAAGTGAATAATCATATTTTCCAAAATGTGCATCTGCCCAAGAAATAGTCCAGCACATAACTCCCCATTAAACCATAACCTGTCATTTTTACACATTTGTTTTGTACAGATTAAACAACCTAGATTGAATGTGTTAATTAGGGGGCTTTGGGGATGCTGGTGGGCAGATTTTATACAGCCAGGCTAGCTGTTTCCCCCTGCCTCCAGTCTCTATGATAAGCTAAGCTATCTGACTCCAGTGTGAGTGGTATCAATTTTCTCATCTAACTCTTGGCAAGAAAGCAAATAAGCGAATGTCCCCAAATGTTGACTCATTCCTTTGAATGTCTCTTACAGCTGTGTGTGGACAGTCCTGTGTGAACGGAGGTACCTGCTCAAGACCCAACCAGTGTGCTTGTCCGCTAGGCTGGACGGGGCACCAATGCCAAACAGGTAAAGACATGCGCACAGGTTTACCTGCACAACCACACAAGTCTCACACAAGTGAGCATATTAACACACACACATAAACCCATTCCTTTGTCTGTCAGATGTGGATGAGTGTGGCGAGCAGCGGCCGTGCGCCCAGGAGTGCGTGAACACAGCTGGCAGCTATCGATGTGTGTGCAGAGATGGCTTCAGACTCGCCGGTGATGGCCGTTCCTGTCAAAGCCTTCCCCCTCCTCCTCCTCCTCCTTCTGCCACTCCTCCCTCTCCCACCCAGACCAGCCAGGCAACAGTGGGTGGCCACAATGATGCGGGTAAATGAGCATCACAGGAGTGTATGGTCGTGCGTTCACATGGTATAACTTTGTGTCCTGCAGCAGCAAAGTGTCTGGAGCACCGAGGAAAAGAACATAGCCAGCTTCGCGGTCCATTATTACTTTTGGTACGCGCTATGCCACTCTCAACTCGTACCGTGAGTAATAATGCACTGCGACTGGTGCCGACTCCAGGCGGATGTCTTGTGGTCTGGCCCCGTGCGGTGAGACTGGGACCAGTTGGTTTCTGATAATGGCTCAGTTGACTCCTGTGAGTCTTGTGAGTAAAGCAAACATCTGACTCTAATAGAGCTCCCATGCTAATACAGACATATTTTTATCCCGCACACTCCATTAGTTCCCTTAAAAATGCTGCAATGTTGTCTCTTACCATGTAAAAGTCGATTTTCGTTTGTGTGTGCTTCCTGTGTCTTAGCAACAAAATAATACACCTCCCCCTCCTTGTCTACAAATGTGGTCATTGACCCCAGGACATTCCTTTTAATGCCTATTCTGTGTCAGCGTTATTGCTTTTTCGGGAATATGCGCAACATGAAACCTTAAAAAAAACTTTCCTTTTCCTGGTTTCTTCCAAATCTTTCCACCTTTGGGGATTTTTGTGAGTCACCAAACAGTAAATCTAAAGGGGATACTGTCTCATGTACTGTCAGAAAGTGAAATATCTCTGTGTAAATGTGAGATTGCCAAATTTCTCAGGCTCTGCTCCAAACTCCCTCCCGTTTATCAGTGTTTCTGTGGAGAAGAAAAGACCAAATTCACAGAAAGCGGAGCTAAAATGAGACATCTCGCTCCCGTGACTCCACGTGAGAGTCCTGCAAGTAGCGCTGAGTCAGCAGAAAAGGCAGAAAAACAAGACAAGGAAAGGAGGATAAAACAGCCAAAATATGACAGATCTTTCTACTTGATGAAAGCGACGGAGGGTTATTTGTGGGAGCGTGCTCAGTCTCACCGCTCGGCTCTCGGATGCAAAAAAACTGCAAGGCCAGCAGAGATGTTTTGCTTGAGACTGCATTCCATTATCTGCTCGTATGCACACGTGGATGTTGGGATGTTGATAGAGATCACGAATATAAACACAGGTTTAAATGCTCAAAAAAGTAGACCATCGCTCTGAGTCTGCCAAGCTGCTGTGGAGGAGTGTTGGACTACGCTTGTGTCTCTCCATCTTCCTCCTTTTTTTCCCCTCCCCGTCTCCCTTTTTCACTGCGCTCTTGGCCAACACTTGTGTTCTCATTCCAGCTCCATCAACCCTGTCTGCTGGGGGTCATCGCCAGCCCCCCTTTTTCCTCCCCTTCCTCCTCCTCCTCCTCCTCACCCTGTTTCTCAACTCATTCTTGTCTCAGTAATGGACCACATCTGGGAGAGATTGAGCCGCTCTAGGTCTGTCTGCTAAAGCGCAGCCAGAGAGCAGGGGTCCCTAATTTTGCATCCCGATCTGGGTCCCGCCTGCTCCGGGGACATTCCCCCTGGGGTGGAGCCAGGCAGACACATCACCCCCCCAACCCCCGTAACCGATGCGTGTTCAGAGGAGGGATGAATGAGTGTTCGTCTATTTCTGGTGACCTCTCTTTCAGCTTGTGTGTCGGCTTTTTTGGCCGTTCCCATATCCACGATTCCCCCCTGCGCCCTAAATTCCCCCGGCCTCCCCTGCAGCTCTGCGGTCCTCTTCCTGGTTTGCAGTTTAGAGATGTCGCTGCGGCCATGAATCATTCGAGGAGAGAGGTTGATGAGGGCAGGCTGCTCGAAGGAATCTTCTAAGATATAAACTTAAGATCTGGGAGAGAGGATTAAACACACATCATCCTCGCCTTTGATCTACGCCCTAACCCTTCTCTCCACCCCTCCTCACATAGTTTCCACAAAGTCGGCACGCTCTCATATAGATTTCTGTATTTGCATGGTTTCTACAGGTGGGAGTTTCGGCCTGGTGGAGAACGTGACAGAGGAGGTGCAGAGCCTGAGGAATAGAGTAGAGCTCCTGGAAAAGGTACACGCATGAACACATGTTCAAACACACAAGCACACACAAATAAAAAGCCACCCACCCTGATACCTCGCAGCCCCGCTCGCCAGGAACACCTCTGGTCCTCGTATGATGGTGATATAAAATCCTAGTTGCTATTTAATCCCCAAACCAAAGATTCTTTGAAATGCCAGATGTATTCGGTGGCTTTTTAAATTTTTTTTATGAGTTTTATTAGAAGATAAAGTTTAGAGAAACAAGCAGAAAGGGTAAATGAAGATTAGCTGTTAAAGTATAATTATTGCTGTAGGTCACATTGATTTTCTGTTTACGAAGTGAGTAATGGTCCTTTTCTGGAGCATTGTTCTCTTTTCCCTCATTTCCTCTCCTGTTTTTCTCTCTCTGCGCAGAAGCTGCAGTTGGTGTTGGCCCCCTTCAGCAGCTTCTTCCCGCTGTCGCTGGACGAGGGCTTGTCGGAGAAAACCACCTTACTGTCCCACTCCTTCCAGCAACTGGACCGCATTGACTCCCTCAGCGAGCAGATTGGCTTCCTGGAGGAGCGCCTCGGCACATGTGAGTGACCTCAGGCCGACCTTTTGATTGTTCGTAGTTGAAAACACTTGGAGGAGGGAAAATCCAGTTTTTAGTTGAACACCGCTGTAACTTTTTGTTTTCGAACTTCAAAAAGATCGGAGACCATTTAAAGGCCCAAACGTAACAATTGTCCGTAATGTAATAAAATAAATTAATTACAGGCCAAAAATCCAATAACATAATAAAATCTTGTGCCTGTAATGTAATAACCTTTTTGGCTGTGACATGATAAGTTCAATGATACAATCAAAGTAGATCAAACTATAAGTGAAATGCTTTTCAGTTTTAATCCAATTAAGACATTAAACAATCATAAACAAGACTAAGAGTCTACATGCTAGCAGCTCTGTGCTAACACGCCCACAATAATAATGCTAACATGCATCCTAGTTTAGCATGTTAGCATGCTCAGGCTGATGGGAATGTCATTAGTTTTTCAGGTATTTGGTCATAAACCAAAGTATTGGACAAATTCAAAGTTTTGACCTGACGATGGGATCACCAAAGTTATTAGAGTTCATCCTGAGGGGAACATGAAGTCTGCAGCAAATTTCATGGCATTCTATCCAGTCAACAACAGCCAACACCACAAATGTCGACCTCATAGTGGCGCTAGAGGGGAAGCCAGGGGATCACCAAAGTCAGTAGCATTCAACAGTGCTGCTAAAACAATCCTGGTTTGATCAATATCTTTAGAATCACATCTCTGCGCATCATTTATCCTTTAATTTGAGAATTGATGGTCCAACATGAGTCACAGGTACGACTTCTTGAACATATGCACCCTCATGTGCTGACTGCAAGCCTTTTATTGCTACAGTGCAACCGGACATGCACTTGAGACTGCACGTAACATTTTATTAAAATAGTGTTTTCTTACTTTTTTTAATTACCTCGGCCCTGGGCTGTGGCCTTGGAGAGCCTTTGATTGACACACATCTTAATAGTGACGGCTTATTCCAGTGAAAAGGATAAATAAGTAGCATGTACAGTGTAAAGGACGGTGAAGATGTCGATCAAACCAAGCTTGTTTTTACCATTTTTATTCATGTCCATAAAACCAGGTTACAATTTTAAAGCACATGAATCAATGCAATTACACCTTCATGAACTTTGTTTCTAAATTTAATGGCAAATGTATTTATTCAGTTTTACTGTCAGCTGTCTGCTATTCGCATATCAGACATCCCCACATGGAATCCTGACTCTAACTCTGAGAAACTCTATGTTGGAGATTTGTATTCTTTTACGAGCTTTATCACATTTGGTTTTATTACATTATGGTCAATTATTACATTCTGGGACTTCAGATCATGAAGCTCCAACTATGAAAATCTTAAACCAACAATATTTAATTTGCAATTTCCCCTCAGTTGAAATTACAGTGGGTACAATGAAATCAAAGCATGGTCTCATGGTATATAACTGATTTCATTCAATTTTACAATCACTTGTGGATGGTGGACGATACATTGTAGTAACTCTCTCCGCTCTTCTCCCCTGTAGGTTCTTGCCAGGAGAATTAACGAGGGCCCGCAACATCTCCAGACATCTCCCATGAAGTTAATAATGACACAAGCCTGCCAGAGATTGTATGCACCAAGATGGCCGGCGTTTGTGAGAGAGGGATGGCAGAAAGCAGACATGCTGTGACGCAATCGTCAATTTTCACTATTCCCAACAGCTCTATTTACTTTTCTTGTTGGATTAATGTCAAATTCTTGATTTTGTAACAGTACCTGTGGCAGGGTCAGTTTCAGCATTACATCATCCCTGCAACATCTGAATCAAACCCCCTTGGGGTCAAAGGTCAAGTTGGCCACTTTGTTTCTGTGTTTGTTTTGCATCAGTGCAGCTGTGTCCTCTGTCCTGAGGCAGACACGGACATCTGTATTTATCTATTTAAATTATGATTACTTTTAGTTATTTCTCAGTGCTCCCATAGACATTTTTTACCTAGTTTTGTAACATTTTGTAATAAAAGGTCTTAATCAAAACCGCCATGTGTGTTCACTAATGTGAAAGGATAACTGAGTAATGTTTACAGATACATTGTCCTGTATTCACTGCTGATGTAAGACAGGACAAACTCTCCATTAAGCTAACACAACACTGGATGTCTCCTGTCGATCTCCACTCTTACTTGAGTAAAGGATCTGAATACTGTACATACAGTACATAGAAAGTATCATTACTGCATTGTCAAAACACTCCATTACAATTTAAAGTAAGTATTATTAATAAAATGTAATTAAAGGATCAAAATTACAAGTACTCATTATGCAGGACAGCCTTTTTCAGTAGTTTCAGGGAGAATTTTAATGTTAGCTGATCATGGTGGAGCTGATTCTCACTATTTTTCTTGTTTGTTTCTTAAAATAAGTGAAAAAAAAAAATCTGCCAGTCTAGTTGGATCATTTCAACCTGTTTTTCCAACAGAAATCAATCCAATTGAGAACTTTAGAAAATAAGACTTTTAGAACTGAATAATAGACATAAATTACTTGGAAAAATGAAGATTTTTGCAGTGTTTGCACTATGCAAACTGCTAATCTACACATAAGCGATCAGATAAATTTAGTGGAGTAAAAAGTACAATATTTCTCTCTGAAATGTAGTGACATAGAAGTATAAAGTAGCAGAAAATGGAAATACTCAAGTAAAGCACCCCTAAAATTGTACTTAAGTACAGTACTTGAGTAGATATACTTTGTTACTTTCCACCACTGACTATAATATAAATCACAGAGGAGGGCAAAGCAGGCATTTCAGTGCACAACCAGTTAAGAAAAAAAGAATGAATTTTTATTTATTCTTTTGCAAGGCATTCACGTTTACCCAGAATAGGTGAAATCAAGAACACTACATCATTAATATTAACCAGATACTATAATGGGCGTCTATACCATGTGTGCATGTATTTACACACACATACAGTAAGGGACCACACACATACAAGGCTCTGCAGGATGTCAGCTCTGTTTCTCATATCCCATCTAAAGCAACCACCAATTACACTTTAATAGCTTTGGTGAAAATCAGAGAAAACTTGAAGTCCTTTTTTATTTTTCCACCCAAACTCAGCATGAAAAGTGCTTTATTAAGGTTCAGAATACTTTGAATCTTTTCCAAGATCTTACATACAGTATGAGTTCGTAAAATCAACCAGCGGGGGTTGTTGCGGAGCCTGTTAGCCGCCAGTTCAAGCTCATGACACAAAGCTTACAAATCACACATTTGTATTACAAAATAACCGAGAACTGAACAGGAAATAAATGGATAGAACACTCCATTAGCAAATTTATATGGTATAGTTCATATTTTGGAAGAAGTCAATTTGGTAGAGTATAACATTCAAACCACTTGCTGCAAAGGTAAAATCAGCTCTTACAGATAAGAAAAAGTCAATAAATATATTCAAACTAAGAAAAAAGAAATTCAGAATTTGATCAATTAGTATTAGTAGGGGCGTATATTCCGTACTGGCCTTGAACATAAATGAAACCCTCACCATCAGATGTACTTAAAGCAGAGAGCCCAGCAGGTAACACTAAAACTACTGCTGCACCCAACTATGAACTGCAGTGTACAGCCTTAGTACCAAAGTATTGATTAATCCATTCACCTCCTCAGAAGGTTTGTGTGCACACGAAGTCAGTCTAGATTTAACATTTAATGGTCAATAAATACATTTCCTAGATTTTAATGCCAACTGTATGCAAGACAACAGCCCAAGAATAAAACAATACGATGCAATTAGTAGCACACAAATATCCTGAATGCTGGAATACATTCTCAGATGGTGTTTGATGGGCAAAAGCGGCGAAATGAGTGTAAAGGCAGTGAGCAATGTGAAATTTAAGACCTGGATGTAAACTAAAAACAGTTCAGTCAGTTCTATCTGGTTAGAAGTCGTTGTCAGTACACATCACAAAACATAAAATGAGCATAAGCAAAACTAGCTGAACAATCCAAAGTGTAACAACAGCAACAACCAATCAAACTTAAGGCCAAAATTTCCACAACTTTTTAAATAATCTAATATTCTCCTATGAGGTTAAGTAATAACTGAATCAGAACAGCACAACTAAAACAATGTTACTCACTTTCTTTTCACTTTCATATTGATTAAAAAAAAACAGGGACAACCCTTAAACTCTTTTGAGATGTAGACTTGAGTATGCTAGGTTTGTTAGTAATTAGAGGATATTCAAGTTAACCAGAACAAATAAAATCAGACCAAGTCAAAAAAAAATGCTTGAGATATAAATCATTTCACAGTTCTACACAAGTTTTACCTTCTTCCCTACAGAGAGAACGGCCTTCTATCATTGGTAAAGGGACATTATATCATTGGTAAAGTGAGATCAGCCAGTGGATGACTGATTAAGCAGGTCATAGTGAGATAATAATGAGCTTGCATTGGAAGCTTCCCAAAAACACTTTGTCATGGCACAGCAGGTAGCTTGCACTTTGGAACAGTGATGCTAATAAAACAGTTTGACATTGCACAATATATGAAAATCACCTTTTTGACACATCTTAAATAGGTTCACTTGTGAGTTCAGTTCGAGGAGCAAAAACATGTGATTGCTTCTAAAAAATAAAAAAAATAAAAACAAGATTAACCAATGTAGAAATAAATAGAAAACAAAAATAGAGAACACAGCGAGAAGACACTTACTGCTCAATGCTGCACACAGGTTATTTCTAATCTTTTGTAGACAAACTGAAAGAATGCACAATGATACACCAACAATGCACAACATTGAAAACTGATCAGTCCGCTTAAGTCCATTAAATCAGTACAGATGGGTGCTATTGTTATACGCTGTATCTTGTGACCTTGAATTCCTCACTTTCTGACATCATGAAGTATGTCATGGAGCTGTTGGTCATTGAGTTAAAGAGCCAATATGGGTACAGAGTTGAATTCATAGCGACAGAACCAGAGAAGTCCATAGTCGACCGGTGTCGACCTCTCACCTCCACACACTCCGCCGCTCGTGGAGACCCCGCTCCTTTTGTCTTTAGGCAAGAGACTGGAATGCAGAAAGGGGGAGAACACACTAAAAAGGAAAGGAAGGAAGGAGATAGGGTACTTTGAATGTGTGTGTGCGTGTATGTGTGTGTGCAAAGATAACTAAAACAAAGGCAGCATGAGAGGAACAGAAAAGAGAGAAAAAAAAAAGGTTTATCTGCTGAACAGAAGGCAGACGGAGAAAAAAGTGGAGAAAAAGGCCCACAAAAAAAAGTACAAAATGGTGATAAAGCAAGACAATAATAAAGCCAGGCTTCCAAAGCCAGAGAGCAAAGCAAGGATGAGGGTGGACAGAGCCATCCAAAAGGCATGCATGAAGAACAACACACATCCATACTGTTCGGCTTGCCGTCCGTCACTCCGCTCACGGCGTGCAGAGCAGCGCTGCTGCTGCAGGCACAGTGAGGGTCGGGACTGACTGTGCTGTATGGTCAGGCCAGAGGCGGACTGGACCAGGCGTCAACTAGACAAGAAGAGATTTCATGACAAGAGACCTGTGTCATGTTGTTTCCTGGCCAGGTAATGGGACAACCTGGGGAGGGCGGGAAGGTCTGGGGCGAGGAATGGGTCTCAGACAGGGACATAGGAGGAAAAAAGAGGTGGGGAGTATGGTAAATGTTCAGTGCCTCAATGGCCCGTTGCTCTGGGTTACGGAGTGAGAGATGTCAAGGAAGGCCGAGCGCATCAGGTTGAAGGACTTGTCAGAGAGGGATGACACATCCTCCGACGCCATCCCCTTTGTCTCGATCTTTGGGAGGATCTTCAATGTGATGGTCCCTGCGGAGGCACAAAACCTCACCGTCAGAAGTCTCACAGAACATCAAGGAGCTTTTTGCATCAAGATACAGACACAAGGAAAAAAGCACTGCTTGCAACTGAAAAAATGAGGAAAAAGCGAGGACAATCAAGCTGAGTTACCCGATTTGAACTGCTTTTCTTTCCGTAGGTAGAAGTTGCTGTAGGAGGAGAAAACGACGGGTATGATGGGTACCTGGAAAACAAGAGCGGAAAGAAGACAAACATGTTAAGCACACAAATCTAAAGTAATAAGACGCTTAAACTTTACGTTTTCTTTCTCCTAAGCAAGCCAAAAGATGAGAAACAAACAGACAGAAATCCTTGACTGAACCAACATCACATTCTCTCTCACACACACAATCAGCACGACTCTATAGCAATCTCCATCTCCTCCACTGCTGCTAATAGAGGCCGAGTTGCTCTCTCGAGGCCCCCCCCTGAGTGGCCCTTCAACGGGACAGGCTGAGCCAAACGTGGCTCCCCCTGGGGGCTGTCCTGCTTCCACTCAATCTGGCCGGCTGGGTACAAATGGAAAGGCTGGGCTGTAACTCAGCAGAAGCAAACACAGAGAGATAGAAATAGTCTACGTTCACACAGAAAGAGTCTCGAGTGTAAAGCAAAGCGGACAGGGGAAAAACAAAACACAGATTGTATTCTCCAGACCTCAAATGAAGTTATTCCTCCACCTCAAGCCAACACACACACACACACACACACAACAATTCCAAATGGAGCACGTCTGTTAACATGCAAACACTATTTGTATAACATAAGCAGGGTCTGAACTGTAGAGCCAATAGTGTGTTTGCTAATAAGGAGCAGCAGGGCTTTATTTTTGTGCACTGCATATCTGAACCAAACTGATATTAATCTTTCGCAGCAAGTAACGAAAAAAACAGGCTCACACACACAAACACACACATTTTTGCCGGGGGTGAACAAAATTGCAGTTTCTCGCCAGATCTCACTCAACAGTGTTTTTTTTTGTTTTTTTTTAATTCAATCCACCTGTCTGACCCGGAGTGTGTGCTACGAAACATCAGCTCAAGAACAGAGACCTCCCACCTGCATGCATGCAGAGATAAAGCTTGTAAACGCACGCAGCTGAGCTGCCAATTACTCCGGACTCATTCTGCGTTGGGAGTTGTGTCTCTAGTTGTGTCTTTGGTGTGAGGAGTTGGGGTGGGACAAGTTACATCATACACAACCAAGAGCAAATTCAGAGAAACAGAAATGTCACAGTGAAAGTGCTCGTGTGTGAACAGACCAAGCTATTCAGACAATTTCAAAGCTTCCCTTGCTAACAACTCTGGCTGATTCAGTGCGGCCTGTGCATCCCATCATCTGTATATTGGATACAGTTAAATCATAATGTTGCCTTGTGCCATATACTGTAAGGTTGCTAGCTCCCCCATGTGTCTAGAATCAGCACATTGCTGGCAACACCACCCCTCTCTCTGTCAGGAGACTAGAGTTGGCAGAAGTCTCCTGGAATACAGCCAGTATCATCACAGCCCTTTCTGCCAGCCAGCAGGGTTAAGTGAATGAGCAGGGGTGTGCATTACAGTACATGAAATGTTGACTTCATTCACACGTATAGTTAGGATACGGATAGGCTAAGCTTACACTTTCTCTACTCAGTATGCAGAGAGCCAGAAAGAAAGTGATAAGAGAAAGAGTACTCACTTGTGCCTGCACTGCCAGGTGGAAGGCCCCTTTTTTGAAGGGCAGCAGGTCGCCTCTCTGGTTTCGCGTTCCCTCTGGGAACACCCACAGACGAATCTGAGGGGGTCAAAGGACAAGGGTTGGAAGGAAAAACAGTGATTTAATCATCCCATGTCATCCCTAATGTGTCAGAAACCAGAACCCTGTGACAGATTAAGTGTAAACACAAAAACAAAGAAAACCACAAATAACTAAGAGTCAAATTAATATGACAAACAATCTGACGTTAAAAACCAAAAAGCGTGAAGTGCTACTTCTTCAGGGATGTAAACACTGTAAACCATTTTATCACTTAAATTCAGATAAACTTAGCTCCTTTTATCATCACTGATAAAACCGCGTTGACCAGAGCCAGATTACCTGGTCGTCCAACATGGTTTTGGCAGCGCCAGCCATGACGCTCTTGGCATCGCTCGTCTTCTTGCGGTTGATAAAGACGATGCCACCCAGCCAGCAAATGAGACCTACTGTGCCGGCGTAGATCAACTCCTTCTTGGCAATCATGGTGCAGCGGTCTGGTAAGATCTCCATCAGGCCTTAGAAACAAAAGATTAAGACGCTTACTTATCTGAGTTTTGACAGTATTTTATTCTTAATGATGTGTCATAAATGAGAACCTGTAATGTCAAATACTTCATAACTAAAATGGTGTTGTAATATCTCCAAGTAAAGTCATGCCTGTCACTCATGCCTGAATGAGTGCAGTATGAGCATGAGAAATAAGACTTAATTTGTGAATAAGTTTAGTTTGCTAGCATATGAAAGTAGCAGCAAAGGAAAGACAATGAAGTGCTTTGATAATCCAAAAATTCTCACTTTACACGAAGAACTCCTTCATAACAAATACAAATCTCAGAACACAGCAACTAAACTAGTGACTTAAAGTAGTGCTATAAACATCCAAATGGAATTCACTTTTTACCTAGATTACCAACGTTTATCCTCTATCCAGGTAGAGATGTATGAATAAAACATCTTAATCATCATTTTAAACTTTGTTCATAATAACAACAACAACCTTTATTTATACAGCATTTTCAAAACTAAGTTACAAAATGCCTTACATGGTCGAACCAGGAACAAAAACAATTCAGACTGCAATGAAATAAAATCAGGCAATTACCACAGTAAAAAATAAAATACCCAGAAGTAATATAAAAATTAAAAGGCAAAATATTTAAACAAACAAACAAACAAACAAACAAGACATGTTGGAAGTAGGGTTGCAAAATTCCGGGAATATGCAAGGTGGAAACTTTCCATGGGAATTAACAGGAATTAATGGGAATAAGAGGGAAATATATGGGTTATTTTCCCAGGCTGCATTAACCATGTCATATGCAGATAGCAACAAAGCTTTTACCATATCATAAGCAGACATGATTGTAAACCCGTCTAATAGAAGTGGAAAAAAAAATCAACAATTTAGTTGAGTGGAACTTTAATTAAATGAGTTGACTCCTTTAACAAAAAGCACTGATGCAATGCCATGTATAGATAAATAACTAAGCAGTTTGATTAACCCTCTGAGGACTAAGCCCTTTGTTCATGAACACAATGTTCTTTGAAGACTAAAATCCATTAATTTGCCAAATACATACAATGTGAAAATGTGCCATGTGGTGGGCTGTGTGCAAACTTAGTGTAACAACTAATTTTTAAAAGAAATGTTTTACAATAAAGAATGAATGGAAATGGATTAATTAAAACTCCTCAATTAGCATGCTCAATCAAGCTACATCCCACATGGTAACAGCTAGCTAGCAAAAACTAGCAGGAGGTGTTAACAAGTTATAAACTGTGTACTTTGCTTTAGGCTACTATCAGCTGGTAATATATTTACTTAAGTAATATAATCAAAACTTGTGACTTTTGAATTTCTAAAGCACTTACAAATCAAAAGACGAATGATGAGCAAATCTGTAGTTTTGTTCACATAAGCAGTAAAAGTTTGAGAAATAAGACATTTTCATAGAAAACGTTGACTAATTTGTCATGTTGTAATGTAATTTGCTTGCTTTACTACTGGCCATCAAGCCTGGATTATAATATAACTGGTTTGTTTTTTAGTCATTTATTTTTCTACATCTGAAGCATTTTCCACTGAAAAATAAAAAAAAACTAGTAAACAACTGAGACCTTGAAATGTGGTGTCTCTAAAGGGGTGTCTTACAGGGAGTCTCTAACCTACACAGCTGCAAAACAAATGACTGGATGCAACTTCCATGGGCTGTTTGTGATGTGCTTTGGCCTTTCCATCTTATCTCTCCTGTCAAAACCTGGATTTCATCAGGTATAAAGTCTGCTGATGTAACAGATGTGTTGGGAAAGAAATTTCACATTTTATCGATGGGAGTTATCTCTGTGAATAGCGCTTTCATTACGAAATCAGACATGTTAGACCTTTGTGCAAAAGGTTGCTGGTGCAGAAGACAGAGCAGTGCAAGGTGTCAAATGCACACAATGTTAGAGAAAGGAAGTCGAAGTGTGTGAAATAAAAGGACGGCAAAGAGCAAGTAGATGCTTCTATACTAGGAAGAGAAAAACAGAGCAGACAGAAGCAAAATTGCATCAGAAAGAGTGCTTGAAACCGAGCCTTAGCTGTAGAGGCGAGGGATCTTAGTTCCTTATGCTCGTATCACATCAGCTCCAGGATGAGCAGCTATTAATGGCTGGGTGTAGCAGTCGGCATGGCAACTTGGACGCCAAATCAGACTTATGCTGAGTTTTCTCAGCACTAATTAGATGCCTAGCTCTCACCCTGCTGTCACTGCCCTGGCCTCGAGTCTGCCCTCATCACTCACCGGCACTGAAAAACACTCTCTCCCGGGCACTGATGGAGAAGAAACATACCTCTGCTAAATTAGTGTCCACAACACTCGGATTTAGGACCCAGAAGAATGAGGCAATGCTAAAAGACATGCCCGCACATCCAAAACCATAGACAAACAAGAGAGACTGAATCAGAAGACCAGGTGGATGAAACGATCAAAACCGTTCTACAACGTGCTCTTACTCAGTCTACACCGATTTTAAATGGTGTCCAGTAAATGTATAACCAGCTTTTAATTCAGAGTGGGTCCTGTGAGGCCAGTGATGTATGAATTTTTTATTGGTGTATGTATTGATCAATATGTTCTATTACCTTCTGTGCCAAATCAAAACAACATATATTGAAATAATTTCTGTGGCTGCATGACTGCAAATTTTTCTCCATTTTGTTTAACACCCTTTGTCAGCACAAAGCTGGTTCAGTATAATCTTACCTTTGTCCAAGTTTTAGCAGCACTGTTGCCGAACCTACACTGCAATCTGTCTCAGCAACCAAAACCAGGAAAGATTGTTCTTCCTTGAATAAGGAGGACTTTAAAGTCTGGATGTGATACACCTGAGAGGCATCAACATTTTGTTCAAATAAGTTGTGGCCCAGGTGTGAGTGGTCTGCCATTACTTTCCCTTACTGCCTTAGGTAGGCAGGAGACAAGCCTGCTCTCTGTGATCACAAATACTGTGTTTTAATGCAGCCGAATTCACAATGTAGTTGTTCTCATTTACATATTTTTCTGCTTCTGTTGTCAGAACGAGTATGAACGAGTATGCAATTTGGTTGGGGCTCATAAATACTATGTTGGCCAGCAGTTATTACCAAGCTGCTGTGTTGCTGATAAAATCATTGGCTATACTGATATTTAAAATGAATGATCACAGAGACATTTTGAAGCAACAATAGGTTGTCATATTGAATACAGACAAAAAGAATCTGCTACCACATGTAAACAGACATGTATTAATGCATGTAAAAAAACACAAAATATGTCAGCAATACAACTGTAAACTATATTTTAAATGAGACCGCTGAAGAACAGACGCTCCGCTTCTGAAACGTTTCCAGTAGACACTGAAACTGCGACACAGCTGCGACTGAGCTGGAAAGCGACGCAGACGGAAAGCGGCGCAGCTGGACGCTGTGTACATTCGGCATAGTGTGCAGAGTGAAGGTTGAACTTCCTCAGCTGGTGCAGGAAGTAAATCCTGCTGGACCTTTTTTTAATGATGGACTGTTGTAAGTAGTTTCCAGAAACCTAAGGGTGGTTTGGTGACTGTACCCTGAATTACTCTACTTCGTGAGGACATAGTCTGAGGTGGAGTGAGTCTGGGTTGTGTGCCTGGGCCCATCAACCCTACAGTGAAATAGATCCAGGTCTTCAGCCAGTTGTTAATTGTCTAATTGCATGGGGTGGGGGGGCATCACAGTGTCAGTGAGCTTATCCAGGTCAGCAGTCAGTGCACTCACAGAAGGCAGAGTATTTCTGCAGAAGCTTTCTCCATTAAAATTCTCCAGGATCACGATAAGGGGATGTAAACGTGAGACAATCATGTGTGAAACGTGATTATCTGCTCAGTCAAGTGTTCTTGTGGTGGGATGTGAACACTGACCAGAATAAACTCAACTCCTGAGGTGATTAAAAAATAATAAAATCTTCCACTCTGTGACATCCATCAACATTCATTCATTCAAAGGCAGATTCTGCCTCCCCTTGCCTTTGCCTGATAGCTCACACCGTCCTGGAAAGATTCACCCAGCCAAGTTTTCATGAAGCACAGGGCAGCAGAGACCGAATAATACTTGTTAGTTCCATTGAGCAGAAGCAGCTTGTCCATTTTATTGGCCAGGGAGTTGAGATTCGCCACGTGCATACTCGGGAGCAGATTCAGAAACCCCCACTGCCGGAGTTTAACCGGCGCAACAGTACACTTCTTTCATCTGCGACTCCTGCACCTGCTGCAGAGGACTGCGGCTCCTTCAACGGAAATGTCTAGAAAACTCTCAGTTTGTCAAATCTGGTGTCAAATTGCCCCAAAGTACAACACTTCTTCTCTGGTAAATCTGGTCTTATTTGAGTGGCAGAAGAAGAGAGATAAACAGAAACCAGTGCTGAGGAAAAGCTGCCGTTTGCACAACCATCTTGCTTCACATACATACTGGGTGAGCAATGTAGGAATCATTGCCCTTTTCATACATAGTCCCTCCTGTGTATGAACAGAGCAGCATGAGAACGATAAGGTCAAAGGTCAAAACTACATCTGTCGTTTTGAGAGTGAAATCAATGTCAAAAACATTTATCTTCATACATAAAGGCAGTACAGTACCCAAAACATCCAGCGAGCTCTGGTGGTTGGAGATGATGACATAGGGTCCCTCTGTCTGCAGATGCTCCCAACCGCTCACTTCAAATCGAAGACCCAGGAAATACTTCACGTGACGGACCATGAAGCGGATAATCCTGAGGGGAAAAAGGTTAATTACAGTCCTGAGTAAGTATAGATTACTGTTCACAGTCATGTGAGTGCAGCATGTAGGCTGCATATTATTAACCAGAACCCTACGTCGAAAGGTTGGAGGTAACAGTGGAATGTACAAAGCCTGTTAAATACAAGGGTATTACAGTACATTGTAAGAATGCCAGCTCAGATATTTAAAATGTGACCCAAACCAGACAATACAGTCAAGACTGTATGAACAATACAAGAGATCTGGTGGATTAACCAAATACAACATCCCCATTAGTGTTGTATGTTTCTTGCTTGGTTAAATAATTGCCTGTAGTCAGCACAACGCTCCAATAAGCTTTGAGAAAGAACGTCCTACCATCTGCCTGTCTGCCTCTGAAAAACAACAAAAAAACAAAAACAAAATCACAGTTACGACTTCTCAATGTCACTTAAAGCTGCCAATCTATGGATTTATCAAATCTTATCAATAATGTGATTTGTCTTGGAACTATACTCTTAAATGTGGGGTGACATTCCACAGTAGTGGAGTGGCAAGGCACTTTATGCTTTTCTGAATATTTGGTCAAATAAACATGTTCACTGTCCAATTTTAACATTTCTATTCTCCAAATACCTAAAATAAAGGAATTATACCAATATGATTTAGACATTAGGGCTGAAACTAACTAAATTATTGATTAATCTGCCAAGTCATTGTCTTAAAAATGTCAGAAAATAGTGAAAATGCCTGTCATAGCCTCAAGTTTCCTATCACATATAACAAAGAAAAGCATCAAATCCTCATATCTGAGAGGGTGGAACCAGTGAATATTTGACATCTTGCTTGGGGGGAAAAAATGTAAAAAATCAATATTGTTGCAGATTTATTTTCTGTCTATCAACTTTAACTTTATAATGGAAGATATTAAAGCTGCAAAAATGGATTTTTGGGGAGCACAAGGAGGCAGAAAAAAGCTGACAAACATGTAGCCTCCACTATATTTCCAGCTTATAAAGTTAGTGTTAGCAAACAATTGGTTACTTTTGCATCTAGCGGTTATGAAGCAACATTAGCATTCATTTGTTGTATTTCGAGCTCCAGCCACCAGGCAAATCTAATTCAAGCATTCAACTTTCTAGATCTATCTACATCCCCATCAACGCCTGAGAAAGGTGATGAATCCTCAAGAACTGTGTTCAGATTTAAGTTAAATATTCCTGAACCTGATAACTTAAAAACACATTCTTCCACACTGACTTTTCCTGTTCATGCCCTTTCTGTTCAGGGTTTATCTTTTGGGACTTATAAAACTCGACCTCTGTAGAGAGAAAGAAGATAACAGTTATGAACTCTGAAATATAGAGATATAAGATGACCATGGTGAACAAGGTGACCTCTGCCCTGGCTTAGAAAAGTTTTAATGTGATTCTAAACAACTGGCTCCGGGGTGAGACTGTGTCACAACCAGATTACGCAGGTTTTCATGCTTTTCTTTCCATCAAATGAGATCCTTTCTCAACAAGCCCTCACATCCATGATATTTTCTCTTTGACCCTTATAACACTTTCAAAAGCCTGCCTTGTCCTCAACCAACACACTCCACCTCAAACACACTGAGAATGGCTGCCAATTTCAAATCTATCCAAACTTTGGTGCCGATGTGCAAGGCTGGAAAGAGAGCATTTTATGTTCAGGCCAATTCCACACTACAATCAGCAACTTAGCTCTCCATTCTTAGCCATTATCTGCTGATCAGAACTAACCTCTTTTCATGCTTTGAGCCAAAGGCAGTAGCAACAACATTTTACTTGTACAAATCTGCTGTTAAACTGCTGCCCCACATAGTATTTATCTGTAGATATCTGTCAAATTAAGGACCATGTCAACTGCGAGAAAGTGGAATTACATAATGAAGAATGCATTACAAATCTGTGCTGAACAATAACACTCTCACCTAACTTTCCACAGTTTCTTTTGATTATGAGGCGTAAGTCTACTCAACAATCGGCGAAGGACAACGAGAGAGACACAATCAAACTATCCTTGCTAGGTCATGTTAGCCTCCGCACCGAAAGAGCAACAAACTTGAAAAACAACTCGCAATATGGCGGCTTTCATTTTATCTTCATTCATGGGCACAAAACCTATTCAAGAACAGACTTTCTATTATCATCCGCCAATTCATTCTCTTATATACATTTTGCTGATATTTTGCCAAACTCTCTGAGACCAGTGTCATTATTTCAGAGATCATACTCTCCGATACTCACAGGGAAGCCACACAATGACGCTTTAACACCATGCTACTTAGAAATAAAGACTTATGTGAATATTTCAGGAAGGGTTTTAGGGATTTTATTGCAGATAATGATGGTACAGCAGATGACCCTCAGATCTTTTGGTTTGCAATCAAAGGATGCATAAGAGATACAACTACTGCTTTCGCTTCTCACATTAATCGCACGAGACTGGGCAAAATGACTGGTTCTGAAAATGAGATGTAAAAATTATAACAAGCCCAGCAGAGGATTGGCTTTTCTGTTGATAAAGAAATAGATTCAGTCAGAGTGAGCCTGAACTCTCTATCAAGAATCAGAGCTGAATTCCAAATTCAAAGAGCTAGAAGGATTTATTATTTTAATGGAGCATGTCCAAGCCACCTTCTGGCTCTGACTTTGAAGAAAATGAAAAATGTTCGAATATCAGGTCAATTTCTTCTGAACAAAAAATACTGACTACCCCCAAAGAAATAAACTGTGTTCTGTTCCTTCTATTCTGAACTCTATACGTCTGAAATATCCCTCGACAAAACTAAAGGTGAATCATTTTTGAACAATATTAATCTTCCCACCCTTGCTCAGGAATATGCTGAGGTTCTTGATAAACCTCTGACTGACTGAACTGAGAAAAGCATTGGTATGAAGACAGGGAAGTCAAACGGACAGGATGGGATTCCCCCAGAGTTCTACTTCACCTTTTGGGACGAGCTGAGACAATACTTCTTAGCCAAGCTTCACTCGTCTATCAACAGAGGCTGTAATACCCAAACCTGATAAGGACCACTGTCGACTCTTAACACATAAGATAAAGTGTTTGTTCAGGTTTTGGCCTCCCATCTAGAACCACACAATGAAAGCTTGTTCACAGCGACCAGGCAGGATTCATAAAATCTCGACGGTCATCAAATAACATGCGTGGGCAGGACGTCGCCTCTCTCAGTGCCGTGTTAAGTCTGGACACAGAAAAGGCCTTCGACAGGCTAGAGTGGGAATAACTATGGGAAACCCTGAAATGCTTTCAATTAGGTCCCAACTTCTTCAAACACATTCAACTGTTACAGTATGTAATAATCCTTCTGCAATGATAAACACAAATGGTATTATATCTCAAAATCTCGTTCCAGCTGTCAGGGCTGTCCCTTAAGCCCCTTCCGGTTTATTTCATCATTACAGCCTCTTGCACGAAAAATTCGCCAACACTCGTCTATCACCACTCACGTCATATCTCTTTATGCAGACGACATTGTGTGGTTTTTCAATAAGGCAGCTGTCTCAATTCAATGCGTTTCCCTTTTGCTATGTTTACATCAAAATAGGAAAACCAGTTGATCACAAATAAATTATGTTTGCAATCTGTGTCTGATTAATATCTGAATTTCCTTAATCAGCAGCTGATTACAGATTCCATGACTGTGACTTATAGGTGTGTTATGTGAGTGTAGGGATGCTCGAAAGACACAGTTTGAATGTGGGATTTCTGTATGATCATAAAGATCCACAAAATGAACTGAAATGTAGTGATCCTGAAATAACCATTTCCTTTGAAAATGACTTAGTAGCCTGATGATGACAGCACAGACCACATAACCACAATGTCCATGGTTCAACTCCTGGCCAGGGGATCTTTGTTGCATATCATACCCCTCTCTCTCTCCCCATGTTTTTCTTTCTCTCTCTTGTTGTTACAAAACAACTGTCAAAAGTAAAAAGCCAAAAAAAATTAACTTAAAGTTTTCAAAATATTTATTAAGGATGCAAATAAACACTGAGCAAGTCTATAAGTGACCAAATAATAAATATCTAAAAACAAGAACACACAATTCACTGGTCAAATCTGTAACTGCTTTTTAGAGGCCTATATATGCAAAACTGGACCACACATTTTGGATAACAAACTAGATATTTTTCCTGTGCAACACACCAAAACTGGCTTCTGTTGCACCACCAACTTGAATGACCTTCCCTCTCAGGGAAAACAACAGAGTCACTCCCCATCTTCTGTCTCAGCCAGAGAAATCATCACTTCAAAAAATACCTCATGTCCCTTCCTCATCAGTGAATCATATCCCCTCTCAAACTTCTTCCTCCTTCTGTTGTCCTAATATGCCCTCATTTGAAAACACCTTCTACCTATCTCAATGTCCACAGTTTCAGACTTTGGTTTTATGTTTGTTATCTAGGAACCCATGCAACCTTGCAACAATCTGGAGTTCGAGCATAAAGGTAAATACCTAGAAAAATAGATAAATAAATGTGTATTAGATATCAAAAACTCTATGTGAAAAATTAGAAAACGTCCAGCTTTAGTGCAAAGTGAACCAAAACCAAATGTTGGAAATAATGGTTGTCATGTTTAAAATCAAACATTTCCAATCATCATTTCCGATATTCTGTTCCAAAGGAAAGGAAATTGAATGATCAAGGCTCTTGCTGTGGTAATTCTCTGTGGTTATGCTGATTATAACTATGGGATTGGAAACAGCGAAGCCACTTGGTACATTAGAATAGCCTTTATTTTACCCTGATGCCAGAGCTGATTCACTTTTTGCCAAGTCACTGGGGACAGAAAGACCACAGAGAGCATTTACGGGACATAAACACTCTTTTGGAAATGCAGCTGAACTGCTGTTAGCTATAAATGAGGGGAGCAGGGATTGGCAGTTTTTGTCTGCCACTGTTTGGTCGCATGAGTCTGATTTGTCACAAATGAACAAATTCCTCCCTGGATTTTTTTTGAACTTATAATATTTTAGTCTTGTTTTGATCTTGCTGAAACAATACCCTATGCAGGTGCAGTATTGGGACATTATAGTAGCAGAAATATTTACAAATGTGAGTGGAGAGTTGTGTAACTGTATCTCAATCCGTGTGTGCGTAATCAGATTTGTAAATGTGTAAAAAAAAAATTCTCGAAATCTGTATTCAGATTTGCAAGTGTACTGAGATTTATAAATGTGTAGGGCTATACCCGACTCAGAATTTTGTCAGTCGAATCGGATTTGGCTGTTCAATACGAAGATTCGACTATTCGTTCCTTTTTTCCATATAGATTATGAGGCAATCAATTGGCATTCGTTTCAGTGTAGATTTCGACCACATTAACATAGTTAAATGCAACAGAGTCATGGGAACATCCTATTTTGAGCATTTAAAAATCAATAAAAGACAGCTGCATGCAAGATTTGAATTGCGGCCTATACTGGGAGGAGAGCGGGCGCCGGGCAGCAGCTCCGGAGACGGAGTGGCTGTAGCGCCGGGGTCTGATCCCGGACCACCCCGACTCCCCGCCGGATCAGCAAACTTTCTGCTGCTGCCAATACACAGACCCCGCTGGCCACCAGCCCGCTGTGAAAACTGGAATTCGGATTTTATCTACCTGGGCAGGCCACCAAGTAGAGCCTATGTATGGGAAACGCTGCTTTTATCCGCTTGATCCTGTCATTGTAATGCACACTGACTCACAAAAACAAACAACAACAACGACTGCTCAACTTGAAGAATCTCAGTCGACCGAGGGGTCTATGACAGATGATTCGACTCATCGACTTTCAGGGGGCAGCCCTATAAATGTGTCGACAAATCTGTAAATGTGTACATAGATATTAACGGCTGAAAAGTTGAATTATTTTGCTCTAAGAGCTGGAATTACAGACAAGTCATCAGTTAAAACTCAGACGGGCCTTTCAATTGGCTTTACACGTGAATTTTGCTACACTTTGCTACAGATCTGCAAATGCGTGTGGATTTGTCTGTGTGCCTCAGTAACTATACAGCCTACATACCACCAGTTGGCGGTAGCACCCAGTGATTTTAAATGTGACATTGGGTAGTGGTTGTGGCTGCAGTTGTGCCGATGCAAAGCAAACTACTGGCCTGTCTCATTGACAGCAGCCATCATAACCCAGGCGAAACTATAGGTTCAGCTTCATGTTACATACCCTTATATTTTTAGACTTGACTGCCAAATTATCAGAGAGAGTATCCATTACCCTTATGTTGAAGAATTTAATTATTCAACCTTGCGTGCAGTTGACCACTCTGTTTTCAGTTTTCGCAACACTGTAAACTCTCTTGCCCACAGTTACCAGCACATGTGACAGAATTTTAAACTCGGCGATTAGATGTTTCACGTTGAAGTGCACCGCGGGAGTTGTTGTTAACCTAGAAATTTCCCTCCAAGTTTCCATCGCAGATTTTTTTTTGTTTGCAATGCCCAAGGGAGCACAAAGCTGAAGCTGTTTTAACTGGAGTCCCAACAACTCCATCCAGAAATGTGCGGTACCATCCATTTGTGGTAGGTTATCAAATCAGTGTGATTTTAATTACACAATCATAAGGTAAAGCTCACAGTGTCATGATAATCAAAGACACGGGAAAGCTCTTGAACTCATCACTTGCCTTCTTGTGACTCTACCTAATGCAATCATCTCTCTCTACTGGCTCACTCAAAGCTAAGCTTGCCTTGTACATAGAGTTTGATTGGTATACTATCATAAAATAAAATTAACCTTTAAACCAGAATACATTCTTTGGGTTATCTTTCAACACAGCAGTGCAGTGATAACACACTCTCTCCAGTGCAAAAGCAACTGGTTATGCAATGACTCAGCCAGTGTTGCAGCAATTGTAAGATTGTTCAAGGGGAATGAAATGGCCTCGGTTGGATTCTTTTTATGGCCAATCCACTAAGCTTTTCCTCTGCTTCATTTCATTATCAGACTCTAAAGTTCCTTTTGTATCTACAGAGCATAATGACATTTAGACTGATCTGTTACCAGCACTGATTCAATACAACCTGACTGCTAAAACAGATAAAAAAAGGTGAGCCTGACCCGTTATCCCTAAAAATATTGTACCAACAAACAAAGATATCAGCTCCGAAGTTAATTCAAGTGCTAAAGGTCAAAGGGTTGTTCGAGACAGGGACATGGTTACAGGATCAGAATGCCATAGCAGAGGATTAACTCATTCAGAAAGGCAGGGACAAGAAAATGAGTAATTTAAACTATGTAGGCTTTAAAGGTCAGTCACTCAACGATCTGAGTGACAACATTAATGCTTAGTCAAACAGGCAGCAACACTGGTAGTCTCCCACAGATGTTAAAAGCCATTACACAGTATGGAACCTGAGCTCAAGCAATTGTGAGAGAGGAAAACTAAGCCTCTGTCCTTTATCTGTTGTCATGAGATCCTGCATAAGTGACAGATTAAACTGTGTGCCTGTAGACTTGGCACTGACAATAAACTGAAAACCAAGAGTTTTTCAGGAAATGCAGGCACAATATCAACGGTAACTTGAGTTCTACGGATGCTTTTGACTGTGGAGGCCTATTCTGGCCCGCCATAGTTTACTGTGTTACATTCAAGTCCTCCAAGTCAGCTGTGAAGCAAATAGTCAACCCCAGAATTCAGGCCTTTGTGTGCCCGTCTGACAGCAAATGTCTGTGACAGACTGCTCTGTCCTTGATGAATCACAGGGCTCTTTCTGCCAGAGCTGGCTAGCGTGTAAAACGCGCATCCAAAACTCTATTCACTCCCCCGTGCAAGGTCTGACCCCGATCCAGTCGCTTTGTCACAGTCAACAGGTCCAGATAACCTTTGAGCTGACAGAACGGTACACTGGTGCAACATGACACCACCGGCATTGCTAACATGACGGCGAAACAGTTATTCCTAGTGCAGCGAGGCAGCGAGGTCCACCGTTGTAACTGACGGGGCTGCTGTCAGCTCAAGGCCGAGTGAGGTTGCATCAAGGATGGTGCCTTATAACTATTCAGTAATCCAACTCTAATCAGGGGGAACTTGCCATCTGGCATATTCAAGGTAATTACTGGAATGCAGTGTCCAGCGATCCATCCTCACCATCTAGGTTTAACCACAACAATAAAAATCCGCCCTGCTACAAAGCCGACACTGAAGGCGTACTACATCTCTATCCTAACAGGTATCAGTTGACCCAGTGATCAGTGTGTGTGTCGAGTATAAAATAACATATTTCCTCCAGTGGTAAAGGTCAAGGGGTCATTCCTATAGAGCCAATATCAGCTCCTACAGTATGTTAGTGACCATTGGAGAGTTGTAGTTGTTGTTAGTGGTGCTGTAGTAAATCTGAAGTAGTTTCTTATCTAAAAAAAATGTGTTAATGCAGGTGGACAAGATATGAGAAACACCTTGTACTATAACGTTCAATAGACCACCACCACTAACTATGGCCTCAAGAACTTAATCAACACCTCATTCATAGATTTTCAACAAAAATTGTACATTAAAAGCTTCTTAAAGATAGGATTTATTGCAGGGCTACTGTGCTGGATTGCATATTTATTGTGCACAGGTGTAGCTACCTTTAAAAGGCACACTGACAGCTCAGTGGATACAGCTACACTTGTATCAGTTGTAGGGCTGCAACTAACTATTATTTTCATAATTTTCTCAATTAACTGATTAGTTGTTTGAGCGATTAAATGTCAGAAAACGGTGAAAAATGTTGATCACTGTTTCCCAAAGCCCAAGGCGACGTCCTCAAATGTCTTGTTTTGTCCACAACCCAAAGATATTCAGTTTACTGTCACAGAGGACCAAAGAAACAAGAAAATATTCACATTAGAGAAGCAGAAATCAAAGAATTTGGACACTTTTTAAAAATGACTCAAAACGATTAATCGATTATCAAATAGTTGGCGATTAATTAAATAGTTGACAACTAATTGACTAATCGTTGCAGCTCTAATCAGTTGCATTGTCAAAATAGTTGAACCGATTTATCTGTTAATTTCTTTTTTTTTAAAAAGCAGCTCTGATACCAGAAGTAGCACAACAATGTCAGCCTTGTGATAACCCTAACCCTAACCCAGATTTATGAGCTCCCCCTCATGCCACTTAGCTAGCTTTTGACTGGAGGGAAGGCAAGTTAGCAGACCTTTCTTAGAGCAAATATAATGATGATAATTACCGTTATCTGAAGCCAGTAGCTGTTTTACCCTCGGGAACAGTGTGAACAAGCCCTGACTTGCTTCACTAAGCACTAAACATGAGCTAAAATGTTAATGTTAGCATTCTCAGCTAACACGTCCCCCCTGCCAATGTGTCAAGGGGGCTAATGTTAGCATATGTGTGATTAAAAATGCATTTATTTATATTTTGTTTCCCTTTTAAATGTCAGACAATGTGGTGGGCTAGAAGCTGAGGTTAAAGCGCTGTTAATGCTAACATGACCCTCCCCTTGCTATAAGACAGGTAATGGTGCTAGCAAGCTGTAATCTGTATATTTAATATCAGCTACTAGCCAGCCAGCTAGCATAGCAAGCTAACGCTGGCTAGCTGTCAGACGGCGGACATTTATTATGCAAACAAACTCACCTCATGTTTTCAACGTCTCTGCCTCCGCTCTTCAGTATGCACAGGGGGATCGTAACCATCGCCAAGCACATCATCCAGGCCACGTAAAAGCACTTTTTGAAATAGAAAACAAACGTGCTGCTGATCCACATCAGGAGCGGGATCAGCAGCAGCGGTATCATCCAGAGCACATCCATAGCTGGTCCGCCAGAGGAACTCACTGCCAGCGACAACACACGCGGTTTGTGGGAGGGTGAGGAAGCCGCTAAAAGGAAGCCCAGCTACGGTGCGAGAGAGACGGGAAGCACCGCGACCCTGTCAAACATTACACAGTCAGAAGTGGTCCTTTGAGGGCACCCTCGGGGCTTGTCTCTGGCTCTCCCCCCCAAAAAATGAACATGCAGCGCTGCTCATCTGTTGCTAAACGGCATCATGAGGTGGAGTCAAGTCGTCATCGGGTTTCTATTTCCGGTTGCTGGACCATCTAAGTCTGATGTCACGAGCGACACACTCACAATTATGTCTGTGCATGTTTATTTTAAAGGCTGTATGAGATTCAAGCAAATTAGTATAAAGTGTCAAAGCATTAGTTTAAATCATTTTTATCCACAATCAGAGCTCCTTCAGGATATTTGATGATATTTGAGTTGAGGTTTTTTTTTGTGGGGCCAAACATCCAAATTTCAGTGTGTTGGCTATAACAGGCCTGATGTGGATTCACTCTCTCCGCAGGGATACCCTTAGAATGAGACCAGTTTGACAGCCGATTACAGGCCACCATGTGTAATTGGATTAGCAGTGATAATCCAATCCTTGGCTATAATCTGACACTGTCCAGTAGCCTTGACTGTGAAGTTGCAGCCATGTCGAAGAGCTCTACTTGACATGATTTGGAAGATTAGGATCAATCAGTCATTAATCCTGATTTAATATGTGCAGTGATCCCAATCATTGGCAGACTCTGAACTTGGCACCAGTCTTCTCATTCAGACTGTCTAATTTGTACTTTGTAAAATACACAGAAGATATTCAGTAGATGATGTTATGGACTCAAACTCCTGCTCTTGATTAAATCCCATTTATAATCATATGAATGCTTCTTTGTTGGTTTGTCTATATGGGCTGGAATACAGAAAGGTGGACAATACTGCGTACTCTGGTACTGCACAATGAACATATTTTCTTCCTTTTAAAAAGCTGTTTTTATTCAAGTTAAAGGTTGCAGTAGTGGTAATCCATAAAACTGATTTAAGTGGGTTTGCATTTCAGACATGCAATAACCTTCCTCCAGAAGAGCAATCTTTATGTCCACAGCTTTGAGTTGAGTTTAGCTTCAAGTTGCGCAGACTAAAAGGGAGTCAGACCAACAAAACCTCTGCCGCACAAACTCCTTTAATCAGGAACGGGTCAACATCAAGTTGGGAATGTTTGCCTTTGAACCAGTATGGCATGATGGTGTTTGAAGAGGAGTTTAAGTCAACAAAATGGAGTCATGGGTGTTTGAAGCATTTAGCAAAACCTACAGCTTCCATATTGGCCTGATACACCATTTACCATTAGAGAGGCTTGTGCCACTGATATCTAATTAAGTTTAGTTTACTTCAGTGCCCCTGATCGTCACCCACAGTCCTTTCTAAAATGTGACTTAACTTTTGCACGTGGCACACTGTCAGACCAAGCAATTTCCTACTTTTTTAGCTGGCTAAAGTGTCCATTTGTGAATAAAACAAATGAAAGAAGCATGTTTTGAGTCACAGGACAATTTATTGTCAGAAATAAAATAAGACCTCCCTTTGCTTTATTGAAGATGGATGGATTAGATGCTTTGTGTGGAAAAACAAGGTGGTTCCACAAAGGATATTGTCGATATCAAGTGCAGCTTGACTCAAATGACTGTGCCCAGCCACGCAGGTACATGATAAACACCCATTTGCTTTGGAGAGATCTCATGTACTGTTTACTTAGTAACTCAAGTGTCATGACAAGATGTGATGCATGGAAAAAGGAAGAAACTTGAAACCAACGAGATCTTCTATTGTTTACGTGAGTGTATTTGTGTTATTGTTAGAGGTATGAGTGTGTACTGTATGTGTGGTTGTGGTATTTTTGTACCTGTGTTTGTGTCTTTGGTTGGGGGGGGGGTGACTGCAGATTTAGGGAACAATTCACTCACTTGGTCTATATTCTGTACATTTTTATATGAATTTTAGAGGATCTCACAAAAGGGCATTGGGTTTAAGGCAAGCTGTAAAATTGCAACCACCTGATGATGTAGCAACAAAAAATCCGCTTTGTCCACATGAATTTAGACAAATACAGCTGACAGATTTATAGAAAATCTGATCCAAGTTGCCATTTCCTTTTATCTTACTATCCAACCACAAATACAATCTGCTGTCACACTGTTTCACTTCTGCTTAAGTGAAACTACTACCCGCAAAAACTGAAAGCGTGGCAACGTGTAAAAGCAAGTTATTCAGAGAAAGTTTGAGGAAATTAAGGAGATATATTAGACATGACTGTAATCACTACATTGATGATGCGATGTGATCGCTTTGAGTGCCCATTAATGAAGTGTAAATGTGCAGATCACCTGGTAAAAGTGAAATCCCCTTCATTTCAGCTGCACATCTTCATCGGACCATTAAGTCTCCTGACAGCAATGTGTTTCAAGCCATGAATTACAAGGATGCAGAGCTACTATACAGTATATGCTTGTTTCAATTTGCAGAACTCACTTGTTTTTCCTGCTTTGCGCTGTAGGCCAAAGATTTACTAGCAAGGTCGTGCAGGAATAAGCCACCTGAACTAAGCCAGCTGAAACAGGAACAGTTGTGCATCCTGGCCCTGACTTTCTGAAGCCCCATGAAGCAAGCAAGGTGAGAGGGAGCAGTGAGGGTACAGTGCTTATTGGGAAACAGGCAGTCTGAATGTGGAATTGAATCACTGTCGGGGGAAGGATCCAGATCTTGGACGAGAGATTGAGAGATTGGGGTCACACCCAGGCCCTCTGTTGACCCTGGACTCAAACTCCTCCATCTGGAGAGTGTAAAAAGTTAACAGAGGCTTCGAGTACTGAACATCCTTCAATGCCATGCGTTGGAAACAATTGAAAAACCTCGAGAAGAGTGACAAGAGAAACAGAGGTACGGTTCTGCACATGGTTTGTTGTGATTGGACATCTGTGTGAGCCGGGAATTGTTCAAGCTAAACACAGGAGAGTTCACAAATCTACACAGTATCAGAGCGCTCGGGCCAAAGGATGATGTTGAATTTGGAGAGGTTTTATCAGATCTGTAACTTGGATGAATGAAGAGGCTGAGCTGTCGACCGATCACCATCTGGAGGTGTGTTGGATCAGAGGAAAAGCGGAGACTCGTGATCTCATCTCCTAAACCACAAGCAGGCGGTAAAAGCTGTTGATATGACCTGAAGGATCTCATGTGGCGGCACTCGCTCTCCTTTTAAAGTTCCAGGAAGAGCTCAGATTCAAGCCGCTGCTCCTCCAACAATGAGTCTAAGTTTTTTGATATTTGGGAGAGGAATGCATTAATAACCTTTCAGTTTGTGATTTTGTGAATGCAGACTGGTGCCTGACACTGACAGTGAAGGCCCTTGTGCACCCCCTGTTGGTGAAATGACATTTTATTTCAAATGACGTGACTCATCCGAGTCGAGGGCCTAAGGACACAGGGTGTCGTATGCTGTACAGATTGTAAAGCCCCTTGAGGCAAATTGTGATTTGTGATATTCGGCTATATAAATAAAATTCACTTGAAAACTGACATGTATTTTTTGCCATGCCTTTTCTTTAAAGGCACAATTCACTCTCCAGATGTAACCAAAAAAAGGCGCTCTATTATTTTAACTTAAAAACACAATCGTCTTTTAATACATGGACTAATGCCAGACAACAGCAAAATCAAAGTTATTAATAGTTTCTAACTTTGTTAAAGGTTCTTTTTTTGTTGTTATTTCAATGTGTTAGTGAAACGTGCCTATAATTTAAATCATGAACAGTGAAAAGACAATAAAATGCTTCGCTCTCATCATGAAATTAAAATCTTTAGTTGTACATGACCTGCAATGTATACAATCCAAAAAATACAAATACAGATTGAGCTTTTAATGAACATGATTGGTACTTGAACTTCTGACTCCTCTTGTTTTACATGCACTGTACATGCATGTGCACTCCAGATGCTCTTATCTGGAAAAACCGACAGTAAGTAACTTAATTGATCACAGTGAACATGTTGTCTACCATTATTACAACTCGTTTAGTTGTTGTCACTGAGTGGTAATGAAGCACAGATGGGTTTGAAAAGGCTGCTCTGCATCACTACACAACAGTTATGTGACTTAAACAAAGATGTTCATTGTGATAGATTATGTATTTGGCGAGTTTCAAGGCCCTCTGCAATATGATGCTGTGTGGAAACAAACGCCTTCTTGGAAAGTTTTAAAAATCTCAAAATCTACTGTATGGTCCACTTTGTAAAGTGGTCAACAGAAATGTTAGGATTTATCGTAAATGAGCTAAAAAATACCAAACGTGTGAATGGTTTGTTTGAGTCCAGTCTAATACTGTGTAATTTTGGAAGCACAAACCGTGAAGAAACTGCACGCATACCTTGAATGATTTGGTCCTACTGAGTAATTATGACAGAACAGCTTGAACTATTTTTCTGTAATATTCAACTAAAAGTGCATAGAGGTTTGTTCTATTTAGTGGCTGTACAACGATGCTGGGCATAAAATCTTCCAAGAAATTAAATAAAAATTAACATCTAGCTGTCTCCCACTGATACATTTTGCTTTATATGGCCCAGAGATGGAGGAAGTATTCAGATCCTTTACTTAAGTAAAAGTACTAATAGCCCATTGTAAAAATACTCCGTTACAAGCAAAAGTCCTGCATTAAGAATCTTAAGTAAAAGTATATAAGTATAATCAGGAAAATGTACTTTAAGTATCAACAGTAAAAGTACTCAGTGCAGAGAAATGCCCCCTTATATTTAATGATATATATATACACTAAGATATAGTATATCATTAGTATTAGTACTCATGCATTAATGTTTAAGCAGCATTTTAGTGTTGTAGTTGGTTGACGTGGAGCTCATTTTGAACTATTTTATATTGGGCTGCAACTAATGATTATTTTCATTATGGATTCATCTGCTGATTATATTCTTGATCAATTCATTGACTGTTTGGTTTGTAAATGTAGGAAAATAGTGAGACACGTCCATCACAATTACCCAGAGCTAAAAGTGACGTCTTTACGATGTTCGACCAATAGTACAAAATTCAGTTTACTGTAATTTAAGACAAGAAAACGTATCAAATCGTCTCATTTTAGAAAGCAAAACCATGAGATGTTTGGCACTTTTGCAAAAAAAAATGAATCAGTCAATTCATCACTTATCCAAATCATTACAAATTTTATATACCGTTGGGTAGTTTAATTTTTTACGATGCATCATATTTTAAAAGCTCTTCTTATGTTTTGTATGTAAAGTAATTTGCAAAGTACAGCTGTCAGATTAATGTAGTGGAGTAAAAAGTATAATATTTCCCTCTGAAATGCAGTGAAGTAGAAGTATAAAGTGGCATGAAATGGAAATACTCAAGTAAAGTACAGATACCTCAAATTTGTACTTCAGTATAGTGCTTGAATAATACCTTAAAATATTCCCAAATAATACTATACTGATATACCGATGTGTTTTTTAACCACTGCCATTAATAAATGCTGCCAACAGTTGAACTCAGGATTCTGTTATGTTCTCTAGTCGTATTTCACTGTAGACCTTTCTTCTCTCAGCAGACATTTTAACTTATCATAGCAGTAAAGCACCAGGTGTAACTAATGAAAGTGTCTCAGTAAGCCGTGCAAAATTCCAGGACCCTGAATCTGGCACACCTGAAAAGAACAAGCACATAATTAATGTTATTTATTACACCTACGTTAGACGAGTAAAAATGTATGCTGTGAGAACAGTTAATTAAGTATATTACAGATGCGCCAACACTTACTTGTGATAAGTTGGTAGGTCTGGGCATTATGATGTGAATATAATTGTTTTGGCAAGCCTTCACTGAGAGGCCTTTACCTCCCTGCATCTCTTTCCTCTGCGCACTCTTTCCACCCACTAGATGGTAGTGTTGTCGTAGCAATACTGGCCACAGACTTCACTTCATCATCATTTCTAGCTGAACACAAAGGAATTATTATCATAAAACTTAATGCTCATGTAATGATTCACATGATTAATCACAATGATCATGACCATGATGATGATAATTGCTGGTAGGGTGAATATATTATATCTGGATGAGATGTGGATGAGTATAAAAACAGTATATTGATGTATCTGACTTTGCTTGCCACAAAAATAAGTTTTTATGCCATTTTACATCTGTTTTTGACTCCCCTTAATAATAATATGATTATTTGATACCTTTAGTTTTGTGTAATACAGTTATTTACGTATTTATTTTTGTTTTAATTATTTCATTGTATTTCTGAATGTCTCTGCAAAGCACTTTTGTCAACAGTTGTTTTTAAATGTGCTCTATAAATGAATTTGACTTGACTATTGAACATCGCATTTCATTTTCATTTTCCTCTATTTAACCAGGTAAAAGTCTCATTGAGATTAAAATCTCTCTTTCTTTGTCTATTCTCCAGACCAAATCTACTCTCCCTGAGGACCATAGATAGAGATGTAGAAATGTATTCTGAACTTAATACTTAATTAGCTGTCATTAGGAAAGAAATATCAATGGGAACAAGATGGAGTATACTATAAGAAGGTAGGGATAGAAAAAAATAGATGAAGATAGTTACAATCTTTGGATTAATAATGGGGGTCATGGGTTGCCTGAAATTTATTTATTAACTAGTTTTCCATACAGATGTATAGCTGATATCTGGTCACAGCTGATATCAGGTCATAATTATGTTAACAGAGCATCCAGTGGTTCCAATCTGCAAATAAAAGTCTCAAAGAATGGGCTCAAAGTTTTGAATAAAAGCTTGTGCAAGGGACAGAAATGCAGATTGTCATCACTACACACAAGCAAAAGTTGTTTTTTTTTTATCTTCTGATTCTTGGTGCATCAAAGTTTCTAAACTCTGCACCTTCAGCGCGACATCCTGTCTGCAAAGTGGAAGCCTGTGGCTGTTGTGGGGGTAAGTGTTAAGTAAATCGACGGTGCTGCATGAATACTTTAGGTCTTATCAGAGAGAGAGAGAGAGAGAGAGAGAGAGAGAGAGACAAAGACAGAAAGAGAAAGTGGGGTTGGCTGCCCAGAAGTAAACCCCCTGGGGGTATATTCAATGAAACATCTGCCATGGGTGGTGACCTTTTTGACCCCTCCCCAAAGTCCCTTCAGCATTTCAAAACGGGGCTTCTCGCCAGTTCAAACGCACAAGGAGAAGTGAGTGAGCCCTGATGTTTGTAAAAGCTTTATTGGACAACCCTGCAGAGACACCCCCCACCAACCTCTTTTCTCTCTCTCTCTCTCTCTCTCTCTCTCTATCTCTCTCTTCTTGTGTGCGCGCGCAGGAGCAGCTGTCATTGGGTCGAAGCGGGTGCCCGCGCGCTGCATATAGCGAGACTATCCTGTTTGAAGATTATGCTGCAGCTCCTGGCCATCTTGTATCATCAGACAGGATGAGACATCATTGATTTAAAAAAAAAAAAAAACACGCGCAGAGGAGGCCCCCTCCTTTTTTTTTCTCCCAGAACGCGGTCTTTGACAGGCGAAATCCACAAAGGCACAACAACAAAAATCACGTCTGCCGCTGTGTGTGCTGAAAACACCTCGTACGAGCTGTGGATTATCCCGAGGACACCGTACTGAAGCCATGAGCTGGGGGTCAGAGCTATGGGTGAGTCTCGGTGCACTTGTACGGTGTGTTCACGCTGTTTTCACGGAGCCTCTGAGGACATAACGGTTCTCACATTAAATAAACGTGCGTGTGAGAGGACGCAGCGGCTCCATGTTTGCCGCTAAAACGACGTTTATGTGCGGTGCTTTGCGGGTGTTCATCCTCTGTGACGTTAGCCAACTAATTTGTAGCGCTATTAATCGACTTGCGCTACATTTCGCCTCTATAACAGTGTAACGTGATGTAGCGAGCTGGCGAGGAGGGCGTCCAGTGGAAACCAGCAAGCTAACCATCCATTTTAGTTGACATTTTGAGCATTTCAAACACACGCTTTGCACACACACACATACACACACCCCCTCACAGTATATCATAGCTATCTATCCCCGTGGTGCCAGGTTGTCGAGGCTGTGGTTATGTTGCAGTCACACACGGTTGCATAAACGTATAACAATCCTGTGTTATGTTCAGTAGAGGAAGTAAGATGAGTTCTCTATTTATCTGCGCACAAAAAGGGCCACTGAAGCTCTGCTGCTTCATTACAAACAGTGGTGAAAAGTAGCTGCATTTGAGTAAGAATTAAATAACTACCTAAATACTCCCATGTATATTTGTCATCACCATGAAGAAAATGAGACATGGTTTTATTGCAAAAATCTTGCATAACTTTTTTTATTTTATTTGAAGTGTATTTGGGTCTAAAAAACTATTTGTATCTACAAATGGAAATGTCTAAAAGATTACTCTTATGGTTGACCACAGAGTGCATTTCATTTGACTGAGTAACCAGAACCTATCCTCCACATTTGTCCCAAAATCAGGGGGACCACATATCTTATTAATGTTTAATTTGATTCATCATGCTACCAAAACCCATCACTCCTCGTGAGCAACAATAGAGGACAAAGAAGGAGCCCAGTGACCTTACTACAATAAATTCCTGTGCAATGATGTCACTTTTCATCCCACTTAAATTCACTTTTAAGGAGTGCTGAACTTCTTACAACCCGGTAGTAGCCCTTATCGAGCCAGCCACTGTATCAGTGGTATTTCCCCATATTCAGACACACATTTATGGCAATGTGTTGTAAAAAAAAAAAATACAGCAGTGAATAATGAAGATTACAGGACTGTGTCAAGCTATTTTTATGACTTGATAATAAGCACTTGTGGCGAGTGGAATTCCTGTTGTCAGGGTTTTGTTTCACCGGCTCGTGTTGTTATTTTGTTGTGGAAATGATCTGCTGGGGAAAGCAGTCATTCTGCTGTCTGTGTGCTGACAAACGGCCTGGCAGAGGTGCTGCCTTGTTGTTACAGGATTCAGCACATTTAGTTTGAGTGCTTGGATGTTTTCAGTATGTGTGTGTCAGTGCAAACATGCATGAGTGTATGCTTGCAAGTTACTACATGGAGTCTCCACCTGAACCTGCAAGAAGGGTCACATTTTATTGACTTAAACTCACGTTGCACCCCCTATAGTTGTTCAATTTAATGGATCTTTCTTTGCTCAGTTTTGAACTGTAGGCCAACGAACACCTGATCACAATATTTGCAGTGTGGAGCACTTTTTCTTCTCTGATAAGACTGCAGTTTAAAGTCAATATTGTGAGTTAGATTTTTTTCTTCCCTACCAAGCAGCAAAGGGGTCTGGAGATAGTTAAATCAGGGATGTGTTTTCCTTTCTAAGAAAAAAAGGAGGGGGAGGCACTCCCCTGAATTCTCCAGTAATTTACCTGGTCCAAAGTTCACAGAGAAAACCACTAGTGCTCCACATTCTTTGCATTTTCCCAGTGATGTCAGTGTATTTGTACTTTACTACTGCGATGCTTGACCGAGAAACACTGCAGCCCAGGTAGTCATGCGAAGCGAGCATAGCCTGAAGGTATTTTACAGGCTTTCATGTGTACCTTAAGTCTGGAAAACATTTGAAAGTTTTTTAAACAGACTGAGCTTTTGCAGAAAATAATGTATTACAACCAGATGCTCGCTGAATGGAATCCAGACACTTGTTCCTTTAATCTCAGTCCCTGCAATAGGGCTGCAGACAGAGCACAAAGCAGTACTCTACAGGTGGCTGTTGCCACTGGAGAATGCACACATTTTGTTTTCTTGTTGTCCCAAACCAGGTCAAACAGCAAAGCATACTGTGCAGTAACACCAGCGCTGTTACTGTGGCAGTACCCACACTTTTATGTAGAGCAAGTGCAGGATGTTGTGGTTTGGCTGTAATTACCTTGCAGTTATTAGTCCAACGTGACGTCTTCAGATGTCTTGTTTTCTCCAACTAACAGTCTAAAACTCAAAGATAGTCTAGTCTAGATAGTTTCATTGATAGAAAACAGATATAAGCAGCAAATCCTCACATTTGGGGAGCTGAAATGTTTTGCCATGCTTGCTAGGTAAATGAATGGAACGATTAATCGATTATCATAATAGTTTAATTTTATGCAGATCAACAAATTGATTAACTGACTAATTGTTGCAGCTCTAGCTATTAACCTTGTATGATAGCAAAATCCTAAATTACCCGTCATTTAGGCATATAATCATTCATCAAAGTAAAATTAAACTCAGCACCAGCTATTCTGGATTCTTATAATGTTATTTTTAAGGGCAAGATCCAGTGTTTTGGACATCAAATTGATTTATCGGTATTTATGATCACTTTCTTTGAGGTTAGTTTGCTAAAAAATGAGATGGTGTGACGTGACAGATGAAGGATGAGGCACCACACGCATCACACACTTTATCATGCTCATCCTGTTGTTCCTCGCCGCGAACAGGAAAGTAAATGATATTTCAGGAAGTGAAGTCACAACCGAGCAGGGTTTCTTAACCTCACAGGAACACGACTGCTTTGGTGAGGTAGTGCAAACAGGCCATGTCCCTCATTACTGGTTCATAAAACGAGAAGCACTGGAACTGAAAACTTTATTTCAATAGAGACGAGAGCGAGGCTGAGTCTGAGCTGTACTGAATCAAATATTGATCAAGTAGTTTACCTGATTTGAAATTGTGAATGTTGCATGGATTATGGCTGGAATGACTATTGTTTAGGCTTTGTGTGTCATCATGAGTAAAGCACCACAGTCAGTTGATAGACTCCAAAATGTCGAATGCCTTTGGTGCAACATCATAGCACTGATTATAGTCTTCATCATCCACTTAAAGACAGACTCTGGGAATGTTTGCCGCCATGAAATTATGACCATCACTGGCCTGTGCTTGTAACATTACCAACAGAAGTGTTGTTTGCTTAAGGAGACTCTTGTGCTACAGAGAGAAGTCCAGCTGTGTCCTGCGATATCAAATATAGGGTCCATCTTCCAATGACATGCAAATATTCAGCATAAAACCTCGCTATATTTTAACAGAGTTGTGTTACTGAAATGCACTGGAAGATGGCAAAGTTTTGGTCAAATTCTTAGGAAATGCCAGTTGTTTTCTTTTTGTTCAAGCAGAGATTGAAGTAAATGGATCAGCATCACATGCATGTACAGGAAGGACCCCAAGCCCCTTCCAAAAGAGGCATTATGTACAAACGCAACCGAGGAGGAAGGAAGTCAAATGTGGTGAAACATGTGACTGTTTCTTAGTGGAACAGCGGAAAAGAGAAATTATAAATGACTTTTTTATAACTGTAGAGGCATTACATTTTAAATAACCAGTCCAACTCAAGTTAGCTGTGCTTGTTGTAAGTTCGGAGAAAGGGAGACCACAACATCTCAGAGGTATTTCCTCTTGGGGCTCGGGTGTCATAGCTAGGCCTGGTACTCTAAGCGGCAGAGGTGCCACCAACCAGGCCAAAGTTATCTTGTCAAGGAAGATCAAACAGACTGGTGGTTATACGACACACACATCATTCAAAGACTAAATATCAGCAGTACATAGTAGCTTAAATGTAAAGGCGTTCCATGAAACAAAGTGACTACTACACCTTTCCACTGTGACACACCTTGCATGTTTCACTTCTCTGGTGTGGTTAATTTGGGAACCTGATGTAAGCTACTTTTCTCACAGTTGCACGCAGGAGCCCACTAAATCTCTGTAGCCTGTAGGATGTAAATGTCTTTTTTCCTGTCTTACAACTTATTGATGAGGCAACATGGACAAGGTTGAAACTCTACTCAAAGAGCAGCAACTTAAGGTGAGTTGAACTGCACGGGGTCGTCAGCATTGGCTTTAGAATAGTAGGCAAATGTGTGGTCCCTGACTGAAGTTTGCCTGTCACATTGTTCAAATGGTGCGTTACTTTGTTTATTCAGTGTCAGTCTAGGCATGAATATCTGTAGTTGTCTTGCCACAAGGGACAGCTTGAGAGACGAATGCTCTAGTTTGTCTAGTTTTTAATTGTAGGCACACGCCTATCTGTTAGCCATCGCCCCTAATGTAATTGAGAAGGGAAAGTGGTATTGTCTGGAGAGGCCTTTTAAACGACACTTGTTTTCTCTCATGTCGTTAAGTGGTGCTCCAGACTTTGCCAGAGGGGCACAGACAGAAAAGTTCAATTAAATCCTCATGGTCTTGTTTTTGAGGATTACAGCCGCATTCACAGCAGTGAGATACCAGGGCTGATCTCCTGGTACTGTTATTTTGAGTTTGAAACAGCCTGGTGTTTGACTGAGGTTTCCACAGTGTTTTCTGCTGTTGTATCTGGGCTCAGACTCCCCCAGGGTCCAGCCTCATCCCCCGCTGTTCACTTGACATTCAGGGCACTTCCAGGATTGAAACCTGAGCTAGTTTGTTTCCTTCTGTCAGTGTGCTGGAGTCAGGAGGGGGGTCAGAGACTGAAACCTTTGGCAGACTATGACAGACATCCCCGCAACCCCCCATTAAATCTTATACTCCTCGCCACCCACCTGCTGACTCAGTGATACCACCCCAAGCCCATTTTCTCTTCACCTCTTTCTTTGAACCTCCATGACGGTAACATAGTGATGAATGGATCCACATCTGATCTGTAGGCCCCAGACTGCACCCAGGGGAGTGAGAAGCAGAAAGAAAGGAGGACGAGGGGGGTAGGTGAGGGGGTATTCAGGCAGAGTAGGTTCACATTGACATATGTAAGACATGCAGATGAATTACAATATACAGGCATTTCTGTTTTGTCCGCCCCTTTGTGAGCTTATCCTGACAGATTACCTCTACATTTCAATTTGGCTAAAAATACATCGTGTTGAACAAGGTTTGGTGGAGGTACAGGGGTTCATGAAAATTTGATGGTTTTTCTTACAAAACAAGAAATTTGAGGACGTCTCTTTGGTCTCCCGGAAATTGTGATTTTATATGTTTTATACACCAAACCATTAATTGAGATGTTCTGTCTTGGGCGTTTTCTGATTACAAGTGTCCTTCCACTTCCTCAGAACTGAATAGCAGAGGTCTAAGCTATTTTGTCATCTTGTCCTTCCTCAGTCCTTCCCACCACAGACCATTGCAGCTTCTAATCTTTAGTCATGGCCTCTTCTGTTATTTGTAAAGTCAGCCTCTAATCACTGCTGTGACAGTAGAAATTATACCGCCTTTGGGTCTCAGTCACATGAGCTTTGACATATTGTCACCTGAGCCTCACAGCCTTCCATGTTCTCCTAATTACTGCTATATTGTGCTACATACTGTAAGTGTCATTTGTTCTTCAGGCTGTGACAGCATTGAGTTTCCCTCAACAGAGTAATGGAGTAGCACTAGCACAAAGGTTGCCTGCACTGTTAGCTGTTTTACGACTATTCAAGGAGAAGGAGGGTGAACAAAGAGCTACAACCTCTTTTCTCGGCAGCATCTCCATTGAAACTACAAATGCTTTCAAGCCTAAATGTACCTCATTGTAGGCCAAACAGTGTAGCTTATAAACAAGTAGTGATAGCAGTGATAGCATGTGCATAGAAAGACAGAAGTATCCATGGTCCAGCGACCCAGAAGAGCCTTAGCAGGTGGCACATATTCAAAAAAAGGAAATTTATTCACGCAATTTTACCAAAACTTAATTTTTTTGTTGGAAAAATTGTGTTGAATTCTGAAGAAATTGTAACACTGAGCTCAGTGTTCACACATGTAATGCATGGCAGTAAGAAATATTTCTTGGTTTGAAATGAAAAACAACTAATAAACAACAGAAGAAATCTTTTATTCATGCAGATTTCACCTCTGGAGTGTTTCTGCAGTCTGTGTTTATTATCCCCAAAGAGCCAGTGGATGTGACAGGACAGATGTTTGCTGCAGCTAGGTAGCACACACAGATCAACTGCATGCATGTGTGCTAAAGTTGCTAGTGCATATTTTATTGGCTCTGTTATCTCAGTTCTCCATCTGTCCTCTTTTGTGATCATGAAGTCGTTTCTGAGGCCAAGAAACAGTGGGTTTGCTGGTTGTGTGTCAGTAGTGGTCTGTTATTTCGCTTCCTGAAATCTCTTCATTTTTAAGGGATACCAGATGCGGTCAGTAAACATGGTCAGTACCATGTGAACCTTTTTGCCCATCAGTTCATGGCTGCTTAATGTTAAGTGATTCAAACCTATAATGAAAAGTGGCTCGTGCTGCCATACAGTTACCACACATTCGTCTTCCACTGCTTGCTAACAGCTGAAGATTGGTCCAGCTTTCACTCCAGTCCACTCTTGCCTTTCTTTACATTTTTCTCATTTGCACTGTTTTTCTTTTCTTCCCTGTGCTTTCATCACACTGACTCACTGGCTTTCCCCTCTCCTTTACAGTAAGGGCCTTTGTGAGACTGATGTTAATGGACACAATCATGCGCGATACTTCAAAATTAAGCTCGTTTGCGGTGGTGTTTCTCAGCTTAGGTTTTTCATCTTACAGTGGAAGAATTAACCTCACATTTTTGTGAATATTGAGAGGCTGTGTGGGCTTGAAGAGGCTTCCTGGCAAGATAGTACATCAATGTGGTCTGTTCCTGCTCTCCAATCTGCAGGATGCTGTATCAAAACCTTTTTGCTTCAGCTGGAATATCTTTCTTAATTTAGGAGTTACTGATAATAGGGCAGTATGTAGGGCATGTAGACATTTATTCATGTGCATGATGCCAGACAGAGAGGGCGGAGGTCAATGATTATATTAGTAAATGGTTTTTTGCTGTAAATGGCCTTTGAAATTATATCCATCACTTCCTCTAGCGAGGTCTGGCTTCATTCAATAACAAAGACAGTCTTCCTCACAAACTTAATAAGTTTCTATGTCTCCCAGAGTAGGTGTTACCCCTCAGTATATTGTACATTAGCATAGAAAACAGTGGGTGCAGCTGTCACACATACAAGTGTATTAAACACACAGAGATCTGAGTCTTTCCAAGATGAGTAACCTGCTTGCCTGTTGAGCAGTGCCATCTTTGCTCATATCCTGAGATGAGACATGTCAGGGTGGAGTGAAAGTGCTGCCACTCAATTCCGAGAACTTGCCTGAGAAACTGTCAGTGCTGCCAGCAAAAAAAAAAAACGACCACCCAGAGATTTCAGCTCATTTTGATGATACAGTGAAAGTACTTATGTTTACCAAGTGCCTTTTCTCTCCCAAATACTTGTAAATATTCTCAAACCATCATAAAACCTTTTGCTGTTTGCATGCGGGAATAAAGCTACAGTCTCAAAGTCCTTGCGGGCTGTTAGCAGGTTAAAATATTGTCTTTTTCATCCAGTATAATAAAAGTAGCGCAAATAGCAAACTGTGTGTGGTGTAAGACGAGGAGATGTAGCAGGAGATTCGACACAATATTCTTCCATCGCTAGAGTCTCTCAGGCATTCATTTGTGGTAAAGTGTTTCCTTATTCTACAAAATAATTTCATTTAGAGTAAATAATTCATCAGTGAGGGGGAGTTCACTTTAGCATAGATCGTTGTTCCTTCATCAAAAACCATACCATCAACCGCAGCAGCTATATGTTTATCTGTGTTAACATCAGTAGACAGTTCCAGCGAAATACAATGCTCTGGTTTAAAATAGCAACCTGGCTCATCGGCCATACTTGTCTCCATGACTTGTATTTTGACTTATGACACCTTTCTGCAGAATCTAAGTGTAAATCAGGTGTTAAGGTAAATACTACGTCAGCAACACAAACAAAGAGTACCACACTCTTGTTTATCTGGAGAGGAAAACAAGTGGCCTGAGACTCAAAAGAGAAATGCAATACATGGTTGGCACATAGCCGGACGGTGCCCTACTGCTGTTTGATTTGATCTCTAAGGGAGATATTTGACTCTCGTCATCTGAAGCTAAGTTATGAAGCTGTAGCTGTAATGAGTAAAAGAGCCATTGCAAGAAGGGAAGCCTTACATGACACTGACAGAAAGAGGCAGCATGTCACACAGATCTATTTTTGAACTGAAACTGTGAGCAAGATTCACAGTCTAGTATAAAACACATCAAATACAAATATGTTTAATCTAGTCTGTCATTTGCTACCATCGTGTTTGCCAGCAGACTTAATTATATGCCAGTGCTGTTTGTTTGTATGTTATTTTTTCCCTTCAACGATAAGTTCCATGGCAGCTACAGTATGATTAAATTCAAAGACTGACACCTATTGGCAAGGAAGTATAGTAATCCTAAAGGTACTATTTTGACCCCACTGCAAGAGAACATGTAGTTATTATGTTCAGATCATGGTTGTTCTGCAGCGGGGAGACATGTCACGGCAGCACATAGCTCGAGTGCCTTGGCAAGAGATTCACCTGAACCATGTATAGCATCTCCACTATTAGTGGACAGCTGAGCAAGGGTGTCATTTACAGTAACACTGAAGTCGGTGTTAACTCACCACTTTTGCCCCTTAACACATTTCATGCCATGTGTTAACATTTACCTTCTGGACAACGAGAAAATGGTGTAGCCCGACCAATACTGGGTTTTTGAGGGTGACACTGACATTGCTAACGATATATTGGCAAATAGTAATTGTTTTTATTGCTGACATATAACATAAACAGAATTAATAATATTAATATGGATCCCTTATATATTTGTTTTTTAAAGAATTGTGACCAAGATGCATCTTGAGCGAGACGTTTTACAGTTGAAAAATAAACTTGTTAGTTATATCTGTTTGACAAACTATGTAATGGTGACACTGTTTCTACGTGACCTCAAACCCAGTCTGGCATTTCTGTACTGCAGTTTCTTATATCTGAAATATATCTGCAATAAGCTAATAATGTCCGATATTAGCTCTAGAACATGGATTTGAAAGCTAACTTCAAGCTAACTTTAGTAAATTGTAGGCCACTTTTATTCTACTGTAAGTGGACAAACACTCACCATGTCAGTCAATGCCATTGTACTCATACAGTATGGATTAATTTCTCCATCAACACCCCACTTGCCACAGTCGCCCATGTCCTTGTAATGTTAACAAGCTTATGGGCTAAGAGTTGGCCTATCACTGAATGAATCGGGGATGAAATTCAACTGAAGCCAACAGCTTTCCATGTTGTAGCAGTTTAGTATATTAAGTGTCTTTGTGGTTCTGTTATATTGGGCATAGTCTTAAATTCAAAGTTTTCCTTAATTCCAGAGAATGTGTTATATAAGAGTTAAAGAGCTTTATCCTCCAAAAAGAACAAAAACAGCTCAACAAGAACAATGGCTAAAGTGTGTTTGCTGGCCTAGGAGGATTAATCCACAGGGCAGCTGCGTCCTATTGGGTGAGGAAGGTAATTAGAAGGGAGGTGTACTAATCAGATTAATAGCAACGTCATTTAATCAAGTTCTGTGCTGGTTACGACATTTCTGTTGTTCTCTCTTCTTATAGTTTTTGTTCTGCCTGCACTTGGTGTGATTCGATTGATGAATATGTTCTTGGATTAGGAAAAACCAGGATATATGATTTGTTTGGAGCCAATCTTTGCATTACTATACGCGAGTCTTAAATCTCTTAACGCTATTGTATTTAACTCCTCCGAGATGGATTAACTCCGTTTGGTGTTCCTTTTTTCTACGTTGTTGTCGCATGAGATCCGCGACCATGTTGCGCCGAAGAAGCGAGTTTTTCGTTTTCCTGGACAGTGTTCGTTCTGTGAAATCTGAAAAGGAAGAGCAAAAGGAAGAGCCTCAGCTGAGTCCTTACGAGGAGTATCTGCAGGTGCTGCTGCAGATGAAGATGACGAGTGCTGTAAGTGAGCAGAGAATAAAGTGATTCCTGCAGAATGATTCTTTCCATTCAAACATTCAGTATCATTAGTCAATAGAATGTCTGTGGTGAATACCATTGTACAATATGACAAGAAAAGAGTTTCTGTTTGGTAAAATCGAGACCTCATTAGACATCAGCTTATTGTACTTTTACAAGACGCTGCAGTAAAGGTTTCTTTTTGATGTCCCTCCATGAGTTGACCACGCTTCCAGTTACTATGACTCACAATCGAGAGGCAGCAATTTCCTGTTGCTTAACTGCCGCAAGGAGGGTATTTCTTATCGAGTGAACCGACTACTCATACATGACACTGTTCGCCACTGCTAAGTGACATGGACGGAGGTAGAGCGATTAGATAGCAACTGGTGCCGTGCGCAGGCAGGCACAGAGAAGAAATGCTTTATGAGCGCAGAAGCATGATACACGTGTGCATACACCAACACGCATTCTTAAATTTCAGACCAGCAGAGGCGTTGTTTCTATAAATATCTACATGGCATGCAAACAAGAGCTCTTACACATAAGGTCACCCACTGCGCCAAACAGCTGTTCATATTTTGTAGAAAGTTGGTGTGTGTGAGTCTGTACATTTGTGTATTTTCCTGCGGGCATGTGTTGTGTTTTGTTCTTTCAGAGGATTATTTTGTATAGATGTCCCCCAACATCAGGCCGCTGATGGCTGATCCTCAATAGTGATCATGAAAGCTCAGTTATTAGTCAGTGGCCTGTATTTAGCAAACGTAAACTAATCTAGTCTTTAATTAGCATATGAGACAACAAAAACTGAAATCGAAGAGTTAAAAACTTAAAAATCCTATGCAGCAAGATAGATTTATTTTCTGTATTGACTGTGAGCCTGTCACACGGAGAAATAATTAGTTTGCATTCATGTGTTAAATCCTCATTTAGGGTGGGCGGGCAGGGGGGGCTGACAAACCTCTCTCAACCTTTAATAACCCAAACAGAAATAGCTGAGGGCAGCTATTCAGTGGTCGAGCACATGATCTTCAGCCTTTGTTTACGTGTGTGCACGAGCGTGTTTGTGTGTGTGAGGCTACTGTCCCTTTTCCTGTGACTCCTCTATGACATGGGGGTTACACCGGGCTATGGAGGCATTGTTCCGCCCCGCTTTCTCGCACAAAGCCCGGTGTGTGTTTGAGAGAGGGTTTGGCATCTCCCCTAAATATTTGTACTTGCTGCTGGACGCCCACCGTCGCGAGACACAGTGAAGCGCTGCATTGACCGACTCATGGACGGCAGTAGATTTCAGAGGCTCTGCTTTACTGAGCGCACTGCCTCTCTGAGTCATCTCTCTGGTGTGTCTTGTCTGCTATGGTCAGTAAGAGGCGGTATGTAAGGCTTTGGATTATTACTAGAACAACTCCAGAGCATCAGACGTTTTCTGCCACTTTGCTTTATTCGATGAGGCAGGGCTAGTTTTGCTAGAACAATTGGGCTATTTATTTATTATTTGAATTGGCAGGACCCTCACAGCCTAATGAACAGTTTTGGATGAATGCAGTTTCTACCTCACCCTTCTCAATCTCCACTGCAGTTTGGGGTTTGTCAGCTAATGAGGCTCCTGAAATAACTCATTCATGTTTACCGTAGTGGTTCTAATAGACAAGAGCATAAAAAGCACACACTTCTCTCTTTTTACTGATCAGACTAAATAAGCGTATGGGTATGGACTCAGTTTTTCCACTGTCCCATGCTCTCCATTAGACAATAAGGCACAGTCTCAGATGTTTTCAGCCTATACCCACCAACCTAACCTACTGTCCTTGCTCTGTGCTCAACACATTGATCCTTTAAAAAAAAAGACAAAAGCATCTATAGGCCTCTTGTCCAATTGTCCTCCTTCCAGCAGAACATCTGTCCCCTCAGCCTCTGTGGATCCCCCCTACTCTGGTATGACGTCTGCTTTTCTTCGTCTCAACAGGTTTCCTGTCAGGGGTAGACTTCATATACTGTAGACACCCCATGACACAATCTGAAAGCTTGAAGTTTGGAAAGTATTACACTTAGTTGTGAAAGCTTGAAGCCAGGTTTTGGAAGGGTAGAGATACGTTTTTTTTGGTCCTTGCAGGAATGAATTAATTCAATTTCATGGTTGCAATAAAATTTTGCACACTGGAAGATTGTTATTCTAATCTAGATGCTTGGAGGTTAACAATTATATTCTTCAGATTAATGGTTTCATGCAGTAAAGCCACAAATGTGATTTCTATCAATTATATGTGTGGGGTCAGTTCATATGTCAATCCCTTGTTCAGGCGATGCAGAAACTAGTCAGGCACACTGTACACCCATCGGTGAACTCCTCCATAATAACATCCATCTGAAATCTGTACACACTACTACTCCACCAATTAAATTAATGAGAGATCTGTTTATTGATGCTTTTTCTCTCTACAATTGTAAATATTTACTGTTAACTTTTTCTTTGCTGCAGGCATCTTTTAGGGGACATGTTGGGTTATTTCTATTTCATACACTACACTATGTACGCTTTGTATGGGGTTTTAGTGGTTTTTGTTGATGGCTGATTCACATCTCCGCTTACGTCTTTTTAACTCATTAGTCAGCGATTTCCTGTCGTCTGTTCATTCCCCTCAGTCTACCAATGAAACAACTCACTTTCCTCCTCTTCTCCTGTGTTTTTAATGGCGTATTGATTCTTGCTGTGATCATCAGAACAGCAAACCGACCTCTGCAGAGGTGCTACGGCTGTAATAAAACAAGAAGTGTTCCCGGGAGTGTTTGTTCTGAGGTTTTAAAAACAGTGGAGTCCTGTTATCACAAGCCTTATTGTAAAGTGTTTGTACTCACTTTGCTCCTCACTTTCTTTGTCTGATGACCTCACACTTGATCTGTCTGTTTTTGAAGTCCTTGATCCATGATCTCATTATTTTCCCTTTGTCTTCCCAAAAACAGAGATGACCATGTCAAATGGTTCTTATCTAGCGTGGTCTGCATCCCTGCGTCGTGAATCAACCTGCTTCTGAGGTTGACAAGTACATTATTATGTGAAATGTACTGTCTGTACTGAGGGAATATCTGGTCAGGTCAGAGAATAGTTCGTCCACATGCTCCATTTATTCCACACCTTGTGTCTTTAAATACTTCTGGGGATAAAAGGAAATTGCTCAAAGAATATCATATTGATTTCCTCATTATAACCCTTGTTGATATTGACCTGTCACCATTAGCAGTAGTGTTATTACTCTATACTGCCTTCTGTGGTAGAAAGGAGAAGAACAGGAATCCACAAAAGAATTTACCTGCTTTTATTGTGGTACTCAGGCATTGCATTTGGTGTCAAGCATCACTACATTTTTCTAACAATGAAAAATACACAAACTGTTAAGGGCACTGATGTATTTCATATTTGATAAGCTATGAGCAGAAAGGAAAGGAAGTTATTTCAGATACTGTAGAGTATCAGTCACAGATTCTTACCAGCTTTCTTTGCCTCTATGGCCAGGACATGGGATTAATATGAGACTGTGTCTGCCTGCACCAGGCTCACCTCTGTGTTATGTGTGTCCTTGTGTTTGTGCTCTGTCTGTGTTAAACAGAGAGAAAGGAGAAAACCTCTGTGTTGTAGGGATGCAGGTCAATGGGCCCTCAGTGTTGGTGCGATCAGAGGGATCTGATCTGAAATGGTAGCTAAATAATGTGCATTAGTTCAGATTAACTGGCAGTCTAATACATTACACTGCATCATAATCTCCATCAGCAGTTGGGAAGGGTTGGGGGTCAGGTGGCTGATCCTTAAACAAGCATGTGTTTGTTTTCTTACAGCACATGGGCAACCTACATATATTTAGTAACTGCTAAGTGTCTCCTTTGTTCTCTGTTTGAACCTGTTTCCCATTTCCTGGATAATAAAAAATATTTAGCTACGCAGTTCTATTTATTTTCTTTCATGTAGTACCACAATAGTACATGCATCACAGTGAGTGGGATTGTGTCCTGAAATAACAAGCAGAGCGGGGCTTGTTCATCTCCTGAAGGGGTCCCCCACTTCTTCCCTCCCGTGGAAACAAGGTCAGGTGTCAGAGGCCGCAGATGACAGAGTGGAAGTACGGCTGGAGTTGGAGCAGGAGTTATGAGTCTTTAGTAGGGGGGCCATAGGAGGAGGTTTTACACAAATTCCTTTGCAGGTTTGAATATGAGTCTAACTGTTAAGCCAACCGTGAACCTCACACTGTATAATTTGCATGCGTTGCACACACACGCTAACTTAAGTAACTGGAGTCATTTTACACAGTCGGATTTTTTAAATTCGTCTTTTCCAAACGAAAATGTTTTTATCAAAAAGGATGAGAGTGGTCTGTTGTAGGCATCCTGCTGCTTTACAGTTTCTAGATAATTTTGACTTTACCTCTGTCTTTGGTTTTGAAATATTTGTGTTCATAGAGATCATTTGCATCATTTCAACCTAGATTACGAATGATTATTTTAAGTACTGATTAATCTGCATATTATGTTCTCGATTAACAATTAATCGTTTGGTCAATAAGATGTTAATAACACAAAAAAGCCAAGTTAACATATTTAAATTGTTTGTTTTGTCTGACCAACAGTCCGAAACCCAAAAATATTCAGTTTACAATTATAGAAAACTAAAAAAACAGCACATATTAACAATTGACATTTGAATTTCTGGGATTTAAGCTTAAAAAATGACTTAAATGTTTGTTGCTGGTTACTTAATTAATTGTCCTCCACTTCACATGCTTGTCTGCTTTTCTAAAACATGTATAAAATGCACAGGGCTAGATATTTTACAGGTTGGAATGGCAGGAGGTTGATGTAACGAGCATGGAGACTTCAAGCCTGACACACATTCACATAATGTGTTGTTGTCTTTGATATTTGCCCCGCTCCAATTCATAATTTATTAATCTGCTCTTTCTCTTGTTGCTGGAGAGTTGCTTTGTTGATGGCTTTTCCATTTTACTCGAGCAACTGCCTCTTCTATCCCATCTGATATTAGCAAGGATTCATGAGCTCAGAATGACTCATCATAGTGCAGATCATAACCTTTATTTAATATATATTTTATTAGATTTAAGATATCGTAAAGTGAAGAGGTCCCAGCAGTGTAGGCTAACCCCCCTCCCCCCTAAATTTAATCCCCTCCCATGTAATCCCGCCTCTTCTGTCATTTCTACTCCTTTCAAGCCCCCTCCCTCTGTTTTTCCGCTCTCTCTCACTATCCTCCTCTCCCATCCCACTTATTCCACCTTACGCCTGATGGAGCATTAAGCCTGAATGCTGTGGGCAGCCGTGGCCTCACATTCAGAGTGTGCTGTGTCGGTTCCTCCCCTGCTCTCTGGGATCCTTGCTCCTTCCAGACAAATCGGGAATTACTTGCTACAACTGTGCAGTTTCTTTGTTATTGTGTGGGAGTAGGGGTCAGCGGACATTGTTCCCAACCCAGGCACGCTCTGCTTTGGATACCTGGGAAATGCTCTCGTGGATGCCTTCTCGAACCTAACCCCAGCCTTTTGTTGCGCTGTTTTGGAGGGAGGCGAGGGCGAGTTGGATGGACATTTTTTGGATTTGGATATTTCAGAAGGGTGCACATTCCACACGGAGACACACTGGATAAGATGGTGCCCCTGCAAAAAAGGGTAATCTGAGTTATGCGTGTGGGGGAGTGTGTGTTGGAGAGAGGAGGGTTTTATGTGCATGATGTGGCTGCAGTGACATGTGCTGATTATTGTCTATTTGCTTCCGAGAATGGTTGGTGCCTACTAGTGAAAACGAAGTAAATGCTGTTTGATTACTTTAATTGGCGCATAGGTCTGACAGTGAGCGTGCCCTTGGGCATTATAGGGGAAGGGGAAATTGTTGTAGAAGCAAGAAAAACAGTGGATAGGTGAAACTGAGAAACTGAGTGAGATAAACAAAAGACAAGTGATGAAGGCTGAGGAGTTTCCTCATTATTTCGATAAAATGTCCAATTGTTTGGTTTTATCTTGTCATTCTTCTGTTGAGTGGCTTGTTGATGAGTGATTGCTTATTGAAACTGACAAACAATGCAGACTGGAAAGTCCCTCTCCCTCCAAGTACTCTATTGTTGTCCTTGAGTGCTTCAATTGGGAGTCGTTTCATTTGTGAGTGTCCTTTCAAAGCTGTTTGAGAGATTTTATCACACTAATACGACATGATTTATCTTAATAAAGCTACAATAGTGTATTGTCCTGAATTTTCAGCATGCTGTAATTGTAACAACAAAGTCAGTTAGACTTTTAGATAACTGAAAGTGCTGCAAGACTGTGTAGGCCATAGTATAACTCTCGAACTTTTCATCACCACAACCGCTTCCTGTGATATGAAAATGCTTTTAGTGCAGAGGTGCTTCAAGCAGCCATTGAGTACATTGCGTGGTTTGCTCAGAGAATCAGACGAACCCTTTCGAGCTGGTGCTTCACATGCTCAGTGCAAGAGGAACTATTAGCTGGACTCAGGAAGACTCCAGACATGGTAGAGGAGAGGATGGGGGACTGTTGGAGTTACACCAAGGTTGTTTTTTTTTTGTTCATCTTTAAACTTACACCCACACTGTCGTAAGAAGATCATTTGGAAGTAGCTTTTTGACCGTCAGTAAATGTTAGCTGTGGCATGTGTGTGTGTTCATCGGTATAACAGATGAAATGCTCTCTTTTCTGAACTGATGAATTTCAAGCCGTGACCTCAGCCAACTAGAGGCTCATTTTTTCCTCACAAGTCATGAACAAATCATGAATAATGAGTTCAGCCCCAACAGCTGTATTTGGTTATCAGTAGTGTAGGCTGTTAGTGCCTGTTTTTTACTATGAACTACACTTAGTAACACTTTATTTTGATAGTCCATCTATTGACACTCTATCAGTTGCATGTCAACAGTGTATCAGTTGACATTCTACAACACTGTTTTAACAGACAAGTAACATGCATTCAAGTAACTGCCAGTAGACTATAAGGTGCATTTCAAGTGTTGATCTACAGATTTTACAAAAAGTGTCTGTTGACTACTATCAACTACTCAAAATCAATCTGTCTGTTGAAAGTCAACAGGGTCATGTCAATATATGATCAAAAGGGTTAGGGCTAACCCTAACCATTTGGGTTAGGGTTAGCCCTAACCCTAGCCCTTACACAATGAGTTAATATGTCTGTTGCATATGATTAGTGGGTGGATGTAGGTGTTCTGTTAATACGTTAAAGACTTTCTACTGTTTTCAACTGTTTTTCACTTTAATTAGATAGTCCTAACACACGTCTACAAACGCTTGTAGAATGCCTACTAATAGTCTATAATAGCAATAGTGCCTACTAATAGTAGAGTGCTATATTAACTATAGATTAGTTGACAATCAACAGATAAGCAACTAATCGTAGTTGATGATCAACAGCAAGATTTAGTGGTTTCGGTGTTGTTGAATGTCAAGTGATACACTGTTGACATGCTACTGAATAGCTACTGATAACTTGTAGAGCGTCAACAGATGGACTATCAAAATAAAGTTTACCGAATTCAGCATTAGGTCCCACAATATATACAATGTCCTCATGAAGTTGATTTAATTATTGATTTAGTTGTTATGTTTGACTTCTCTTCCTTTTTTCTGTGTACTTGATAATGATGGATTGCTATCTCCCTTGTATTTCATTGATTTAATCATTACGTCTTCTTCTTTTCTGCAGGATCAGTTTGACAACTTGGAGAAGCATACACAGTGGGGGATCGAATATGTGGAGAAGTACACCAAATTTGTCAAGGAGAGATCAGAGATCGAAACCAACTATGCAAAACAAATTAGGTGAGTGCTCAAACTGACTTATGATCCATATTCAAGGTTGTAGGGCTGTAATTAGGGACTGTTTTCCATCCAGGTGGCTTAGATAAAGAACCCCCCCCCCAAGGCAGGATTTGACCCACTGAAGTGTCCTTGAAACAAGAGACTGAATCATTACCAGCTCGTTGACTAGGTGACCGTGACCTCTGACCTCCCTCTGGAGGGTCAAACTGAAATAAGAAGTAGTAGTATAGTAGTGTTAGCAGTGTTAGCTATCATATTTTCATAGAGGCTTTGTTGTTTCTCTTCAGAGAAGCATACCAGCTGTATGCATGTGTGGAGCTAAATAAACAGACCTGAAGAGGATGTCTATTTTCACCCTCCATCTTTCTATCTTTTTTTTTTATAGAGTCTTGTTGTCTGCCTCTCTCACCCTCTCGTGCATGCATGCTGTCCGTTATTGTTGCTGCCTTCTGCTTCAGGCAAGAGGAAGTCAGGTTGTGGGGAGGGGGTGGGGCGGAGCTTGTGTTTCCATAGAGACTAGTAGGTATCAGCATTATCAACCCCAGGTCTGACCCAGATTTTTTTTTTCCCCCTCCAACCCCACACAAACTCTGTTATGGTGCAGTCAGTGATTTTCAAAGGCAGTGATGGGAGCATGAGCAGTCCTGCACTGAGAGGATCCATGCCCCAAAGCCCCCCTGCATCCCAACACAGTAGGAGATACCCAACAAATCCACAATCCTCATCTTTAAAGAGGCCTGGCAATATGGCTAATGCTCTAAGTATTGACCCCAACCCCCCATTTCACAGTGACTAGCCAATACCAATCCAGTATTCACACAGCAACCCCCTGTAACAGATCCTCTACAGACCATACCACTCCTCTTTTTGAGAATTAAGTCAGCTTGAGATAATAGGACTAGTAGTCTGTGTTTACATGCATGCATACAGCCCATCCCTGCACCCATGAGCTTAAAGACACATATCAAACAGAAATATATATTTTTCACACAAATGCTCTTTTAAATTTGTGGATTGTTTTGATATCTCTTAATTTGTTCTGTTCTGTCTATTTCTATACATTTGCTGAAACATCTGAATTAAGAGAAACAGTGTCAGACTTTTTTCAAAGCAAATAATTGATGAGCAGAAAGCATTCAGGTGCATTCATACCTCTTCTGTCTTTCATGTGTACAATTTCTGCATTAATTCTCAATTTTATCCAAAAAACATTTCTTTAAAGCCAAATTAAAGCAGTGTTTTTAAGAAATATTGGGGGCCAAAAAACATATGCACTCACAGATTTGCGCTTGCATTCGAACACACACAGATATCCCATAATTCAATTAGTCAGCATCTGTCTACAGTATGTTTGACAAAAGAATGGGGGTAGACCCATCTTGCCATTGCAGGTTGGCTTTTATTGAAGTTCAGGCTCCACAGATGGTGCGGATGTTTTCAGTCACTGTGCTTATACAGAGGGCCCGCTGTCAAGCTGGGCCTGTTATCTAATAGACACAAACACACAGACACATGCACATTGGCACACTTGTCAGAAAAAGGCTTAAATGAGGAAATTGGGATGTACAGACAGGATAATGTGAGTCATAGGGTTTTCCTGTGTTTTCAACACACTGTGCTTCTTTGTTGTGGTGCTACTCAACCATACCTCACGAGTAATTACCCTTTGTAATCAAGTTAGCTCATAGAATCAGGTTTAATCCAACAGGCACGTTCAAACCTAAAGAAATGCAGGGCTGTTAGATCTAATAAAGTAATTGATTTGGCACCTTTGATCTAGTCTTCTTTTCTCTCGTCTGTGTTGTTAGGGAGATTTTTCTTCCTGTTCTTTTCTTTCCTCGCAGAGGTAACAGGTCTTTTCACTGCAGACATTTTGACGTGTCGTAACATGTGAGGCACAGGTGTATTTAAAAACTTTAATAATGGTTTCCATATAACTGTGCAAGTTTCACAGCTCTGGTTTTGCTAATGCTGGCTTACTGGTATGGCTCACTGGGACACTTCGATTGGAGTCGTGAAATGATTGGTTGATTAATCAATGAGTCAGTTGTCAGAAAAAATAATCAGCACCAATTTTGATAATTGATAAAGTCATTTTTCAAGCAAAACTGCCAAACGTTTTATGCTTCCAACTCCTCAGTTGTGAGGATTTGTTGCTTTTATTTGTCTTATGTGAAAGCAAATTTCATATATTTGGGCTTTGGAGTGTTGATGGGACAAAACAAGCAATTGAAGAATCAATTTGGGCTCTGAGAAGACATGAAAAATTGAGATTTTTCACTATTATCAGACATTTTATAGACCAAATGATGAATCGAGAATATATTCAGCAGATTGCTAATGAAAACATTGGTTAGTTTCCGCCCAAATGTTATTAGTTAGACTTGAGCTTTCCTTGCTATGACAAGTCAAAATCCTGCTGTGAATAACGCCTACAGAACTGGGCCAGTTAGAGGATAGTAAATATTGATTACCAGCTGCAGAAGTGAGGTTCAGCAGTTACACTACTTTGTACCAGTTCTATCGCCCCACCAACCACACACTGCACTAATCCATGAATAATCCTCTTCCACTGCATTGGTGTAAACATGCACAATGCCTCAGTCTAGTCATTGCAGGGCAATGCATTAATGCCTCCTCCTCCTCCTCCTCCTCCTCCCCCAAATTCCAGTCTGGCATAATCCATAACACAGTGGGAATACAGTCCTGCTGACAAAAGAGACTGGGTGAGGGTGAAAAAAAGAGTCTGTCTTTACTGTGGTTACAGTGTCAACCAGTATGCAGCAGTCGTGCACTCATGCGGTATCAACTTCCAGACAGAGACACACACACAGACATAACCAGACAAACATACACCTAACAACACCTGTTTAATCCTTCTAATTAAGCGCTAGCTGCTACCCTAATTTTGTTAAATAAGTTTGTTAAATATGTTACTGAGGTGAGCCAGCAAACACAAACCGACACATGACATCTGGCCGTGAGTGAATGAATGAGTTAGTGGGAACTTGCTCTATAATTAGAGACGGGGTGAGAAGAACAGGGAGAGAGATAGACAGATAAATCTGCCTAGCAACAGTGCAAACACCACCGGGGAGGAGAGGCGTGGGGGATGTGGGCAGAGCGAGTGCAGACACACATTGCATGTAGTTTTTTTTTTAAATACCTGCATTATTTATTTCAGCAGGAATTAAGCTTGCCATTTTACAACATGTACATGCTGAGGCCTTTAGATTCCAACAGTGAATACAGTGCTATAATCTCACAACAGCTCTTGACATTATTAAACAATAATCATTTTGATTGTGATATGAGAAGTGGACAGGAGTATTGTGTTTTTAATGATTATCATGATGTTTATTGTAGAATTTGTCTCAACATACATTTCTAAAAGCAGTGGACTGACTTGTAAGACATAAATACAGTAGGATTTGAAAATTGTGATTCTCTATTAGCCACAGTTTTGGTTCCTTCCTCTGATTCCTTGTTACGTTCTTAGTGAAATATAAATGGCCTTGGCCTTAAATGGTTTTGTTTGTGTTGGTCTGTGTTTTCTGTACGTGCACCACTTGGTTGTTCATTTTTAACTTGACAACAGAGCTCTTTAATTAGTCAAAGGATCCTGAAGGCATAAGTAAACACAACATGCACCCAAACCCACCAGAACATAGTGCATGTTATTATGTTCTGCTGACGGAGGAGCCATCAAACAGAGCATCAGCACAGTTGGGTGGTGAGTGTGTCACACTGCCGTGATGAAACAAACGTGACATGATGTACTATAGCCCGTCAAACAACACAACAGTTGCTAGGTTGAGAGAAGGACACTCAAAGACTGTATTCACACCCAACAATACCCATTCACCTACAGCCAGCACAGTGACATATTTTCTTTCATCCTGACACAACCCTGTATACTATACATGTAATTTCTCCTCGTCACGCTGCGCTCATGTCGTGCCACTAACATGCAGCCAGAGTCAAAACAAGGGCAATGGCTGCATAAGAAAAGCATGCTTGTTTCTGGTGACTGGTTCTGCATGCATGCTCCTGGGGGTGATGATTTATGACCTGAAGAGAGGAAAAGGGGATGTAGCAGCAGGAGCAGAAAGCACTCTGCTGGATTGAATGGTGTACTGGATGATCCTTTGGCAGGTCCATAAGGGCAGTGTCAGGGAAATATAATGGGAATGGTGCACTCCCTGTCTGCAGACGGTGCTCTTAGGAAAGATGCTGAGAGAAATGTCTGACAAGGCTGAACTCTTTGTCCTCACAGGAATTTATCAAAGAAGTATCAACCCAAGAAGAACTCACGAGAAGAGGAAGAGAGCAAGTAAGTTAAAGGATCTAACACACAAAATAAATTAAAGGAATATTTCAACATTTTGGAATATACGACTATAGATATTCACTTTCTGGCTTCTCATAAAACAGCAAATTAATGTTTTTACACTTTGGTTTTTGTGCGGAATCAACAAATGAGATATAATGTGTTAATTAGTGAGTCCTAGGTGGTAGGCAAAAATCATTATCATTGGGCAGGGCCAGGCTAGCTTTTTCCTCTTGTTTCCAGTCTTTATGCTAAGCTAAGCTAACTGGGTGCTAGCTGTAGCCTCGTAGTTAACGGACAGACATGAGAGTGATATTGATCTTCTCACCTTACTCTCCGCTAGAAAACGAATAAGTGTAATTCCCAAAATGTCAAACTATTCTTTTAACATGTTCCTCTTTGAACCACAAGTCTCTTCCAAACCACTACTACTATCACTACTATTTATGAACCAAATTACTGTGTTGACAACTATACCGTCTTTCCTCTGACATCACTTCCTGTGTCTCACCAGGTACACCTTCTGTCGAGCCTTCCTGACGACACTTAACGAGTTAAATGACTACGCGGGTCAACACGAGGTTATAGCGGAGAACTTGACGTCTCAAATCATCACCGAGCTTTCGCGCTACCTGCAGGAGGTCAAGGCCGAGAGAAAATCGGTGAGGTATCTTTTTATATTCACACTGAGTTGTGCTCTCTTTCCATATCCAGTGTTTTATTTGTAATTCTTTCTCTTAATTTTCTTACCACCATCTTGCTACTCTCTCCATGCCAGTGCTTTAAATCAAACATTTACTTTAGACAGTAGGATGTGGATTCTGTAAAAGAAAACAGACACGCTGGCCTACAAGAAATTAAGTAGCCCGTTCCCTCTGCATACTCTATCCTCTATGAACTGAGGTCATCGCTGAGTAAATATAGATACATCCGAAGGCTCGCCAGAAGTGCAGAACGTGACTGACTGAGTCCTTTTTATGGAACCATGTCTTCGTCTCTCTATCATTACAGGCCTATTTCTCTCTTTTAAACCAACTTACAAAAGATTGGTGCACCACACACTATTCTTAAATGTTGACGTCACTTTCGCCCTCGCCATTATAAAGTAATTTGGAAGAGCGGTGGACCTGCAGCGCACGATTCATAGATAACAGTGTGGTGCCCATTAAATCCATAGAGTTGGTGGAGGAGCAGAGAGAAAGCTACCCAGCTGGAAAAAAAGTACTTTCTGAAAAGTCTGTCATGGACTCTTGTGTCACGGAAGTCCAGCTGAGGGAACTGGAGTGGAAAACCAAAACCAGAGGGCTGCTCAAAGGCACAGTGACCTTTTTTTAGAGTCTATGCTCATGCGCTGCATTCGCTACTCCACCTAAATACAGGAAGCCCTGGGTCACATTATTAGTGATCACTTTTGATTTTAGTTTTATTTGCAGCAAACGCAGAGAGAACGGGGATTTCCAGCGCTTCTGAAGGGGAATCATCCACCCCCTCCAGGCCTGTTTTGCTCTTTTTGCTTTGGTTTAGCCTGGCTTGGTTTGGCTTGGCATAGCATCTGGGTCTCTAGTGTCCAGATAGAGAGTCCATGGACAGACCCCTGCTGCCCAGAGGCTCCAGGATGTCACTCTAACACCCCTCTTCCTCTTCGTTTCGCTGCACTTTTCCTCTTTTTTTCCTCTGTTTTATTTATAAATATCCCTGTTTCTCTGCTCTCTGTCCTTTTCATTATCTCCCCATAGTGTCTCTTTCACAACCTTTGCACCCCACTGTTTTCTCAGCATCTTTTTTTGCAGCTGATATTGTGAATAGTTTGTCATGTGTCTGCCTCTCTTGACTAAAGAAGCCCACAACAGTGTTTCTTCAGTTAGCCAGTGTCAGGGAGTTTCCCTTCATAGAATGACCCCATAACTTACAGTATCTTTTCAGAACAGAGGATCGTTTCATCTAAAGGCATTGAGCAAATAGTTTCTCAGTCGTATTCAGAACAGTGTCCCTGTTGGGTAAATGCAGCCCATTTAGTTTATTTATGTATATTTTTTTTTCAGTTTTGATTCAAAGGCACTCTCATGAATGATGGAGAATGACACTCTATGAGTGTTGAAAATGCTACTAAGAATAACAGCAACCCTGAGCTACAAAGAAAGAAATCAAAATTGGCCTTTATGTTTTTTTACAGAAAAACATTCAGGGTTTCTTAGTCTGTCCGTAACACTGTTAGAAAAGGTGTAATATTCTGAAAGGTGTTTGTAAAGCAGTCATAACTCGTGACTTCCCCGGCTTCCCGTCGTTCCTTTCTCTGGTTTCATTCACATGAATTTTTAAGCACCACTCAGTGCTCTTTCTGTTGTTGGCTTTTTGATTTGTGTCTATGTCAGACAAAGCTGTGTGGGCAGACCCAGACAGTGGGATTAGAGGAGGGTCGGGGCCTGCCCCTCCTGGGTTTATAGGGAGCTTATTGGACAGGTAAAATCCACACCACAAAACCAGAAGGAGAAAAAAAATAATAACTCATTAGTTTCTCATGTGGGGTTGTTTTGTAACTCTCCCCACCTCCCCTTGCTGTTTCCCCGAGTGAACCTCTTGCTAAGCTCAGCTTGGGGTGGCACAGGAGGTGAGGCCAAGAATGTTGTCTTAAAGGATTTTATTTGAGAGCAGTTATACTTGTTTTTACAAAAGTGGAACCTGGTTTTATAGGTCAGACTGTTCAATTTAATATGTTACGCAAACATATTTCTTTCATTAGAATGAAATTATAAAGGCACAGGAAGAAATATCACAATAGATCACAACCTCAACAAGATGCCATCCTTTGTGCCAGGCATTGTTTGTTTATGGCCTAATAGTATAATAGGCGATGATGAAGAGCAGGCAGGGTTAATATGGGATGAAGAGCCTAAGTCTCACTGGACTGTGATTGTGCTGAGGAATCATAATAAGGTGTTCAGTCAGCATACTGCTGTCCTCACCCGGCCTCTGATCACAGGGCTTAGGTATCCTCTCTAATGAGGTCTGATAAAGACCCTTAAACACTCAGACCTCCAGGGGCTGCTCATTCTCTGTAACATTTATAAATGTCACTATACTGTATTTACTGTATGTATCGACATGTGAGTCCACTTGAGGGCGAGTTCAGTGTGGGCTCTTTTGTGTCCACTTGCACCCACAGCACAGCGCATAATTATACCTTTCGGTGTTGGGGGGAGTTTTATCTGGCTTATCCTGCTGCGATGTGACATGTTCAACCAACTTGAAAAAAAGAGAATACATCTTATTCAGTTGGCAGGGCCGGGAAAATAATCATTGCATTTAGCGAAAAGTCAGCTGAAAAACCATAATGTGCTATAAAACATCTTTAGGTGGGTTTGGCAGAGGACACTGCCCTCATTTATCTCTCGGAGGCAGAGAAGAGAGATGCAACCACAGTGTAACAGTGTAAGAACAATGTGTTTCTCCGGAGTGGCCTCACATGCCTTCTTGTGTTGAGTGGAAAGACAAATACGAAGCAGGGAGGGAGAATTGATCGCTGGATCTTTCCGTAGTCGCGGCATGCACATCTCGATCCAGAATGCAATATCACTCTTTTTGAACCATCGCCTAATGCTCTAAACATGAGGAGAAAAGTCTGAGCAGAGGTTTTATCATCCCTCTAGCCTCTAGATCTTGTATGACTTGTGGCTATTTCTAGTACCTAATGATTATATGTGTGTTGACAAGTGTACAGGACTGCAGGTGCACATTCCTATGAACCAAGTCATGTCAATGAATGACTAACAGATCAGTTGGAGCATGTGTGCCCGCACAGATGTACATGTGCGCCTCTCCATACGAGTAAAGTGCAAATGCGGTGCTGGAGTGAAGGTTTCGTTCCTCTCTTGTTCGTCAGACAGCAGAAGGTGTTTGTTGATTCATGTGTTTGTTTTGCTCCAAACTTATTACACAGTTTATGGATGTATACGCGGAGGGGACAGCTTGTGAGTCACAGTGGGTGAATGTCACACTCAGTCCCAATCAGAGCATGTTTGTTTCACCTTGGCTCAGTCTGGTACACAGATCACACTTAGAAAGTGGATAGAAGCCACTGTAGTTCATGCTTGAGACACCATAATACACACCTGTAAAAGTAGTATTGTCTGTGTGTGTATGCAGAGAAAGATTCTGTCTGTTGGGATTGTATTGACACAAGAATCACAGCTGTCTATAACCTCATCTATTACTACATTAATTCTTACATGCCTCAGTTCTGTATCAAGTGTTATAGTACCTGGAGGGAGTCTGGTGGTGTGTGTTGTACCAAGAGGGGCATAAGAGCAGCTGCTAGCATGAGGAATTCCTTTGTCTATGAAAATGTAGTCATAGCACAGAGAGCGAGCAGTCCTGCTTCGCATTATTAAGTAAATATTAAATCTGCTGCGTCTGATCTAATGTGCTTGGATGGATAATGATCATATTTTCCAATCCCACTTTTATTACAGTTAATATATTGATGTAGTTAAAGCTTGGAGTCAAGAATTTGTCCGTGTGTTATGTCCAGCTTTTCTCTCTCTCTCTCTCTCTCTCTCTCTCTCTCTCACTGTGTCTTTCAAATGCCTGGGTAACTGAGAGTGGCAGCTTCAGGTCACCGACCTGTTGAAGTACCCCAGATGTCCCTGACAGTGCCAGCAGTCACATGCTGTTACTGAGAGAGACGTGTGGAGGAAAGATGGGGTGTGTCTGCTCTTTCTTGTGTTGAACATGAGGGCTGGATGGACCAAGAGGGCCAAGTGCATCTCTGCAGCCTATAACTTTAAACACAGGGAGGGAGGCGAACACTGCAGAACATCTGCCTTAATGGCTGCCGCATTTATACCTGCATCACAGATGGCTGTTAGTCACAAACAATGATGCACTCCTTTTTTATTGTGTTTGAAAGTGAATGAGCTCATGTGTCTTACTTTTGAAAGAGCAAACACGATGTGGTCGGTAGATCCCCGTCCTCCAGCAGGATCTTTTAAATGTGGCGGAGCTGTTTGGGGAAGAGTGTCAGCGTAGTTTGTTTATCTTCATAATGATGGAAGATTTGTTGATGCAGGCAGCATGAGATGCTGGATATTTTTCAGATATGTTGTTATGGAGACAAATATTTGGTTGAAAAAAATGCTCCACAGTAACAATGATGTCACCCAGCTTGGTGCTGTGTGTTGTGAAAAGGCTTCTTCACTGTATCTTATCATCATTTAGTAAGACATATTTTCAAAGTGCATCACTGGAATAAGATTGTTCTTATCAAGCAGGAATTTGAAGGTCATGGTCTTAACAGTAGTTGAAAAAACGAAATACTTGATTGGACTTCAGGGGCTCCACAATGTCCCATTTTCTGTTAGAGCTCAAATAGTTCCTCTGAAACACTGGAGCACTTCCTTATTTTACTCAGCTTCCCTCGAAACTTTGGGAAATGAGAAGTGCGACTGCCTGAGGTAAACCAGGGCACATTCTCACTAACTACTCTCATGTCCATGGCGTTATTCAGGTGAGATTAACCTTTGAGGCCTCTTGCATCAGTCTTAATTTCACATCTCTTGCTTGTGTGTTTGAGTTAGTACGCAGAATACTGAGGACTTCATTGTGCTGTCCAAAGCGCTGAAATTCAAGAGAAGTACAAGCAACAGCTTTCTGTTCTTTATAATGGCCTGGGTCCGTTATTGAATGGCAGCATCGATATTCAGCTCAGCTACTGACCCTAGCTTCCGCAGTCTGCGTAACCAAGGGATACCTCATTGATAGTCAAGTCTCTATGTCATTTTCATTTTAATTTGATTCTTTTTGGATTCTTTAGCACATTATCGTGACCACAGGCAACAGAGGAATTATTTGTATGCTTTATAAGTAATCACTATGTAATTTCAACACAGAGGTTTAGAATTGGTGCTCTACGTGTCCAGAGGATCTGGCTGGTCCCCTGGAGCGAGATAGGCCAAGTGAGGCCTTTTACAAAAACACACAGCGTATGTGCAGACCAGCAGCTGCCACCTAGTCTTGTCGAATATGCCACACTTGGCCGTGCCAAAACCCATTGTGACATGTACGTCTCCCCCTAGATTACAATATCTGGCTCCTCGTACGTTCCCGTGTTTATCTCATGGTATGTTCACTCTTAGCTTCTCATTTCATGTCCAACCATTGCTCTTACTTTATCAGTTTCTTTTTCTGCTTCCTCATCTAACAGTTGTAACTGTCATGTTCCAGATATTTTCTATCCCTCTGGTCATTCATATGCTTAATTGTAGCATACAACAAATCGAGATGTTTGTTCAAACGGTTAATACTGTCAGTGAAACAGAACATGAACATGTCCTCTTACTGAAAAATGGTTCATTGCCTTTTGGACTAAATACATTTTTTTTGCATCTTACAAATCTTCTCTGTTAAGATTTCCCTTGTGCAGAATTGCACAGATTTCGCTCTCGTCTCTGGTACTGAGTTCATGAAAGAAGTGCACCTTTGAAATATGCATGAGGCCCTAGCAGAAAGCACAGAGGACGTTTTTTTTTTAACAACACAAACCTTGCCATTGGCACCATGCTCTGTACATGACATGTGACTTTGCAGCTTCATAAAGACAGCGCCTGTTCAGCTTCACCACACTGTTATTGGTCCCTTAGTTGTCATTGTTACTTGATCTACAGTATGTTTTTTTATTTCATAGGAATCTCTGCTTAGTATAAAGCCTTCATTCACTTGAGTTTTAGTATTGGTGCTGAATGTATGTTGAGATAGTAACACTGTTTCTCCAGAGCTGTAAAACACACAGTGATGGTGCACCTGTGTCAAACTGGTGGGCTACGATCTGGTTGATCTTTAATCAAATAGACTTATAGCCATTTGCTTGAGCTTGTACAAATCTCTGAGAGTTAAGCCTGTGGGTTATGTGGTCATAATGTTTAATATAGCTACAGTATAGTATCTATTTGAATTTGTCCTACTTTCTCAGTTCACATTAATACTTCCCTGTCACAGTGTGGGTAATATTCATAGTGTTTAATGGTATGGTTGAGATTCTCATTCCTACTACTTCTAATTTATTTTCCCAACTATGTCAAGGTCAGGTTCACCTGCTTTTAAATCCCTTAAGCTTGTGAATAGTATGACAATATTTCTCTTTCTCTTCTGACAGCACTTCCATGATGGGCGTAAGGCACAGCAGCACATTGAGAGCTCGTGGAAACAGCTGGAATCTGTAAGTGACCCCATTAATGTGCAGTACCACATTTGTTCACTAGTTGCAGCTGCCATGGTCACAGTTGGTACAGTGAGTCAAGACAGACCAAACTATAATAATTTAAAACTATAACTAATAATAACCTCATGTCATAATCAGTTACCTCATGACTTACTTCTGCAGTTCACTAAAGCTCCTCTGCAACTTTATTTCTAGTATAATTATTTCAAACACCAACATTTTTTTAACTATAGCAGGTTATATTTTTTTAATAGATCAACATTATTAGCTGGATTAAGATCCATCTGACACAGGGCTGTTAAAACAGGTATTATCAAATACTGTATCAGCTGATGTATGTTCAATCTAAATCAACAGATAAGCTTTTAAGAGATACTAAAAGATACTGACACTTGTTTTTTACATTACCATCAGTAGTATGTAGTCACTAAGTATTTAGAAGTAATATACAGTCATGACAACAGTTGGGGTTTGCATTTTATTGAATCTAAATCCAATATCGAATTCACGCTCCCTTATTGAATCTCAATTAGGTTTAGCTTTTTCCATTTGCAAGTAACAAAAGTTATAAGTAACTAAAACTCAAAGATGGGATTTAGATCTTAAAACTTGAAGAAGAGACGAAAGGCATAAGATATTTTTCATGAGCTACATTCTCCAAATACTGGACATCCCAGTGCATAACTATTTAGTATATAAACTGAAAATATTGATCTGTTATTCATAAAAGTTGACTGAGAGACTGTCACCACTCTTTTGGTCCTTTTGAACTGCAACAACTCACTGTCAAAAATAAGAAGCTTGCTAATGTTAACTGAATGTTTTCCACATTGCTATTTGGTAATAAGACAGAGGGATGATAGGTGAAAGGTTTGATAAGAGATATCCGGATATGTTAGCGCCGATGAACCCAACTTTAGTCAAGACAATCATGTTGTGGTGGCCTTACGATCAGTCATCGACACATGACACTAAAGCATACGCTGCAGCAGACACTGCAGAGGAGCCGTATGACTATAAAATACACCAGAATCAAAAACTGGGGGAGCACACACAGGAGGTGGCAAACAGCGCGTTTCTAAATGGAAAAGAAAACATCAGCAGAGGACCGCACACAGAGCCCTGACGGACCTCCTGTTCTGTCTCCACACCAGAAACCTCAAACAATGCGCCATTTCTTTTGCTCGAAATGGAGACAGCGCAGTGGTTATAAGGATGAGATGAATATTCAGGACAACCTCTTACAGGATGGAGTTATAATAGATAAATAATGTTGGTTGAAAGCTTACTGATGCTTTTAATGAATGTCTTATTGCATGACTTATGGTATCCTCTCCTCGAGTGGCAGGCTGATAATGGCAAGAATGTTAAAAATCTCTCTGTTAAAATCAGACGGGCAGAAAATACTGAAGTAGAAATAGAAATACAAAAGTAAATTTCACTTGAACATCAATTGTCAATAGCGGGCCAGACTAACATTAATTTAGAATACATTACTGTATAATTCCAAGACCTGGATAAGAGCAGATCCAGGAGTGTCTCTTTTATTTGCTGTAGTGAAGGAGCTAAAAGAAAGATTGCACAGAACACCACTCCTTATCTCTGCCTGGCCCCTTTGACGGGGGGGGGAGAAGAGTGTGAGAGAGATGCATAACTGCCTTGTCCTCCTCAAACTTCTCTGCATTCAATGATCCCATTGTGTGTGAGGCAGATAGGCATAGTTCAGAGTGCACGCCGGCCCAACAAACACTGATTGTTCCGCTAGAGGGGTCGAAAGAGGGTTGGATGAATGGTTGTTTTTCTGTACACAAATGGCCACTATGAACATTTGTTTAATCTGCAGGCTGCAGACTTTGACAGACCCCATAGCCGTGTCAATGACATAAACTGACCTCTGTCGCACACAATGCTGTGCCTGAAAGCTGTATGACGCATATGTACATGTTATGACGTTCATTACTATGCTTATTTAAAGGTCAAGCTATATAGTGTTTACTGCTGATGCATACTGATGCAATGTCCATGATTAAATTAAATTTGGTTTTCTCTCTTTTTTCAGTGTAAAAGGAGGTTTGAGAGGGACTGTAAAGAAGCAGACAGAGCACAGCAATACTTTGAGAAGATGGATGCCGACATTAACGTGACTAAGGCTGACGTGGAAAAGGTATGTGTCATCTCAGTCCCGTGCAGCAGCCACCAATCACACGAGCTTGTCCTATACCCTCCATGCTTAACACAACAGCCTGGCCTTCCTCACCCTCCCCTCCACCCAGCACCCTCCCCTTTCTCTCGCCATTTTCTTTTACATTTTTTTCCCCGTCCATGCCCCCCCAGCCCTGACTCCTCATTCCACTGATCCCGAAAGACAGCAAAGATTGAGTGACCATGTGTTTGATGCCAGGGACTGTGTGTAAAAGCTCGCATTGTCTCAGCAGCACAGCCATCTTCTGCTAAACAAAGCTGATAGCAGCACCAAGTCCTCATTATCACTGTAGAGCAGCCACCGAACACTCTGCTGTGCTGAATGGGCCTTAGCAACAGAGAGGACTGTGTGTCCATGGTGGTGCTTGTGTGTGTTTATCAGCTGGCTTTGCATTTTTCTTTTTCATAGTGAAGAAACTAAATATATAGTTTGGACTTTCTGTGATTATACGTCCTCTTCAATAAGTCAACACATGCAACGATCATCCGATTCTCAGGACTAGACCAGATCCCCCAGGGCCTGTAGCTGATGTCATTTCCTGTTGTCATAACCAATTAAACGAGCCCCTCAAAATCTCAGCCTTTAACCCACACAGCTCCCACGCCCGCAAGGCATCATGGGTCAGCAGCGCGTGCTCCTGCTGCTTCATCAGCTGTTGGAGCAGAGCTCAGGCTCCAAGTTGACACAGTTCAGACCCGATTATTATGCAAATATAGGCTGGAATAAAGAGCCTTTCTGCACTCTGGACATACAGCCAAACAGCTACAATAGGCTTAGGCTAACACTGAACTCAACTGGAAAGACCCGGCACAGCAGCTCAAGAAACTAGTCTGGAAACAAGAGTGGTGTTGTGTCTGAATACAGTTATTTCATTTATTGAAGCATGAAAGACTCATACATTACGCAGAATTCAGTGCTGTATTTTTTTTTTGCTCTCATTTAGTTAGTATCACTGTTTGTGTAAAGTGACAAAGTAAAAAGCTCTTTAATATGCCGGATTCTTCAAAAATGTCCCACTCAACCCTGAAGGATCATATCTGTGGTTAATGCCAGAAATGTGTATATTTACATTTCTGCTGACCATTTTCTAATAACTTGTAGTTTCCATTCATGCCTCTGAAATTCAACTTCAGTTTAATCTCTGTTGGTGCTTTAAGGATCCTCTGATTAAGCAAGGAAGCACCAAATTAAATACCACATTATACATTTTACAATGTCCATATTTTTTTATATATATATATATATATTATACATATTTACAAATTCAAATACATTATATATATTTTCTTCCTTTCTTTTTTCTTTAAAAGGACATTTCTGTATCTTATTCTCACCATTGTGGCCATTCTGACTACTGGTCATAATAACTTTGCACTCACCACTTCTGTTGTAGAGATTTGCAAAGAACAGGCTCAAGCATTTCAAACTGACTGCCCCGATATATGGTCTTTTGAATCCACGCTTTCCAAATCTCTATAATGAAGGTGGTGAAGTTATTATGACGCACGGTGAGAATGGCCACAATTATAAGAATAAGACCCAGGTTCAAAAATACAGCAAATTTTCCTTTAAGATTAGATTTTTTGACAACATCGCTGATGAATGTCATGACAATCCTCAGACAGGCCTCTGATTTATCCTGAAAACTCGACTTTTACAAAGTATAAAGGTGATTAATTTTAACCTTACCGTGAGTGATTATATACATTATCTCAAGGAAGTCTCTGCAAGTTGATTTTCAAGCTTTAGTGAAATAGATGAAAGCTACTGGCTGCAAATGAGGAAGAAATAAATCTAAAAGCCTTTGTTATGCATTAGAAAATGGTAAGCAGCAATGTAAACTAAATGAGAATTGTAGTTAATGGGCTGAAACAAACGAAACCATCTGTATGGTCCTTTCATTTAGAAACAATCACTTAACACAGCTTTAAAACTCATGAATCACTCCCTGTATGTTCGTCAGGCAGACCACACAATAAGATGCTGTGGAAATATTACCATGTACCTTTATAATCATAATGAATAGGTATGCTTTCCAGTATCTGGCCTTGCTTGTCAATATATAGATCACAACAAAAATTATTAGCTTTCTCATTTGCTGTTCCTTTCTGTGTGGGTTTTTTGACCGACTGCAGCTCTCTTTTTCACCTACTCACATTTCCATTGTTCAGAAATGAAGAACTTACAATAGAAAAGACTGAATTCCCTCAGATCAGCCACTGTGAAAGATGATTGGATTTTCTTCCCACGCATTTTTTTTATGCTTCTCTTAGGTGTGTTTTACTAAGAGGAACTTTATTGTTGTATGTTTTCCCCGTAGGAAATCAGTGGTATCGATTCTATCAACTGTGATTTTGTAACTCAAGTCTAGAAAAAGGGTGTGAATATGCGGATGTATGAAAAAAGAGAAAGGGAGTGTGTGTTGTATTTCTACATTATCTGTCAGTTTTGTGAGACTTTGTGGTTAGACACTCAAACTGCGATGCCGCATGACTTTTCCACGTGCATGGTGTTAAAATTTCTTCAGCTCAGTAGCATATAAAGTACTAGCACACTTCTATCATTAGATTTGCTACATCATGTTGAAAGTGAAGCAAAAGTCAGATGTCATTTTCACAGTGCTCAGTTTGTTTTTTGGCAATAAATAGATTTGGTCGTAAAACTGAGCCACAGAAAAGAACAGATCATGTGTCTTAATGTGTTTTTGTCTTCACAGAGGCATATTCCCTTCATTATTTATCGGGCTTCTGAGTATTTATCACCGGAAGGGATGACATGTCACAACCTCAGCCTAGTTTGTATTTTAGCCACAATTAGAGCCTTGGGGTGTAAGTAGGTCTGGGTTGGACAGAATAGATGCGTGATAGGAGATGAAGAAACAGAGCGTTTGTAGGCATTGTTGTGTGTGTACACATTAGTATTCTGCAGCTAAAGGCCACCTTAGGATTTGATAAGTGACTAATGAGGAAATTAACTTTCTCAATTAAGTTACGTGTCAGTAACAATAAAAAGAATCCACCGATATTTGAGATAGATTTATTTTGTCAAGCTCCAGGAGTTGGTTTTGTCTGTGATGTGACATCTCTCTGTAATGCAAAAAAGCTGCTGTTTGCTGAGCTGAGGTATTGTGGTTTTCTCTGCAAACCTCTAACTGTTCCCTCTTCTCCTCTGGCAAACAAATCCCTCAATTTGGGGTTTGGATTCACAGCCTGTTACAGTTCTTTGAGGGACCCCCAGCCCTCACACACACTTACAGACGTCCTCATTGTGGAGATCCTCCGTCAGAAAGCATTAGAAAAATAACACAGTGTCCTCCTCTCCACTTCTGTTCTGCCTCTACTAACAGCACAAGACAGCGGTTTGCAATACCAGTAGTGGTGAATGTGTTTGTTTACCATGACACCAACTTCCCCTTTTGAGCGCCTGGTGGTCCAGGAAGTGCATCTATGGCAACTTCTTGTTTAGCTGGAAACAGCTAACAATCCTTTTTTTGTTTGTGTGTGTGTGTGTTTGTATATCTATTTTATGCCATGCCTTGAAGCGAAGTTCCCACAAGGTAGGTCCAGCGGACAGAGAGCCTGTTATATCTGTGGGAACACACACTGTCTCGACCTGTGTCTCGATAAACACACACGCTCTCCTGTAGAGTCTGACACACAGCCTCAACCAGGTCCTTATTAACATGCCCTGTCCTGTCTGACTGTGATCTGCTCCCCGTACAGTGGCTTGTCTCGCTGAGGTTTATATGTGTGATGTAAGAAAAAATTTAATGAGAGAAATGCTGAATATGTTGCATAAGGTGGCAGCTTTCATTCATATTTTTGTTCATTCATGTTATTGTTCGTAATCCTCCTTAAGAAATGTATTTTACAGATAGATGCGTATTTAAATAGATGGAAATTTTTATGCACACATGCATATGCACACAGAGGTGTGAGTAACAGGAAAAAAAACAGGTAATTTCCAGAAAATGACAACAGGAAGTGATGTGGCTGCAGGCACAGCAGCTTGGTACAATGTTTCGTTATCTGCCAAGTTACCATGGCGATGATGTGTACCCTCATCATTTCTTAGCACACTCTGCATGCAGCTACGCCAGCACAGCACATATCCATAAACGCACGCTCACAGGCCCGCACGTAGATTTTTAACAGCTGGACTTTCACATGTGCTTTTTAGCTTTCACATTCCTTATTTTTTTTGTAGGCTGCGACTATCATTTTCCACAGAGCTATTAGCTGTCATCCCTCCTGTGCTGGAAATAATGTACCTTTGTGTCTGACGAGTGTCTCCGCTCTGATGTCCTCCTTTTCTTCTAGTATGCCATGTATTACTTACCCACATGTGTGTGAGTGTGAGAGACTCGGCTCTTGCCTCAGATTGGTGTGTGGGTGAAAACTGGATGAAGTCCTTTAAATGTTTCCCTCAGGACTCTGACAGGTCAGGGTTGTGTTCCCTCTACTGCCCCGCACAGTTAAATGGCTGCAGTCAGTGTTTTTTCTGTGCATCTGCATCCAGTTGACCAAATGCAATCACGGGTTCATAAGGTGACCCTTTGTTATAGATGACCCAATCAAACCAGTATTTACGTGTGGACAGGCCTCAGATCTGATGGAAAGAGGAAACAGATATGAGTACTTAGCCACACGAACACACACACAACGCACATGCACACACACACACACACACACACACACACACACCCCACATGCTGTCTAGCTGAGATAATCTCATCTCCATCTGCTTGCCTTGGATCTGTAATAGGCTGCTCCTGCTGCGTTTCTGACTGCCTGCCTTCCCTCCCTGAGACTGAACTAGCTTAAAATAATCAACATTATCGACAGTAGAGATAGGCCAGACTGGGCGGGCAATCAAAATCCAAATCCCTCCATTCTGCAGCCAGTGCAGGCTGTTGTTTCTCTTTTTATATGTTTGTTCTGGCCTACATACAGTAAAATCTAATGCCAAAGGCTGTCGCTTCTGCCCGCCTTGGATTTGCACCTGTGACCGTGCGTCCACGAGCTCTGTGTTTATGTGTGTACATATGCATGCATGAACACCCGTATGCACAACTGTGTCAACTCATGTAGGTTTTTATGCTCTGGCTGTGTGTGTGTGTGTGTGTGTGTGTGTGTGTGTGGGAACCATGTGTCTGTGTTAATCAGGGGACACTGAGGTTTAATGAGGAGAGCATGTCTGATGTGCATGTTTGTATGTTTTTTCTGTCTTCAGGCACGACAGCAAGCTCAGATGAGGCACCAGATGGCTTCTGACAGTAAGAGCGATTACTCCTCCTACCTGCAAAAGTTCAACCAGGAGCAGAATGAACATTACTTTACAGTTATCCCCAACATATTCCAGGTAAATATAACAGCACCGCAACACATGGCTTCTTTTATCTGATTGGAAAATTCTTAAACAAGCCCACAAATTTTGGACAACCAGTGTTTCCCGTACACCACAGAACTCCCCTCTGGGTCAACTACTAAAAATACATTCTCAACACGTGGGAAACACTGAGGGTAACAAGCCATCATTATGTAGAGTGCAGTTATTTTTCACAAGCTAATTCAGTGTGTTACATTTTTACAGATTATGTTATATGTGTTTGAAATACAAAAATGAGGTTTTCCACATATTTATGATGTTTGAGTTTTCACTTCTGTAGTGCCGTTTTTTGAAAGTGGGGTCAAACATTTAAAAAGATGTGAAGTGCCTAAGAGATTTCCCAGATGGTCAGTCAGATCTCTGATGCTCAATATCAAACGACAGCTCTTTCAGACAGTTTGACTCCAAACTCATGGTGTATCATTTCCAACACAAGCCGTGCCCGCTCAACTCTTACAGTATTCTGCAACACAAGCCAGTAAAGCTCGTATTCACGTCTGGATATGCCTGCGTTTTTATGTAGAAACTTCAAGACATGGAGGAGAGAAGAATTGAGAGGATAGGAGCGTGCATGAAGACGTTTGCAGACGTGGACCGCCAAGTGCTGCCCATCGTGGGGAAATGTTTAGACGGCATGACGAAAGCCGCCGAGTCCATCGAGCCCAAGACTGTGAGTATACAGAATAAGATATATGTGCACACACACACAGAGACACACACACACACACACACCACCATATGGGACATATTACTCACTCAGCCAGGGTGTCAGTCACAACCCACACACTACCCATTAGGCTTTCATTTGAGCAACAAGTGTGCCGGTGGGTTGGTACCCTTGGGGAGGCCAGTTTGAAAATAAAAACAGCCCACCTATGAACAACAAAGTTCTGTGGGAGGACAGCGTTGTAACTGATAGAGTAGCTGAACAAAATGATTCAATTTATGTGTTGACCTCCCCTTTATAGCAAGAAAACCAATGAGATACCAGCACACGCTGTATTTCCCCGCTAGTGCTTTGTGTCGTCTAAAAATAGATACCATAATTCCCCTCGACAATGACAAAGAAGTTCCATATGAACACATGAATGATTTCCCCTTGAGTGCCAGTCAGTGAGCTAGTAAACCTTATATTTAATGGACAGACTTGAGATACTAGTTTCTTATCTAACTCTCTGCCAGAAGGCGAAGAAGGTTATTTCCGAAAATGTCAAACTGTTTCTTTAACACTTGTACCTGTTCTGGAAACAGGAGGAAGTTGAATCACTGTGCTTCCTATAGTCTAAACTCTCTGTTGAATAGAGCTCCTGAGAGCCTTTCTCTATTTTCAGTTTACACACTTCCACAAACCTAATAAGCAGTCGTTGGCTTAAGTTCTGTCCCATGGCTTATTATTATTTATTATTTGGATATTGACATGGAAGGCAGCGTTTGCTTACGTTAAAGAGAAAATGAGCCGTGTGATATATTGAGATGTCACATGTTGGCTGCTTGCCTTGTGACAAAAAACAAGACTATCCCCAGGGATCGCATAGTATATGTGTGTGTGTGTGTGTGTGTGTGTATGTCTAGCTGTGTGCATGGCCCTGCTCCAGGGAGATGACTCCAGCCTGTGACTGGCTGCTGCAGTAAACAGTGGTGGGGAATAACACATCACATGCTCCCTCCCTCTCTCTGTCTCTTCCTCTCGCAGTCTTCTCTCATACATACAGTGCACAACAGCATCTTTGACCCTAACTCCAACCAGACCCTCTGCCCTTATCAGTGCAGATAGAGCCAACGCACACTGCACTTGATTAATGTGCTTCTTCCTGTGTCTGATGAGCCTGGCTGTGTCCCCGACCTCAGTGTTTTTGTCATAACTCCTGCCTGACAGATTTAGGTCTTTTCCTCTTTCTTCTGTGGCCCACAAACTGAATAACGAGAGTCTCTCTCCCTCTCCTTTCATGACGCACTCATGAACTGTTATCAGACAAAAAATACTCTAAACAAGGGAGTCACCAGGCCACTATTGTGTTGCATCTTATCTCCGGACCTGCTGATTAGCCGGACAATCTAAACAAACACAGGTCCCCCCCTGTTTAGTCAGTGCTTTGCATTTTATGATTCTTCCATAGATATTTAAAGTAAAAAACGAATAAAAAATGTATCACGGATGAGGCTGTTACTGATGGCTGCGACCACTCTCCCCCACTAGGACTCGAAGCAGGTGGTGGAGTCCTATAAGTCCGGGTTCGAGCCCCCAGGTGATGTGGAGTTTGAGGATTACGGCCAGGCCATGAAGAGGACGGCGTCTGAGACCAGCCTGTCCAACTCCAGAGAGGCCAAGGAGAAGCCTGCCGGCAAGAGCAAGGGCAAACTGTGGCCTTTCATTAAGAACAAGAACAAGGTAACACATGAATGCCCACCTAACACAGAGCCACATTTACAGTCGAACGCACAGCAAAGCCTCACTGGTTTTAGTACATTTCGTTTTACTTCTTCACTTGGAGGTCAACTTGTACTCTGGGGAGATTTTTGTGGGGTGGGTTGGAGGGCTGGTTATTATAGGTTATATCATGTTGTGTTGGTTCTGTCTTGTAATGCAGTGGCTACAGAAATATATGTGTTCAATGTCACATTTGTAGTATCTGTTACATTCCTAGCACTGGTTTTGTATTTAATTTAGTTTCATTTTTGTGTAGATTCTTTGACTTTCGTTAACTTCTGTTAAGCTCAAGAAATCTGTTGCTAGTTCATGTTACTATTGCCATTTTTGTTGTTATTATTCGCCACCCGTTTCCCCCTCCCTGGCAATCACCCTCACCGATTTTGGAGCCTCCCTTCTGTAACACACACTAATGCATTTCCACCTTTATCCCGTGGATGGACTCAACTGGCAGATATTAACTTGATCTGAAATAACAGTCTGCCTTCACTGTTTTTTTTCCATTGACTGGTTATCAACCTTGAGTAGCCTCCTTCAGTTTCCTGCTTCCGAACAGCAAAACTGATCTCTGACTCTGTCTTATGGGCTGGTGGCACTGTTGGTACTGAATTAGACTGGAGCATGAGTGAGTAACTGGGTGTGTGTGTGTGTGTGTGTGTGTGAGAGAGAGAAAGGCTGGAAGCAAGTGTGTGCAATGCTAGATGAGAAACCCCAGCATACTGACTGTATGTGGACAGAAAATGGTGTTTAAACTCCCAAAACTAAGGCATCCTTATTCAGAACAGTATGTTTCTATTATCTTTGCTTGATGTACTCAGGATTCATTTTCTATAGAAAGTGTTTGGGAGCACAGACAGCTGTACAGAGAGGTATTTCTACTGTACATGCACACTCGCACACATGCATGCAAGCCTAACAGATACACATACCACATAGAAAAGCACCTTTATTTCCTCACAGAACCAGGGTTTTTAGTAATTTTCCAGTCTCTTTGTGTTTGACAGAAGGGTTTCTGAATCACTTGCCCATGCATGCGCATCGTGTGGTGTCTTCAGGACTCATCTCTGCTTCATTCTCTAACTCCTCAACTACTGGTTGATGAATTATGCAGTCAGATGTTTTAGGACAGCGATAAGCAATTAGATTTCTCTGATGATGACCTCAAATTCAGCTGCCGATATCCTTGGGGATGTGGTGAATTTCTCGGCCTAGCTGGCATGTGATGAGGTCGGGAAAGAGAAGAGAAAAAAAAAGGAAGAGGATTTCCAAAATGGAAGCCTGCATGCGCTTTGACTGAAACTCTTTGCTGTTTGCTTCGTTGCAGCTGCTTGCTTTAACACATGTTACGCTTCCTACTCACTCTGGTTGTTTTCTTCTTTTTAACTGTTTTTTTTATGTTTTATATGTTTGACATTTTTTTCAACAACATAACAACTGATACACTAGGTTCGACGTTCCTTCGGTTGTCTTTTATGTTCTGTTTGGGTTTTCTGTTGTGTGTTTATTTTTTAATATTTGTAGGAGGCTTATTTATTTCGTTTTGTGTTCCCTCCTCCTTTTCCTCCTTTTTTCGTTGGATTCTTGCCCCCTTCTTCTTCTTCTTCTACTTCTTCTTCTTCTTCTTCTTCTTCTTCTTCTTCTTCTTCCACGTTTTTCCTCCTCCTCCTCTCCGTCACGGCTCCCTCTCTTACTGGTAGCTTATGTCCCTGTTAACGTCCCCCCACCAGCCCCCACCTGCCCCCCCAGCCTCATCCCCGCCCTCACCCTCTGCTGTTCCCAACGACCCCCAGTCTCCCAAGCAGCACAAGGAGCCCCTCTCCCACCGCCTCAACGACTTCATGACCTCCAAACCCAAAATGCACTGCCTCCGGAGCCTGAGGCGAGGGGTAAGTGTGTGTGCCCAGCAAGCTTTTTGCATGTATGTGTGTGTGTGTCTCTACACCTATATCTGAGCTGTGTACCTGCTACACTGTATGGGTGAAGTAATACACAGGTAGAATCTGTTTCGAAGGTCATAATGCCTACATGATATCATCATATAGCAGGTGATTCAACATTACCTCTGTTACCAGTAACTGAATGCATCTACATGTAGGCAATGTGACCTCAATTAGAAAACAGTGCTTACATGGGCCCATTACAGCTTTCATTTTCACATTTTGCTGTTCGGATCAGCCTTCAAAATTGGTAGTATTATTACAAAAGACTAAAATGGTACAATCAGTGAATAGTACAACAGGCCTCTTACCTTCACTCATACAGTGCTCAGCCTTTTTGCTTCTCTAGCATGCTTATGTAGCGCATAACTATGAATCCATGGTACTTGTCTGACTCACCAGCAGTCTCTCCATCTCGTCCCTTCATCCCTCATATTAACTCTGTGCTCACAATGACAGTTCCTCTCACCCACCTCCCCCCTTTTGACAGAAATTAGCAAGACGCCTGAGCAGTCTTGGCAGTAGCATGGAGACTGCAGTTGCTCCCTGCGCACTTCTCTGCAGTCTGTGCTGGAGGCGGATTCTTTTTCTTTTGTTTTTTGTTTTTTTGCACGTGACATAAGGACAAGAGCATAAAGAAGAGGGTTAAACCTCACACTATGAACAAAGTAAGGGGTTGTGGATATGGCAGCAGGCTGACTGAGTCACTCCATGTGGAGTGAGGAGGCCAGTAGAGTAACTTTAGAAGGCTTTATCTGCAGCAGCCCAGGGTCCTGGTGGGTGTCATTACCAGTTACCACTCTAAAGTCCAGTGTGTGTTGTAATGGAGTGGCTGGGCCAGGGCAGGTCACAGCACGCCTTCCCGTAACGCACTTCACCCTCCAGCTCTCCCTGACCTCAGGAATGGGTGGTAACTCACGTGTTCCTTCCGGAGCCCACAAATATAGTTTTTGTTTACACTCATAATTTTGAAAGGGCAGCAGTTACTCAAAGTAAAAACATTTGTATGAATTGGTGCTAACATGACGTCTGAAAAGGCAAAAGAACAATATGGTGCGACAGTGCAGTGTGCAAGCATATAGCAGAGGAAATGATTGAAGGTCGGCAGAAAAAAGGGAAGTGTGTGTGTTTTTTCTAGCGCCGGGCAGATCTAGCAGGAAGTGCACGTTTCTGAAAGCGGAAGTGCTGAAACGGCTCTTGAGAAGAGAGATAAAAAATGAGTTAAATCACATGCATTGTTTTGGAGTGTACACAGATTAAAGCGATTGAAGTTTGACCTTACTGTCACATTTCAGAAAACAAGAAAAAGGTTGAATGAAGTGTATGAGAGGTTAGGAACTGTGTCAGAGTAGAAAGCCCTTTAGAGTACTCATTTCCATATTTCATGACAATACATTTAATTAATTTGTACCGTTTCATGTCTCATGGCAGTTACCTGTTTATGTTTTTCATGTATATAGATGTTGTTTGATCTAGAGTACATTTTTTATAATATCATTTCTTTCTTTTTGTAATAAATCTACAACATATTATAGGTAACAGAAAGTGCATGGCTAATCCAGTAAAATAAGTCTTTTGGAGACACCAGCCCTACTGCCTCACTGACACAGAAAGTTTGGGCTAAAGCCTCTGAACAGCTGCTGGTAGAGAGTCGAGGCAACTGCTCACCTCTTTCACGAACAGGCCTGAATCCATCTGGTCTAGCTAAGCTAACTAGCAACACTTTATCACCAGTACTAGTGTCTATGCTCATTTTCATAAGGAAGGCTTATTTTTAATGGGGTATCTGCAGGCGTTGAAAAGTCTTAATTGTAATTTACAAGAGTCTTAAATATTTTCTCTTATTGTAGGCAGTAATATTAGTTAGAAAATGTTTTTGTATCCGATTGTGGGCTGTCAGGAGACGCTTTAAATAAGAAGTGAGATTGGTGCAACGTTGGATTGTGCGCGTAGGAGGCTGCTCAGTCCTTTTTTGTGGAGTCACAGTCAGAACCATCAGACCTGAGCTTCCTAGCTGCTGGTCTCATAATGGGAAAGTGTCGATTTTCACAGAAACTTAAATTAACTGAAAAGAATGAATAATTTTTAATTGGTTAATCAATCCATCCATTTTATGCCACTTATCCGGGCCCAGGTCCTATTAATTTATCATTAGTTATTGTTATATCCTACTGAGGAGTATTAAAAAAAATGTAATATAATAGTAAATGATTCTGGGCCACATTGTCCCTACTGGTTTTCCATTATACTTTAATATTTTGGCCGATATGACAGTGAAACGGGTATTCAGTTCCATTCTATGGTCTTAAAAAGTCGTAAACTTAACGAATCCTGCAGAAACCCTGTTTAAAGATTTAATAGAGCAAAAGCAAGACACAAAACCTACTTAAATCAAGAAAATACAATATTCCTCCCCCACCTCCTGCAAGGAGAACATAGTATCACATTAGGGATTAGAGTAGTTGTGCCAGTGGAGGTTGGGTGTTGTGTGTCTCTCTGCACAGTGGAGGGATGTCTACCTCTGCAGGAGAGCCTTTGTGTGGTGCATATTAGCTGTCTAATCCATCCACAGTAACTGTGTATGTGCGCGTGTATGTGTTTTTGTGCGGGTTGAAAAAGAGAAAGCGTTTGTGTGTTTTGGGAGTCAAATTAAGACAGTACATATAGAGCTTTAAGACGTCAGTGCTGTTTTCTGAGTTCTCATTGACAAAGCTGTATTTTCTCTGACAACCACCACAGCAGCAATCCCCGCGCTCGCTCATTTGTCACAAAGAGCTTATGAAGAGGACTCTTGGCCGACCCACATATGCTTTCGAAGCAAGGCAATATGTTGTAAGTGTGTGTGTGTGTGATGGGCGTCAGTGAGCACCAGCGATGTGTGTGCGTGTGTGCCTCTGTGAGCGTGAGCAGGTACGTGATCAGAAGAAAGCGTGAATGAATATTGAATGTGTGCGGATGTGTGATTAGTAAAAGCCATGTACGACACAAGCGGCAGCCTCATTAATAATAATTTGTTGTGTGACAGATTCAGTCTCTACGAGGAGATTTGTTTGTCACGATTAATGAGGCAAAATTTCCTCACAAAGGAGGCTAGTGTCTGTGCCTGGCTCGGTATTGATCACATGGCTCTGACACGTGTAGCATCGGGGCGAATGATCGGAGAAGATGATGACTTCATCCCACATCACATGTATCAGCTTGAGGTTTCTTGTGGCTCGCCGTCCCGCGGCTGATTCAGGGCTTCCCCCACTGAGCATCTACCAGGGGTCAATTCACAAAGTGTCACAAGCACCTGAGGCTGTGGGGGATTGTGGGTGTGAGGATGCTATTCATCCCGCCCAGCACTCACCCCTCCTCGCTAATTAAATCTCACTCTCAGCTGGATGTTCTATCAGGCGAGGTGTTGGTCACACTTTGGGTCTGGGTTCAGCCTACAGTACCCAGAATTCACCCCTCCAGGGCTTTCTTTGTGCTGGTGTGCCATACTGCAGCGATGTTATCTGTCTGTAAGGGCCGTAATATACCTGTATATCTGTGTCTGTCTGGGTGGTTGGAAAGAGTTAAGGTAAATCTGTGGACCAGGGCCCGTATTTATCAAACTTAAGAAAGCTCCTAAGAGCCAGATTAAAAGACATTTATCATGTGAGTTACTCCTACATAAAGCAAAGTGCAGCTCTCAAGTGCTCAGAGCAGGAACAGCCAATCAGAGACAAGAATTTACCCAACATCTGCCCCATTCTTTGTTCTTAAAAAAACAGAAATAATTTTTTTTCAGTGATATGTTATTCTGAAAAAAGATATGTGATTTTTTTTTTATTAACAACAATCCAATATATTTATAAGATAAAAATAGGGATGAAATAATTGGAAATTAGCAAATCCTGAACAAATAGAACACCAAACTGGAGAGAGAAAGAAATTCTGCTGTTGCTACATCAGAAAAAATCATACAGTAAACAGAATTGTGAATAAAACCACATCGACAAGTGCAGACAATGTAGATGCATGGAAAGTGATTGCAAAGAAAATTAATGCCAGCTTTAGCTGCACCAGCTGTTTGTGCACCTGATAAATGCACAGAAAAGGGATAAAAAAAGTGGTGTAACATCCCATCAAAAGTTCAAATCAATAGGTTTAAACTAACCTATTCTGATACATATGGTGTTATTCATCATAACCAATTATATTTTGTACTCCAACCAACTTAAGAGACCTCTGGAGCTGTCTTAAATCTTAGAGCATTTTTAAGTTGTAAGAAATGTGAGAAATAGCTTTTACTCTGAAGTTTACGATTAAAAGTGAAGGATTTCTACTTTTCATCTTAAGTCCAAGATTTTATGCCAAGACTTAAATTAAAATGTCAGACTTTCTCTTATACCCAGGCTCATTAGAATATAGTCCATATCTGAACCACTAGAAACAGAAAAAAGGCCCAAACTAGATTTTAACCTGGAGTTTATGAAGCATTTTATGACTTATAAAATACCCTCAGTATATAAGTGTAGATTAAACATTTTTGTGCTCTGTAAGTGAAGCTTCACACATAGGAAAGAATAATGTAGCGGTGGGGAGGCGAGAGGAAGGATCACAAGGCATCATAGCGAGGACTGTAACAGGCCATTCCAGGTGGATGACTTGATTAGTGGACTAAAGTGAGTGGAGCTCCTCAGTGCACCAGCCTGTGAGCCTCTAACAGGATTACAAGTCATCTGCTCCAGCTCTACCGGCCAATGGTTGTTAACCTGCTCTCCACTCTGTCCTTTGTATTCAAAACATAAACACGTCCTCTCTAAAAGCTCTCAGCAAATGATCTAAATAAGCTGTTAAAACCATTTCTTTTGTTCTTTTTTTTTCTACTTGCCTTTTAGTTCATGATTACTCTTATTTGTTCTGTACCTTCATTCAGCCACTTTCATTTGAGACATATATAGACTGATATGTGTAGATTTTTCTTCGTAACAAGTGAGTTTTTGGTTTTGAAAGCGTTTCTCCAGCTTGTCTGTGTGCAGTATCTGCTTCCATGTCAACGTATGGATCTGCTAATGTGATACATGCTTTTGGCGCCCTCTGCTGTCACTTGCGTGTCATTGTAATGGCAGCAGAGCGGGATCAAGAAGTAAAGGGTACATCCGTCCCTGTCGCAGTCACTCTCCCTCTACTTCTTTCTTTACATTTATTTTCATCTGTCTTCCCTTAATTTTGTTCTCATTCTTTACTTCATGCTTGTGCAGTAGGTTGGCCTTTTTGCCAACTTATTTCTCATTTTTCATTAATCCATTATATTAGAGATGTTAAACTTCACCACATTAGAAAAGAGTGGGGGGTTTATTGCTCAAACTGTTGCTGAAAGAGCTTTTTTTATGACACAGCTAGCGTTTAAATCCAAATCCTTCAGCCTTTAAGCGCCATACCCTCTTTTCCTTAAATGGTGAAGTTTGGCAAAGCAAAGCGTTATCATAAAATACATGTAAACAATTTTTGTTTAAAGGAAAGTGAAACAAATGGCCGTACTATTCTCCTGATGCTGACTTTTGTCTGTTGTCTCTTTCTCTCTCCTGCTCCTCGCCATTTTTCTCTCCTCCCCCCTCCCCCCCATGAAGCTTTCTCTCAAGCTGGTAAGCATGACCGTATAACCGCACAACTGTAGCGGCATGACCATAGCACGCATGTCACGTCCTCCCAGTAACACACTGTTAATAACGTTCTGTACGCCGTTTTTGTTGTGCCCTCTTGTTTTTTTTAATTTTTGGATTTGAGTTTATAATTTAATTTTTGCTGTGACACAACGATGGACCTCAAACTCATGTCGTTGTCTCATTTGTGTGTTATTTTGTTGTTTGTTTGTTTTTATGTCGTGGTTGTGTTCTCGTCATGTCTCTCCCCAAACTGTGTCTGTGGTCTCTGTGGTGCAGATCACACTCAATTCCCACGTCCGGAATCTCATTGAGGTGATCAGATTTACTCTATGTTATGTCGTCTCGTAGTCCGTCTGGTAGTCCTTCTTGTCTCGACAAATCGTATGTCCTTGTAACAAATACTAATCTGATCTTATGTCGTAGTTGCTCACTCGTGTCCTCACACTGCATGCCATTTTCATGATTTTTAAAGAATGCTATTCTGTAAAGCTAACATCTGTAAGACAACTGTATGATGGCAGCAACTGTTCATTCATATTTTCCTCAGAAAAATAGCCACTTTGAGGATTAAAGGACAAAAAAAATATTTTGGGATATAGATTTATTTACTTTCTTGCTGAGATTTAAATGAGAAACTTAGCTTAGCATAATGACTGGAAACAGGTGGAAACAGCTAGCCTGGCTCACTCCAAAGGTATAAAAATATGCCTAAAAGAACCTCTAAAACTCACTAATTAACATGTTGTATCTTGTTACCTTGCAAATTCTGACAAATTTATGCTCTCTATATATAGAGCCCAAATTAAAATCTGTATATGTTTATAAAGGAACGAAAAAAAAGTAGCGTTCAAGGCATGTGCACTACTTTCTGCTAACAATCCCACAATGCAATGCCTCTCAATTTATGGATGCAAAAATGATCCTTACCTTAGTTCTGATGCAAAACTGAGTAAAATACAGAGTGTGTATGAAGTGAGCAGGAAATCACTACTCCTGGTTCACCTTTGGACAGAGCCAGGCTAGCTGTTTCCCCCTGTTTACAGTCTTTATGCTAAGCTAATCTGGCTTCATATTTAGCATACAGACATGAGAGAGTCTCTCTTCAAGAAAGCAAATAAGCACATTTTCCAAAATGTCAAACTAAGCAGACTTTGTAATGAAAATTGGGCCTTTTCATGATTTTTGTAATTTCAACACTCACTACTAGCTTTTTATTTCTGTAAACCTGATTCCACACAGAACAATCAATTTGTAAATTCTTATCCATCCCAAATTTATTATACTACAAACAACAAATTACTTCATGTCTGCCTATAGTTTTAGCTTACATTTTACCCAGATAGTGTTTTCATTTGTCTTGGGGTGCATGGAGAACGTAAACACTAATACTTCTGTACTGTAACGTATCACTCAGAAAGAAAGGAGCATGTCTCTGCATGATGATTGACAAATCTTTGTTATGTTGCATGCCTGGTAAGTGTTGCGCGCTGATACAGGGAGAAGGGGTAAGGTTGCCATGGAAACCTAGCTGCCGTGTTTGACCTGGCTCATGTGCAGTGAATCCTGACCTCAAGTCTGTAGCTCCAGCAGTCATATCCTGTGGTGTCGCTGTGACCCATCTCAATGAGATTTTTTAACTTGACAGGACTAAAGCAACAGAGCATGTTTTTCTTTCTTGTTTTTTCACTCAAAAACTCAATGACAGACTCTATGGAGCCCCAAAGAGTTCAGTGTTAAATTGATAGATAAGATTTTATGAAATAAATAAGAAATAACGCTGTGTTTATTTACAGCCACAGGTAGTTGATTTATTGAGATCTTTTATTTATATATTTTACTTTATTTATTCATATGATTATTTATTTCATAATCATGTATTTGGGCCGACACGGTGGGGCTGTCTCCTCACAGGAGCCGGGTGATTGACAGTCCAGGATGTACCCCGCCTCTCACCCAATCTCACCCCACGACCCCCAAGAATAAGCGGGTATAGCTAATGGATAGTTGAATGATTATTTATTTAATATCAAACCATGTGGGCCAGTCAGCACTATGATATAGCAAGCTTCAGAATACTGATACATTATGTGCACAGAAAGTTTGAGAGACTGCCGAGCAGTATGACTCATCAGTTCAGTGTTACGGACTGGAAACCTTCTCATCACGAAATATGACCCTCGGCCAGCCAAAAAACCTCTCACTCTCACAACTCCCATTTTCAGAACACACAGTCCTGTTAGAGAACAGTCAGACAGCTGTGTACCCATTAGCCAGCTCACACTGAAACACTATATGAGCAGTAATAGGATGTAGGAAATACGTTATTACATTTCCGATGCATTCCCAGAGAGCACTAGATCGGGCACGGTGACTGAATAGGTGAAAGGCCTCAAATCTATACACAGACAAACATCCCAACTCTCAGTGAGTGTGTTAGAGAGTGGCTGCAGTATCTCCTCCAGGTGAATTATGTGGTTAAAACATAACAAGAGCTCCATTTGTGGAGCTGTTATCCATTTATCCCTGAGTCTTGGTTCACAGGGTTTACAGCAAAACGAGATACTGCACCTAACTAGAGAAGATCCCTGTTAAAACAGCAACACAACAAATAATGAGTTATGAAAGTTGTGTTTCCTCATCTTATGGCTTCTCTCCACCTCTTTCCCATTTTTGTTTCTTTTTTCTGCCTCTCTTCCTTCCTTTTGTTCTCTCAGGGCTCTGGACCAGAGGACTTCAGCCACCTGCCACCAGAACAGAGGAGGAAGAAGCTGCAGGGCAAGCTAGATGAGCTGAATAAGGACATTCAAAAAGAAATGGACCAGAGGTATTCTTTTAAAGTGTTAAATTTGGCATTAAGGAGCCTTTCCCTCCTGTATCTATGTTTGTGTTTACCCTGTTAGTATGCAACAAAGACTTGTGCTGACTTTAGTCATTTGCTCTCCCAGGGACGCTCTAACTAAGATGAAAGATGTGTATGTGAAGAACCCTCAGATGGGAGACCCGGCCAGCGTAGACCCCCGGCTATCAGAAATAGGCCAGAACATCGAGAAGCTCCAGTTTGAAGTTCAGAAATTTGAGGTTAGTTCGGTGCCAGTCTGAGTTCTCGTTTCTGTGTGAGTGTTAGTGTTGGCGACGCTCTCTTGTTTGGTTTACATAAGACAGTAAATAATGAGGAGTTCAAACACACGTCTCCAGCTGGGGTGGTTCCAAAGAAGTCCGCCGCTCGTCCATATTAGGAGAAGATGTGATGCAGCTGGAGGGGCTGGCTCCATTTTCCAGCGAAGTGCGTGGAGAGAGGAGTCCCAGAACAATGGCCTGGTTTAACCCTGTAAATAAATGGCAAACACACTGGAGTGTAACGCAGAGGTGTTCCTCCTGCGAAGGTTCCTGCCAAATGTAAAGGTCATGTGATTCACAGATTAAAAAAAAGTTCCACGAAGCTTGAAATAAACTTCAAGTCGTCACGCATGCAAAAAGACACGCTGCAGCCGACACGTACGTAATAACTGTGTGTGTTTCAGGGCTGGTTAGCAGAGGTGGAGGAAAGGATGCCATCCAAGAGTGATACACACCGGAGAAGTGGACTCTATGAGACCCAGAACAACACAACAGTGGGCAACAACTGTGCACAGGACAGAGAGAGGTATGGTATACTCTGACAAACGGCTGAACATCAGTCATTCAGTCACACGAAATGTCAGAGAATTGTTACACACCTCATTTTTTCGGAAGAAAACTATGTATGTTTTCACAGTATATTTACTGTGTGTGTGTGTTGGCCCTTGAGCAGCCCGGATGGCAGCTACACAGAGGAGCAGAATTCAGAGACTCAGGTCAAAGCCAACATCAACCCCAACCCCAACCCCAACCCCACCTCTACCACGCCAGAGTTCGACGATGAGTTTGACGATGAGGAGGCCCTGCCCACCATCGGCACCTGCAAAGCCTTGTACCCATTTGAAGGTAACTACAGAATCAAGCCCCGCACGTCTGGAGACAAACTCAAGAATTTCTGCGAATTTTAAATATTTCAAAGTACATGTGCCTTTTATTGGTCCTGTTATTTCTGGAAAAATGTTGAACAGGGACATGACTTGTACAGATGCAGGGTGGAGGAATTTGATTCCTCTGAATGAGGAGGAGTAGGGGTGTGACCTTTCTGAGGAAATGTGTGGAGGAGGAAGCTGGATAGAAATCATTTCTCCGGTGCACTATTTTCAAAATCGAATTCGGCAAATTCTCAAAGGCTGTTGACTACAAATCAGAGGTGGTAAAGAGCCCTGACTTGTAAGAAGAAGAAATGGATGATTTGAGTTAAAACAGGAGATTCCTTCCTCTCTATGAGAAGATATGGACGTCATAATTATAAATTAACAATATCAAACATTGAATGTATAAATAAAGACCTGTTTTTATTTTTGCCATATGTACATTTTAGCTGTACTGGTTGCTGGACAGAGTAATTTTGCCCTGACTTAAAGATTTCTGAATACGTGCTACACTATTGACAGTGTGCCAGTGTGCCACAGTGGGTTTGTACTGGGGGTGGGTACTGTAGGCAAGTACAATTATAGTGCTGCTGTTGGTTGTGGAAGAACTTTTTATGTTCTTAATAATGATAGTGAGAATAGCAATGATACCTTAAGCACAGTTGTGACCATTTTTTAAAATTAAGTTTAACATAATGTATTGTAAAATAAAGGGATGCACTGACTACAGAGGCCCATGTAGGAAATCCACATATGAAGCCGAGAAATAAGCATAATACCAGTAGTAGAGAATTAATAATGATAGAAATGAGGGTTAGGATTAAGCCTCTGAGCATTATAGAGTCAGGATAAAGGGAAAGAAGTATAGCCAACTAGTCCAGCTACACAACAATTTCACAATATAGTTTATGCTTTCTTAATTGTCTAATGCCATGGTTCCTGGCCATTATGGTTTGTGACCCCCTCATCATTATTGTGGTAAAGGGTTGTGAGCGGTGATTTGCCATCTCTTTGTCTATTTGAAGGAATTTAGAGGTAAAGGCATCTAGTATTTTATGTATTTGAAAGATTTTTGGAGGCCTTATGAGGTGAAAGTATTCAATACTTCTTTTAAGGATTCTAATAGGCCTAAAGAGGTAATCTAGTATTTAATGTTGTCGGTTTGAAGGATTTTTAGAGTCTGAAGAGGTGAAAATATCCAGAATTTCAGAAGAAAAAAAGTAAAAATTAGAGAAAAGGTCCTGACCCCCCAGGGTGGGATCCACAGGTCCAATGTATACATTTAATATTTGGTAGGGTTAGAACCATGCAGTCCTGCAGTTGCTAGTTCAAAGTCTATCCACAAACGCTCATACCCAATTTTGTTTCAAAATTGAGACAATCACTCTCTTAGCTGCAGTTTTTCATTACTGGACAGGTTAAATTAATAATTGTCATTAAGTAGTAAGACTGACTGTGAGCATAGTTTGATCAAGTCACGACTTCCTTCCCTAAGAGGTGGACTGCAGGCCTATTTTGCAGGTTGATGTTATGCTTCACTGATATCCAAACTTAGCTTACTCACTCTGTAGGCTAATGCAGTTTTCAGAGCAGCACGTTGCGATATGATTGCATTTTCCTGCCACACACCAGCTGGTCTTGCTTCCTCTTTGTTTTCAGGAAATCTGATTAACAAATTAAGCTCTTATCTACATGAAGTTCAAGGTAGTTCCTCCGAGTGCACGGCCTATTCGTTGTACTCACGCTCTTGCCTCCTCTCTTGTTTCTCTTTTGTTCCCCTCCTCCTGCAGGTCATAACGAGGGCACTATCGCCGTGGCGGAGGGCGAGCTGTTGTACGTCATAGAAGAAGACAAAGGAGACGGCTGGACGCGAGTGCGCAGGAACGAGGACGAGGAGGGATACGTCCCCACATCCTACGTTGAGGTGTTTTTGGAAACCAATGCCAAAGGTGCTATGACATACATTTAACCCAGAAAGTGTGTTTTTTTGTTACTATGAGTCAGTACATTTCCATTCACTGCTATATGAGCGAGTTGTGGAGATTAAAGATTGTTACTGGTAGCTCAGATAACCCCCTCTCCCCCATTACACGTACACACTTCCTGTCTCTCCCAGACGGAAGGACCAGTCAGATTTGTCCATTGTGCCTCATGACATTTGGGACAGTTGTGGCAGATAGTGTGAGTGTGTGTGACTGTACACTGAACAAAACATGTTGTAATGTTTAGGAAATGACACTGAATGCAAGCTGAGCCAGGCGGATGTTGTGTACAAGAAGTGTGTGTAAAGAAGCTTGTAGTCCATCACTGCAGTGCCACCTAGTGGTCATACAAAAGAAAATACGACACCCCCACTCAAAGCTTAGCATGATGGGAGGAATCACCCACTGACAATGATCACATGTACACTTCAGTATTTGATTACTTGATTTTTTTTTTATATGTTTTCTGTGAAGATTTAAAACTTCAGATTATTGTATTCCACTCAAATGAACATGCTTTTGATCCACAACCTGGGTGATAAATCACATCAGCTGAGTGAATGTATGCACCCATCTGAAGTGACGATGAACATCAAGTGGAAGTTGAATCATCACGCAAGTTCCTGTGTTTTGGTCACTTTGTTGCACCTAAAAAGAAAGCATGCTCAATGTGCAATCATGCAAATGTAATTTAAATCTGCTGTAAAATATGAGAACATATTAAAAGATATTTTTGTAGGCTAAACAGAAAAAAAATAAAAATTGCCCCCTCCTCAAATGTCGCATGCTGTAGATTAATCATAGTGCTGTTACAACATGAAAAAGTTGTGAAAGTAATGATTCTATTTTGTAAAATGATTGATGAAATTAGTGACTAATAGCCCCCTTAAAATGTCTTTTCTTTTCTTTTTTTTGATCCACCTTTTGATAATGATAGTGTTGGGCTGTTCTGGTCCTTTTTTCCAGGCCAGTGGTAAAGGAATAAAGGACTGAGAATTAGCCGTACTAAGCTTTATGGTGAGACTGGGCTGAGATGTGGAGCTGGACGTGACTTTAAAGCTTTGTGGTTTCCTGCATGGGTCTCTGAGCAGCACCTCTGTGAACGGTGCATTTACTGTAAAAGCATGGTGTGTGTGGCCTCTGCGTCATTTCACTTCATTGCTACAAACAGACATTCTGTGCTACTTTTCAAGATTGGCATTGACTCTTTCATAACTCATTACATAAGCCTTTGTTTAACTATCTTTTAATCAGCTTGTTTCTGGCACAGCATGGAGCTCTCACGTGCAGGATGTCATTTTACGTCTGTAAAAACACATTTCGTGCCTCCTGTAATTGTCATCGAAGTGCAATTTGAAATGTGGCGCACGAGGCAGCATCTGTGGGATTTTTGTCCCTGTCGTGACATGATTTCAGCATGTTGTGACAAAGTAAAGTGGCTGCATTCTAACTTGCATTCGAGCCAGATCGAAACTAAAGTGGAATAAGATGAAAGGTTCTTAGTTAAACAGATACATGTTTGAGATAATGGGGGTCTTTCACACATACAGTACAGATTACATTCACCACAGTATTATCTGTCAGTTTCACATGTCTTCTTTCTTCCTCCTCTCCGTATCTGAATATTTGGGTTGCTGTCTTTTGACTCGACTTTCCTTTAAAGCTATCTAACGTTTTCTTTTTTTGTCATTTTTTTTTTCTTTGTTTGTTCGTATTTCCTTTTTGAATTGCAGATTCCTAAAAGTGCGAGGCTGGCTGAGGAATGGCAGGGCAAGCAGCCTCGGAGAAACCACCACGTTCCTCGCGCGCTCAGAGTCAGAGAGAGAAAGCGAAAGACGACCTGAATCTAAACGAGAGAGAGAGACGGCCGATTAGAACGCATCTCAATTTTCCAAACCATTACATAAAAAGAAAAAAACTTATCGCCAGTGTTTGCACTTCCTCTGCAGAACTGTGCGCTGTGAAGCGACGATAAGAGAAATCCATCTAAATTTTAGCGCTCATGACCTTTTCCATTCTTAACACCCATACAGCAGTCACAACCACAGTATACAATTTGCTTTTTGTTGTTTTTAGCAAAGGCTTTGCTTCTTAATGTAACTAACTCCGCTTGCACCGCGCGCGGTCATGAACGTGGCTGTTGGCTTCCTCGCTCTGAACGCCCCCCCTTCCCCCGGCTCTGCCACTTCTCTTTCACCTTACCTTTGCCCCCATTGCACACACACACACACATGGCAGAGGGTGTGGTCAGAGACAGGACGGAGACCAGCGCTTTTGAGCCTGCGGACAAAAAGGCCAGCTGTCAAACACCTTCACCCAGCGGTGTGTATGTGTGTGAACTCAGAAGAGACTCATCCTGGGCTCATCTATGTACACCTGGGGCTTTAAAAAAAAACTCATGTTCACCCCTCCCACTAAAATCAGCTCCATATTTGCAGGTTTCACCCAACTGGAAATGGAAGAAGTGGAGGTGCTAATCATCTATCTGTGTGCTACGTGCTTCTGGTTTATGTTTGATCTGAATGCTTGTGTGTGTGTGTCTTATTTTTAATGTCTCATTTTCTCCACACCAACGATCACCCCCCCCACAAACACACACTCACACATATCCAGGACTGGTTGGAGGGGAAAGAGATGGATGATGGGTCATTATTCACCATCACTCATCCTACAGATTCCTGTCCTGTCACTGGTGTCTGTTCCTCTCTCTGACCACACCCCCCTCCACACCTCCAAGGCCCTTCCCTTCTCAGGCGGCTCAGGCTCTCCCTTGGCTGCTTTGAGCCCCCCCTCCCCTTTTTT
>NTHP01000096.1:331205-352916 GCA_003416845.1 Oplegnathus fasciatus | reverse complement strand
TTTTTGCAGGGCGAGGGGGGGGGGTCTCTCAGCGTTGTGGTGTGCTGCATGCTTGCCCTGTCTTCCTCCTCGCCCCTCTGCTGGCAACCCGGAAGAGGCGGTGGGGGTGTTTGGTCAGCTTACGCCTCCCCCTTGCCTCCAGCCTTTCTGTTCAGTTAACCCTCATTGCCTGGTCGTACTGTTTGAATTAACCTGAATGCTGCTGTTTGGGTTCAGTGCCTGTGGTTCATTTTTTTTAAATCTCCCTTTTCTTTTGTTGGTTCAGAAAGCATGAATTCCTGTTTTTAACAGCGAGTGAGTGATCTCCTCCCAGTGTTACCCAGTTTAGTCTCAAAACTGTCAGTAAAGGACGATAGGGACCCGAAATGTTGTTTTCCGAATGATTTTATGCATAGGTAGGTCAAGGGTGTCTTGTGCATTTGTTTTACTGTAAGTACACAGTACAGTATGTATGTAAAAATGTTAGCATTGTATGTTTTGATCAGAGTGTCTAACGCAAGTTGTTGTTAGTTTACAGTTAATCACCATGTGGAAAATGCCTCCACTCGGTCCAAGCAACAGTTTACCCAAAAATAAAACCTATGAAGATATGATTTACACCTGATGTTTTTAGGATTAACTGTCTACTGTATATGAAAATATACTGTGATCCACATTTTTCTGTGAGTTTGTGGCTGAAATGTGACCCAGAATCACCTTTCGTGGGCCTTAACTGGGTTTTCTGAGAGAAAGAATGATGCTGATGTTGCCTGTGTTATGGTGAAAGGATGAAGATGTGATTATCTCAAAAGTTTGGGGGCAAATTTCAGAGTTTTATAATCATGAAACTGTCAGACGAGAGAAATTATGTCCACTGATCCCCCTCCCCCTGCTCAACGGCACATAATATACGTGATTTTAACATTTTTGTTTTATATTTGATGATGTTGAGAATCAGCTTTCGGCTTTTTTTTCTTTTTTTTTTAAGCTGGAAATCTATGTTGTAGCTTATTCTGCCTGAATGGGACTAAAATCCCCTAACTGCAAATATGAGTAACAATGACATTGTTTTGGATGAAGCCATTCTTAAATATTCATCTGATGAACGCACGTTAAACAGAGGAGTGATGAACATATTGACCGTTTGGACTCTCGATGGAAGGAATGATCAAATCCCTGCTGAATCAAGCTTAAAAATGTTTGCTTTTTCGCCGCCCATCGCTCGATACGTCAAGTTATCAAACAAGCCACTTTTGATTGTTTAATTGTTTTCAATGATAAATCTGACGAGGCACAGCTTTGAGTGCAGCAGTAGCTTAACAGTAGCCATCTGCCTGCCGGTTCTCTGCAACGAGACCATCACAAACCTTTGAGTCGATGCCCCAGAATAACCTGCCTGTACAGTGGAAATGGCACGTTGGAATTAGAGAGAATATATATGAATATATAAATAAAAGTTTAAAAAGGAAAACATCTATTTTAACTATTGAGAGTCTTACCATTACTTTATCTGCTTTGCAAAGTAAGACTTCTTTTCCTTTGTTAGGTCTACCAAATGGTGTGTTTTGCACTTTTTCGTTTGTGTTCCATTTGGTAGCCCATGCTTGTGTTTTGGAGCACTGAATACTTTGTATTGTGTTTACTGTGCCAATTAAATATGCCTGGAAAGTTAATGATGTGGTGTCATGTCTTTGTTTTCCTTCTCTTGGGAGTTTAGACACAATCAAGAGCCACAGTATCAATGATCTGCAACTACAAGAATAATTATTCACAATTATTAATTCTGTGTTTATGAGAACCCACTATAGATGCTTGTAGACCGATCAAGTCTGACGATGTGATTTAATTAAATGAAGATTACTCTTAACACAAATAGCCCAGATGTCACTACTCTTTCTGTCTCTCTGGAAAATGTGTTAAAACTAAAAATCACTTTCATTATCGGTTAATCTGTCAGTTACTTTAAGGAATGTATTATTTGTTCAGTCTGTGAAATATTAATGCAAGTTCTGAGAGCCCAAGATGACGTCTTTAAATGTCCAAAACTCAAAGATAATCAATTTAAAAAAACAAAGAAAAGCAGCAAATCTTCATATCTGAGAAGCTGGAACCAGAAAATATTTGATTTTTTTTTTTTTTGGCAACTCTAATAATTAATCGACTATCAAAATTGTTGCCTGTGTGTTTTCTGTTGAATAACTAACTGATTAATTGACAAATTATTTCAGTTCTAGTAGTAACCATACACACTTGGGAAGAACATAGGCTTACTGCATTGTTGGCAGGTTATATAAAAACATACATCTTCCATTCATATGTTGAATATTTACAACAATCTGTCGTCAAAAATAACTTGTGCACAAACCTGTTTTCTTTTGTTGTCACTGATTTTAAATTCACAGCTGTCTCTAGCTTACTAGCTTGAATTTTGTTCATAAAAAGCATAAATCAAATGAACAGTCTACATCTACTGTATAGAGCTGCAATATAAACATTCAGGGTTTATCTCACTGTCTCAGTCAGTTGTATCAAACTGTAATAGGACAATATGTTTACAGAAGGCTTTGTAAATAAAAACAAAAATATCTTATCTACACACGTGAGACATTAGGGATTTTATTTTGAAGGCACCACTTGACAGTAAACTGTATGACAGGAGCAGGTTATCACCTGCTGTGATTTGGCAAACATGATTTGGATGCAGTTCCCCCTGTTGGCCATCAGATGGGAGTCATGTTCCACCAAAAGTTCTAACTTTGGTAACTACAAAGGATCCAAGAGAGCTTTTTCTTTCTTTTTTATTGCACTATTTTTCACTGACAATGCAGCTCTTTCTCAGGGACGGGCATGAAGAAACTACCGGGGGTGATTGTTGAATTATGCAAACTGCACCTCAAAAACCTGCACCTGGCTCTTAGTGTGTTTGGATTCTGTTAACTTTTATTTTAAAATCTCCCTTTTGGCTTTTTAATTCATCTCGTCGACTCACTGAAGGTCTCCTTCAAGGTGTCTTTCTTATGCACATTATTATTATTCTTTCTAACCGCTCCACTGTTGGTAGATTGTATTTGACCATCACACAGCGCTGCAGCCACATGTATTGATCTGGCCCACAGACAGATCTGGATTGCCAATTGATTCTGGCCCACTGAGCTGCAGCTGCGATCAGTCCCAGTTGCCCCACAGAAATATGCAGGCACATGCTGTGTAGCAGATGCAGCACTCACCTCCTCCAACGCACTCTCAAACAGCCTAATTGGCCTTTGCTCCCTGGGACCCAACAAGCTGCACTGTGCTGTGGCTCGAAAGGGCTAAAAGGGAAATGAATTGCTTCGGTGAATCCTGCGGGGCGAGTGAGTTTCCCTTTCCAGCATGATTCTGAGCCACTTTCACTTTGCTTTCTTAATTATTTGGCAAAGACAGTCCACTCATCAATTTACATTATTTGCAGGAGTTAGCCTGGAATGGCAAATTTTCATCTGTAGTCCCTGGCCTGTTGTTAAACATAGCAAGGGTAAAATTAATATTTCAACTTTATGAAGACGTTTGCCGACATGTACGTCATCTTTGAAGGCATCATAGTGCTAAAATAGATGCTGAAGAGATGAAACCGACAAGCAGAGATCCGTAAGAGGGGAAATACAAAACATTGTAACAAGCAGGCATATAAACTCAATTTAAAGTAGCTGACAGCCAAATTCTTAGTCCTACACCTCTGCAGTTTGATACCCTGTGAAGATGAGCAGGCCATCCCACAGCAACAAACTCCTTCTTTAAAAGAGGACACTGTGTACAACTTCACTTTGAGGATTGATTAAACCTGCCTCAGACTGATCTTCCATCTGCCCAAATAAGTCAGAGAACAATCTGTGCAGACTTATGAGTGAGTGTCATTCAGTCGCTGATGGATCATTCACACCTTTCTAGAAGGTCTTTAAAGTGTTATCGGACCTGCAGAGACACGTTCAAGATGTTCATCATTTTAATTCCAAATGATTTGTTACTTGAGGCAGGTTGCAGGTATAAACCAAACTAATGATGTTTTTGCCTTTAGTTTTAAGATTGTGGCTGCACGTTTAAACAGCTACGCTTACTCCACTGGGTATACGCGTTGTTCTGTTATGGAAGTAGAGATAATAAATACATTTAAGTTGAACTTTCTTCAGTGTAAGTTCTTTGTCTCCTGGTGTTCTTTTTAAAGAGGCTCAGGTATTTTACTGTGTACAGACTGCTCATAACAGTGTGGCCAGCTGTGTGGGGCTTTTTTTCCCTCAGTGTGCTGGGAGTGCAGTATTGAGGCCGAAGGTTTCAGGTAATATGAACGCTGCACTTGCGCTGTAGAGTGTGAACAATATGAGATGCCTTTCCACCCGCGGTGCAGCACATAGTGTGTAAGGAGCTTGACGGTACTGACAGCCATCACTCAACACAATCTTCATGTCCAAAACAAAAAAAAAAGGAAAAGAAAAAACAAGGAAAATATCCTGGACATCCTGGAGAGTGAGAGAGGAGGAAGGCAGCTTTCCTACATGAACGACTGGACATGAATTGGGCCGTGCATTCTTAAACGGTGGACTACAGTAAATGTGGATCATCCCTAGAGCCATACCCCATTGGCGACATGGCTCTAGCAATGTGAAGAGTCTTGACTCAGACTTAGGCCTGATGACTTGAAAGATTTAAGACCCTTCTCAAGGCCAAAGAGGAAATAAAAGGAAATCATGAGTATTCATGCGACTCAAAGGTTGAATTTGCACCAACTTCAGTTAGCATCTTTAAACTATCCTCCGTAAATAATGAATTAACACAGATTATTTTTTAAGACAGTCTCGCCTGAAGTAAACACTGCACGCTTCTGTTTCGTTCTTCAGCTTTTTCAGCGATTCAATAAAAGTTGGGGCATAAATTCAGCGCCCTGTTTTAAGGTTGTAATAGTTTTTTTGGCCGGTCGGCGCGGTGTGTTTTACCTGCTGGTTTCAGTCTGTTCCATTACTGCTCTGTTCCTGTCTGGCCTGGTGTGAGAGCAGGCGGCCTGATGGGGAAAGCACACCTCTGGAGATCAGCCCAGTCTGCCCCGTCATTAAGGGCCGGTGGGGGCCAGCGTCTGTCTGTGAAACGCATCAAGGTGGTCACCTCATGCCCTGTATGTGTGACTGAATAGGCATTTTACACCACAAGTTAGTCAAACTTCCTGAATGGAGCCATCACCACATATGATAAAACTCTTTCATTGATCATGATTAATGTGATTTCATGCTATTCGTGTCCTTTTAAGCAGCGTTAGCCAGAAGACCCTGAGGGCCTCGTGGACCTCTTTTCCAGTTCTCCTAATGAGCTTACAGCACAGATACAGTACAGGTGTGCAGAATGAATGTTATAATTCACAGTCTGTGTGATGGCGTCAGCGTCAGCCTGGAATGAGTAAACATCTTTCAACACCGAACAGCACTCAGCTGCTGGCCTGTTGCAGCTTCGTTGTCCTCACTGGAAAATCTTCAACTTTTGGTGAATATTTATATCGGAGCCAAAATATGTTGAATGAATTGTGAGAGCTGTGGGAAAGGAAGACACAAACCAGCCAACCAAGACAGTCAACAGAAGACACAGACAGGCATGCCATTAATAGGACATGCTTTAATATCAGAGACAAACACAACACCGTCCACGATGACATTTCCGAAAATGAAAGCATAGACGTTTTGCCAGTGTAACAAAGAAGGTCTCTGAAAACCAAGAAAAATGTGAAAAAAGAGGTCAGAGGGAAGCTGGTTCCTCCATCTGGAATAGATATGCTGTCAGCAGGCCGGGTCCTGAGCCGAGCTGAGATAATACTTGGACCGAGGCTTCAGTTTTCTATAATATTCTGCACATTATGGTCCCAACTGACAACTCGGCACTGTACAATCCACTCACAACAACAACAACAACACTGTGACCTCGCTGGGCTGCCATTTGGCAATAAGTCCTCAATATCGTCATCAAGTATCTTAGAGCATAAAGGATAACACGTTTGGTTGAAGAGGAGAGGAAATATGTTCAGTTCGAATTGATTCGCGGCACGTATCAGTTTCAGCAGTCAGAACTTTCTCGGAGCTGAACAGCAGGGGGTTATGGCTGTGCATGATGTGTGCTATACGTTTACACTGAGCCTGGGGTCGTGACAGCAGATACTTCTCACTTTCCCCACAGCAAGCCCGGCTGCTGCTAGCCACTCATCCCAGCTCTTTAGTTAGCTGCTGCTAATTAGAGACGAGGGCGTACAACCGTGGGTCAGAGACCATAAAACACCTCGCAATCTACCACAAAATCTCTCTCGCTCTGTGTGCCCTCTCACTTTCCCTTTCTCTCTTTTTTTTTTAATTCTCTCCAGGCATCAGCAGAATTATGATGGATCCCATTTATTCTTTGGCACAATAGTGGAAAATATGCTGCCACTAAGTGGAGGAAAACTTGAGCTAGGAAAAGCTCCCTACCGGAGTGGCAAGCTCAGCAGTGCTGCATTCGTGCTCAAATTTAAAGTATTTCTCTGAATGATCTGAATGTGCTCTGTTAACATAAGCTTGTTCTTCGGGAGCTATAGAAAGTATCACAGTAAATGAAGGAAACCAAAGGAGAACAAGACTCCCACATGCTGTTATTTTTCTGGTTATGATAGATTTCAGAAATGCTTATTTTCTGGGGTCAGTAACCTGATGATCTCCATATTTCCATTCATAGCTCACTGGATGTTCAAGTCATCTCTTTGTGTGGGTTTTGGAAATGTGTGCCTGGGAGTTGCTGTGAGAAAGAAGGCGTCTTTAAACTCGTTGTCACCTTTAAAGAAACCCCCACCCCGTAAAGAAAAAAAACAACAAAGACTGACCAACAGTGAAATTCCTCCGCTGACCTCTCCACCTTGAGTTGTACCAAAGGCTCCGAGCCACCAGTGTGACATTTTTACCAGAGTGACAGTTCATATGGAGCTCTCTCAGTGTCATCATCCTCTTTTAGATCACCACAATAAATCACACACGCACACACACCGCTATGGAAAATGACATTTGGAAACAAACTGTGCATATTCACAGCGAATACCACAGCGTATGAGTGTAAGGAATGCCTTCACCGCAGGACAAAGGAACGTCTGTTGCTCCAGCCGCTCTTTGTAATCTTTGGACAATTTCATAAGGTCTTTTTCTACCCGGTGTGACTGCAGCTGTGGCAAACGTCCAGACCATTTGACCACCTCTGACTCCGAGCAGCCGTACCACAGAGAACTCGTCTCACGACCAGAGATGGTCCAACCGCGCTCATATGGAGCCAGCAATGAACCCAGGGTAATTAAGTGCATAGATCTTCCCCAACCCTTCAAAAACCAAGGACACGGATACACATAGGCAGGCAAAACCCTAATGGAGATGAGGCTTGTATACAAAACTCTTCTCCTTTCTTCCATGAAAGTTTCCCCTGCATCAAAAACTTCATTTAAACCACAAACACCACTCTGATGCAGTCAAAGTAAAAATGTTGAATTATAAGCTTCACTGGATTGCATTAGATTCTACAGGTGTTCATGTTATTGTGTCCACCCCTTGTAAACTGAAAAGTAAATGACACAAATAATGCCTAATTGGTATTTTTAACATTCAGTTAATTGTCGCTGATGTTATTTTGCTTGACGTTGTTCTAATTATGTTCCATTTTCTTCCCAAGAAAACAGTTAACGAGCCTGTTGGGTGGACAGTGTCCTGCATTCAGGCGTCCTGTGGGAAATTATATTGGTGTAACAAAATACCAAAGAAGTCAGCATGATCAAATAGGTGCTTTTAGAGATGACTCAGGGTTCCTGTTATGAATCATACACTAAACCTGGGTGCCGGTCCAGCTTCCGAGGGAGTCTCCGTCTACTACTGAGAGATGGCCTCCACCCTGGATGACCCAAAAACACGATTTAATTAAGAGGCCCTGTCACCAGTGAAATCCCAGGGTGCCTGTAGGACAGCAGATCTCATTTCAATTCATTACACGACTCTTACCGCAGGGTTTGTCTAATTTCTGAACTGATTACCAATCACAGAGCCGATTCCCTAGGCTCCGCTAATGAAAGTCTGGCTGAAAGTAAATGAGTACATGCATTGAAACGAGGGATTACTTCTTTTTTATTGCTCTGTCCTTTGAGAGTCAAAGAGAGGAAAGATTGGATGTATGATTTAGAATATGTCTAAACGTTATCCTTATATCTAAAGACGGCTTTGGCTCCTCCTCATTCAGCTTTCTTTGTAAATGGCCGCCATACCACCTTTCTCAAGAACTTGCAGGGGATGGTTTGACTTGAAGTTGAATAATGAGGTTGAAAATAAGACTTTGGGGAACAAGGAAGTAACAATTGGGCATTTTAGAGGAAAGGAGAAATAAATTATGCTGTAATTGCATTTTTGTAAATACTGGGTACCTATGGGGTACTCGTTCCCTATAATCTTGTTTCTTTCCACTGTACCTATGAGTTTACCATTTAAGTACCAGTCGAAACCGGTAAGTATTTTGAGTCATACAACGAACTGACACTGTGAAACCCAGGCTGAATTATAAAGTATAACTAATGTTTACTATTTCAGCAACATGTTAATGTCCCGGGAACTATATTCAGGTGAGTTTTGTATTTTTTCCTATTTAAAGCTGCATCAAATTATTTTTGGCCACCTGGGGGCACAACAAGAAGTAACAACGACACTGACATATTGTCACATTATAAAGTCATGGCTAACGTGTAAGCAAATTTGGAGTCATATTTCAGAACACCTTGCAAATGTAATCCAATGTTCACTCTTCTGTTAGGTCTATTTTGGTCTCCACCTGTGAGGGACATATCTTTAGCTGTTAAATGCTCCAATATGTCTGCCATTTGGTTCTGGTCAGGTAGGGTACAGTGGGTTTATCAGACCTTTTTTGCTGAAAACACCTGGAAAATTGAGAGAAGAGTTCGTTGACCAGAAAAATCAGCTTTCAGAATTAGCTAAAAAAAAAAGGCTAAAACTGCTTCACCTCATCTGGTATGAGCAGTAGCTTATTGTAGCTAATTGTTAGCTAATGATAGATATTGATGTGTAACTGACATTACTTAAGTCTGTATGAGTCCTCTCTACTTTTTCTACTGTTACGCTACAGTTTAGCATGTCGCACATAAACATTTCAAAGGTTTTATAAGAAAACTTAAAGAAGTAAACACACGGTACCTCATCAGGGGACATTTTTGTTGCTTCCTGCTTTCCTCTCATATTCAGCCTGCTCTCAGTCTGGTTACTTTGTGTCTTTAAAGAAACTAACTCAGGAGAATCTTGAAGAACGTAGGAAAATGTTCCATCATCATGTAATAGCAACTTCTGGCCACAATGGCTGCTGTTGAGCAGATGTTATATACTGTGTTTTTAATATAAAAAAATATTGATTCGTGCAGCTTAAAATTTTAGTCAAAATAAGGTTATGGTTAAATTACCTTATCATATCATGTCATAGCAGGAAAAGCACAGGTGCAATTAATTATCATGAACTGCTCAGTGGGACACCTACATGGAACAAAGCAATAATTAACATTATCAGTTGCACCTGTGCTTTTCCTGCTATAACAAGTAAAAATGTCACAGAATGGTCTTCACAGGTATCCTGTGACATTATTAATATAAGCTGTTTCCCATCTTTAGTAATGCTTTGACTAAAAATTGAGCGATAGATTGAAATTCTATTTGTCCCTTCTGAGATCCTCCTGAATTTTCACTCCCACATTTTCATCTCGTGAATTATCTATAAAGATGGTGTTCTCTTCCATTCTTATGCAGATGACACGTGACTTTATGTACACAGCAATAAAACCTGATAACAAGCATCTCCAATCCTTTATTTTGGATATCAAAACATATATTAAAAGTCCCTCACTCTTAATGCAGGTGAGCTTTTGCAGGCTTGATCCATATTTCTTCTTTGACAGTCGCATCAAGGCAAAATTGAAAACAAGCACATTTTTCCATCTGGGAAACGTCTCCAGGATTACACGTTTCCTCTTCTTTACTGACCTAGAAAAACTGATTCATGTTTTTGTTTCTTCCAGAATCGCCCAGCACAATGTCTCTGGCTGAGCAGCCTTCCGTGTCAGAAAATGTCAGGTCTAGTCAAGATTTAGCAGCATTGTGAGATTACTCAACAGTGCAGGAAACATGAGCGCATTTCTCTCCTGTCTCAGCCTTAAGAAGTATTTCATCAGTGGGTTACACCAGACATCCACCTTGTCTTCCACCTCACCAGCCAGCAGTATTCCTGTGTCTGGTTCCCCGCTATCTTTCTTCTATCTCCTGCTGAGCCTTGTGGTGTTGTCTGGTGGCTTCATAGCACCTCAAATATGGGACATGTGCAACACCCAAACATGAGGGTGTATGCATGACTGCACATGTTTATTTGTGGACAAGGTAACAGGCAAAATCCAACACGAGAAGAAGTAACAAAAATGATGATGAACATTCCTTTATTCATGATTAATTCATGAACGTTCAGCTCTTTTCTATTTTTCAGTGGGGTTCAACATGGTGGTGCTGACCCAGAAAAAACAAAAACATCTCTTTGACTTTGTTCATGGAAATTTAAAGGCACCCTCTGGACTTTTTTTGTCAACACATTAAGTTATATTTACATTCACTGTTTCTCACCAAAACACATTGTTTGTGTTCAGACACGTCGAAGGCCTTTCTTTCCTCATAAAACACTTGCAAAGCTGTTTTTGTGGATCTTTTGGAACAAGGATTGTTTACGTCCACGTTTGTTTACGAGCAGTCTTCCTCCTTTTTGCCTTCTGCTGGCACATTGCTATGTTTCTTAGCACGTTAAATGTAAAACCATCGGCAGGAATGTGTATCACGTTTGCCACGTGCTTTTGCATCTGCACAAGCTTCCAAGTGCGTGTGCACGAAATACAAACAAAATGGGACCCACTCTTAAAAACATTGCTCTATTCTACTAGGCAGCTTTAACTCAGCCTTTAAATTGTATTCCAGCTGACAGAAAATGAAAAAAATACAAGCATATTATTATCCTACCCTTTTCCGGGTCTGTAAAAAGAGTCTAAATGAACTGAACTGGATGATGTGAATACTTAAGAGATCCTACAAAAAGTGAACCTAATTGTAAAAACTATTTCCGGCTTGGAGTGTAACATTCATGAATGCTGCCACTGCGACACTATAATTACAATGTGTGGTGAATGTGATTCGAGTTGAAATTCAACAACATTGTAATTGAAAAGAGTGCAATGTGAGTACAACAGATGTTTGTGATTGAAATGGCTTTTTAGAGAAGTACAAAAAAATATTCCAGCAGGTCCCGGCCTATTGGAAAAAGTTAATATGTGAACAATTGATATTGGCCCATGTCTTGAAACTGTCGGATCAAAATGGCTGACATCTTATTTTACTAATCGTTTTTTTCCTCCCTCTAAAAATACAGGCAAGTGCTATTAAATGGAGCAAGACTGGCTACTTGAGAATGTTTGGAAAGATTTCTAATGGCATCTCAATAATCTGTCACTTATATGAAGCTTGCTGTTGTGTTTGCTTAAAGAAAGCATGGTTAAAGTGCCCCACTGGTTCTCCAGCTCATGCTTGATGCAATCGCTGGTGTAGCAGTGATTTTCTCAGCCTGACTCCTTGAGGTTTGAACTTCAAAGGCAGATTTTGGCCGGTGCTTGGATTCACTATTCACTATCACAGGAAACTAAAACCAGGCGTGAGATTCTCCCTTTTTTTTTCATCTCTAAAACTTTGGGGTGTAAAAGCAGCCGTCCTGTCAGCGGGACTCAGAGATTACATCTCAAATCAATTGAATACCAAAACATGATTTGATTATGAGCTGTAGCTGAGAATAACAGAGCACCCAAAGGTGCCACACAGATCAGGACAGATTAGCCTCAGCTGGGAGATCCGTCACACTGCCTTTGTAGTGAAACCACCCAGCAGAGAAAAAACAGAGCAGGGATTTGGATTTAGGGGGAATAAAGCCAAGATTTGGTCTTATTTTTAATCACAACAGAGAATCAAAAGCAATTGTCTGTGGGCTGCTTGGATCATTCGCTTTGAGTTTTGTGTCCTCACAAGATCTTTTTATAGAAAAAGAGGAGAGTTTCAGAGGCGGACTGAGACTGTGTTGTATGTGGGTGGGCCAGGGACCTAAGCTTCATGGCTAAAGTGAAGTAATCTGATTAAAGTCAGCGATTAGCTGCTAAATTGATCTACTCAGCTGTTTCAAACACATTGGGCTAATACAGAAAAGAGTCATGTGGCAATGTTACATTGCATTGTAAACACAGCAGGCAGAAAGTGATACAGAATAACATTTTCCTAAGAAATTTGAAGATGGGAATGCTATGCTGTCATTAAGACTAAAGAGATTTTACACTCAAGAGGGGGTTTTATTTGGTGGCAGAAAATGATACAATATGTGCACCAACAGTTGCAAATCAAACTGCAACTTAAGAAAGCCACAGATAATTAAACTTCACAAAGACAGAGCAACATGTTTTTCCACAGATTTAATAGTTATTTTTTTATTTTCGGAGGTGTTCCTGGAGCTGTCTCCACCACAATTTGTTTTTAATGTTCTGCAGCTGTGAGTAGCTCCTCCATCTCCTTGTGCGTTGCAATGTGGGCCACACATTTAAACCTGCAATAACTGACTTTTTGGCCACTTGGGGGCAGTGGAAACAAGCTCACACAACATTGACTTGTCATTCACATCCACGTTTTAAGTTGATATGGCAAATGTGTTACAAAACAGTTGACTGCTTGCACATCCTGCAGATACGGAGTAACATTAGCATTCATATGAAGTCGTGTTTTGGTCCAATGTTCACTCTCCTTTTAGTTCTGTTTCGCTCTCCACCAACACCTGTGGGAAATATCTGGCTTTTTAGCAGCTAGATGCTCCACTGTGTTCACCAGCTAGTCGCTAACTTTTGTCTGTCTGCTGTTTGGTGCTGGGTAGGTAGCTACAGTCGGTTTTCAGAGCTTTTCTGACTGATGAGAGCGGTGAGACTGAACCAAGACAGTAGTAAAACCAAAACAACGAGCTGAAAGACACTAATGCCAGCCTCACACCAAACGACTTTTCAAGTGATTTCACTGTCGCAGACAAATTTCCAATGTTGGACGTCTTTTTCTCGTCTTGACGTTCTGATAAAATCAAACATGTTTAATATTATAGGATGTTTTTAGTCTTGGCTCATGCAAATAGTGAAGTGACATGAACATTGTCAACAACCAATCGGTGCGCTAGGAATCTAATTGTAGTCTTTTAATTAGTGACCCTGCAAGATTCCCAGTCTTTGCAAAATCTATAGTCTGTGTAAAATGTCTTTAGATGTGAGAGGGCGTCAGACTTCAGTCTTTTCGAAGTCTTTTAAAAGTCTTTCCAAAGTCCTCTAGTGTATGGGAGGCATAAAACGCTTCGTGGAGCTGAGGTGAGTAATAATTCTCAGAGGCTTTATCAATACGAGTGACCCCTTTCGCATTACATATCTCATTTGATCCATTTTTAATATAAAAACATTGATTAGTGCAGCTTTAAACTTTAAGCATTAGCCTATTTAATATGCGCACTGACTTTGGGTATACATTTTCAGTATTTCTTGGTTGCTTAAATTTTCTATGTATGTACAGTATGTATGTGTGGAACTGGACACAGAAATTGTCTTCAGCAATGAAATTGCAGATGCTAAAAATATACAAAATACCAAATGTAACTAAGAAATAAAGTCTATTAAAAAACAAACAATTACTTGTAAAGATGAAAATATCAATCACAAGTCAGTAATGAAAAAACTACATATGCAAGTGCACATTGCTTAATTCGGCATTACCAAAAAAGTCCATTTCATTGCATGACCTATTTTTGCACACAAGTGTCCAGTATTTTCTCTGATGTCATGTTTCAGTTGTCACACCGGACTTGAAGTCTTTTCTTTACTGGAGTTCTTGCGAGAGTGTGACAGGGTGCTAGGTGAGTTTCTTCCTTCCAGCTGGTGTCTGAGGCCCAAATTCCGGTCCAGCTGGGGTGTGTAACAAGGTGAGGGACAGCTCATGTTATCCCTCACGAGTCGTCCCCCTTTTCACAATCCCCCAGAGACCTCAGACAGGCCTCACATTGCAGACCGGAGTTTACATGGCCCTTTTATTTTTTCTCTTGCAATTTATTTACGCTGCAGTCGTCTAGCAACCACCACAACACTCATCAACTCCTCCTCCTCTTATACTCTCTGTCATTGGTCGTTAACCCCCTTTTGAACAAAGCCACATCTGCTGCTGACTGATGTACACATGTTTTGGGATGTGCAGGTACCATTGGTAGTCCAGGGGTGTGATATAGGCAAACATACATATGTAGACACACTCTTCCAGGGGCTGTGGGGTCAGATGGTGGATAACCCCGGTGGGAGTTCAATGACAAACAGGCTGTGACTCAGAAAAACCTACCCACTCAACTAATCAGAGGACGATAGCTCTGCTTTGAGACTTGTACACTCACAATGTTGTCTGGGAACTTATCAACGCTTCGCTCTTCCGCCTCGTGCTCTATCGTCTGGGATGAATGTTTTCTGGAGAAAAAGAGAGGGATCAGAGTCCAATGCCTCCGGTCTGCCATGACATCATCCCTGCACACATCTGGAACCGCTAGAGCGAGTGTGTGGTGTGTGTGTGTGAGAGAGAGAGAGAGAGAGAGAAGGGGGGAGCTGTAGAAGAATAGGGGGGCTGGTGACACATCAGCAGTATGGAGAAAAAGGGGGAAGAGCGAAAGAAAGGAGAGGAAAAAGACTGTTTATCTGAGGTACATAGACAAAGATGAGATGTATAACCAATTTGTGTAAACACATTATTTTCTGCCACAGCACTGATGAATCAGAAACCATGGCCTCTGCACAGTAACTTCGAAGCCAAACACTGGTTCATGGTTTCATTGGAGAAAAAAAAGCACAAGATGTTTTCCCTCAAGGAAATACTTTGGGGGAGTTTTAATGTTTTAATTTATTTCCAAGCTGATGCAGTTTCTTTAAGATTTACACTGAAGTTACAAATCTTAAGAGTTACAAGAGTGACACCACCAGATTTATTGTTCTATTCTATATTCACGTTGTTGTTTGTTGAAGCTCGAGCATGTTGCTTCTTATCTGTTTACATGTTTTGCTTCTGGAAATTCTGAGATAGAGCGAGAGATCGAAAAGCAGATTTGGCGCTGTCATGATTTTATTTCTCATTCTCCCCACTAGGGGGCAACACTTAACTTATTGTGTATTCCAGTTGGTGATCTGAAATCATGTAAGTGACTGCCTGTCAAATCATGAGAACTGGAGCCTTTTATGGTTGTTATAAAACTGCTAAAAAAGAGAAGAGAGAGAGCTAACATTAATCAGACGTCCTGATTTATGCTGTTTCTCAAGCTGAATTTGATGAGAGTACATTTATTGGATCATACAAATCTGTTAAATAAAGGCAAATGAAAAGGGAGTAACCCAAAGTACAGTACACACACACACAGTTAAACAATATCTCATCTTTCACTTCACGTTCAGACAGAACTGTAGATATGTGAAATGTTGAAAGGAGGAAATACAAGGAAGAGGAGTGAGAAGTTGACAGTTGAGGGGATGTGGAGAAAGCTGTTTGCCAGATGTTTGTTCCAGCGCTGCAACATGCCCTGGCAAACAAAATTTGAGCCTCTCATTTCGTATTTTATGATCAACTTCCACTCTCCCTCGATGTGAATCACTCAAACGGACTCAAATGATATTCTGTCCCATCAAAACTGCCCATTATTTCTTATTTTTCGCCCTGCTATTGTCTGGTTTTATGTTCCATTTTTCATGACTGACTTGGAGGGAGGAGGGTTTACAGTAGGGAGGAAAAGAGAGAAGTTGTTGTGAGAGGGGGGCAAAGCAGCAGCAAGTTGTAGAGGGGCGTCCAAGTAAATTACGCAAGAGAACATGAAATGGAAGGTCAGAAAAAGAGAGGAGAAAGAGAAAGGAGGGAGGGAGAACACATTGGGTATACAGTAGTCTCCAGAGCCCATGTGTGCTGTAAGTTCAGGAGATGATGGAGACTCTTTGTCTTTAAAACTGAGCCTGACCCACTAATCCAGCCACAAGAGCCTGTAATGTTGTTGTCTCCAGCAGGGCCTGCGGAGCACAGCGGACCGCAGCAGAGCGGTGCTCTCCAGAACCCTGATCCTGAACTCTGCTGAGTTAGGATGCCAGACACTGCCATGCCACATAACCAGTCTATCTGTCTGTCACTCTCCCCTGCTCCCTCCTCCTCATCCTCCTCCTCTTCTTCTTTCCCCTCCTCCTTCCTGTCTTGTTTGTGGTACCATTGCATCAGATCACTGCTGAACTGACCATCATGACAAACTTGTCTACAATGTTCCTGTGCAGCAGCAGAGGTCCATTACACTTTTGATGCTCACGTTTTTTCCATGACCATCTGCCCCACTTGGTCATGAGGGGATGCAGAGGAAAGAGGCTGAAGTAGTTTTTGTGCTAACTAACCACCCCCATCCAACAGTCAGAACAAGGCCTCCACCCCCGTGGGGTTATCCTTCCTTCAGTCTGGAAAAGTGGAAAAAGGTCTGACTCACGGGGTGATAAATTCCTTTCCTATGTTGAAGGATTCCCCAAGGAAACCATTACTAGCATGAGTTGCCACAAGTTGCCAGAATTGATGAGTTAAAATAAATACAACCTGGCTTTAATGCGACAACTAAATAATCAGCAAATGTCAGCTAATAATATCTTTGCTTTAGAAGTTTTGAGCATGATTCCACTTTGTAGTTTCAGTCCCCAAAGAACACTGTTTGATTTGGCACTAAAACATGTGGAATCATGCTTTTTTCCCCCTGATATCTCCTGTTTGAGATTTGAAGGCCGTCTCATATTTTCCGTGTTATTCCTGTTGATTTATTACTCCTCAGTCGGTGTTGTAGGCTTTAAAACACTTGTGTCAGAGCTTGGCTTCTGTTGAGGCTTCACGCAGTTGTGTCATGCTAGACTTGGGCAAGGTTGTTCATGTTGCTTGGCTTGAACTTTCGCTTGTAGGCGATGATGGCAACTGACTGGCATTGAGAGCTACGCTTTGCATTTTTTATGCGCAGCAAATTAGTTTGTTTTCGTAATTGGCCTGTTTTTAAGTGATTAAACAAATAATATCTTGAACATGACAGTGCTCTGTCCATCCAAAAAGAAACATGTCCAATGGCGAGCGAGTTATACACACAGCTGTGAGTTTATAAATCAACTCTTAGAATATCAGCAAAGGCCCGGGAACAAAATAATTCCCAGCTGCAGTCTTAAGTCAGCCTTGCCTTTATCCATCCTCAAAACATCATGGTAATGAAGACCAACAAGCTGTTTTCAATCAAACAACACAATCCACACTTTGCCTCCGCCCTCCTTCTATTTCCTGCTATTTTCCATATTTTCCACTCCACCATTCATGTGTGGGGGGGGGGATTGTGAGTTGTAAAGGCTGCATTTTGTTGTTGATGGAGGGAGAAAATGTGCAGAGACTGTTTGGTGTTGAAGGTTGACTAATGCCCAGATTCAGTACCAGGAGAGGGGGGTCTGCTAAGACTCATGGGGTGATGCAATCAGGTTTGGCAGAAGGGACTCGAGGTGTGAAGGTCCGTCACTGCTGCTTGGACCTATAACAGATCCCCTGAATCACAAAGGGGGATTTCTGAAAACTGGGTAGTTAGACATTTCATAGTCTTTGTCTAAACCCTTTAAATGTTATCCTCAGATATTCATGAGATCACGTTGCCTTATGTCATTTTGATTAGAAATATACCTACTATTAATAACAAAAGAGATCAAGCTAAGTCTTTGTCTAGGCAAGAAATGATGGTCGATGGCTGCAAAGAACCTCGTAGAGGGTGGGGATCTTTGGATCACCATTACTGAACAAAAAGTACATTAAAGTACATTATAGGGGAGACAGAAACAGGACATGGATGGTAAAAAAGCTAAAAGCAAGCTAGTTGGTTGACTGACTGAGACTCTTCCCGAAATAGCTGCTTTTTTTCCACAGGGATAATTAAACTGCTTCTTTAATGATCTAATTCATGTAATTCAGACAACTTCTGTCCTAAAGAAGCACAAGTTTCTCCCTGTGCTGCCATTGTCTAAGAGAACCTCCTACAGATTGAGTCAGTATCAACAGTCAGTGACCACAAACTCTGTAGACACTCCAGACCATTGGTTTTCAATCCTGGTACTCCGAGCACAGGCCAGAGCCCTCATGGTTTTCATTACAAGCATCACATCAGGGACTGATTATCCTGATACCTGTAAGGATAGAAAACAGCAGTATTCTCTGTTTCAATAACAAGGACCAAGTCCCACGTTTGAAATTATGATCTGTTGTCCAATTTGGCCGACCCCATGAGAAAATCTGGCAAGTTCTTGCCAAATGAGAAACTTGAAACTCACTGGATCTTGCCACTCTATTAGATCATCATCAACATCTACATATTTGTCAAAATATATTAAACCTTTGACTGCAGACACACACACCTCAGTAGTGTTAATGTGTATGTAGATTTGGGTGTCATCAGCGAAGAAGTAAAATTGATCTCATGCCTTTGAAGGATTCTGGCAAGAGGTGGCATGTTGATAGAAAGTATGAGAAGGGCCTTGCACTGAACATTGTGCATTCACAGTAGTCACAGAAAGTTGAGCCAGCCCCTTCAGACATTTTATGTAAATGTGACGGCAATTTAACATGTCAGTCTCATGTCTAAATAAGCATCTGAGTCACTTTTACTTAAAAGTTACAACGGCAATCTTACTAGGTCACACTTAGCAACATTTCTTTGTTGCGACCGGGGTAAAAGAGGTTAAGAAAAAAAAACCTGTACAACCACAGTAATAATCAGACCAACCAATTTCTGACAAGAGAGAATCATACTTCTCAATTTTCTCATTATGTTGTTAGTCACAATTAACTGTGTAGATTTGAGTGTCATCAGCATAACAGTCGAGACTGACATCAATACAGAGCGTTTTGGGAAGAGGAAAATAGTTAAATTATTAGTTTAAGCGTACCGTGCAATACACCAAGTTAACCTGGAGTTTTCTAAGGTGAATGTTCTGTGAAATATTTCATCCAGTGGCATAGACAGGACTCCAACAAGGAGGTGTTACAAATTCCAGTGGAATTCACTGATTTCAAAGACTGAAATCAGTGTATAATAATACTGCAAATACTGCTCTCAGTATTATGTGGGATTATTCATTTACTATAATTGAAAGTGCAGTATCATGCTATGGAAAGACCTGTAGCCAGTTCAAATAGACCATTGGTGGAGAGATAATCAGTGAATTGTATCTTCTTTCCAGGACTTAAGAAATGAAGGGAAAATTTGACAGTAGAACCTTAATTGTAAAGGATATCAGGATCAAGCTTGATTTTTTTGAGCAATGGTTTAATCAGTATCCCTTTATATGGGCGCCAGAAAAGAGGAAGTAGGGGTTAACAGATAATTTTATAAAATTTGGCAGGCAGTATGTGAATTAATCTTATGAGTCCATCATTAAACCCCTGCCACTTTTACTTTATGTCAACTGTACATTGTTACTGGTGATAACAGATGGTGTTGTGCATTCATCAAGTGGACAGTGTGCTTCAAAGGTGCTGTCAAAAATATGAATGCTCTTGCTCTGATGAGGTTAATTTGGGGATTGAACAAAGTTTTAAAAAAAGGAAGGTGAGTACAATGGAGGACAGATGATCGTTTTAATGCTCTTTGTAGAAGTGCATACAGTATATTTTGGATTCCTCAACCACCTCTGTTTAGTACCCTCTTTGCTATAGAAATACAGATGGCAGCAATTATCAATCAACAAATGTGTGAAGGGAACAGAATCCTGTAGGCAGCCAAAGTTTTATAAAATTACCCATCTCCTGTGTTTCAGCGACTTTTGTTTTTCTTTTCTATACCTACTCCCCTGCAAACCTGTGGGACCTCTCAGCTCGGAGACATCTGAACCAATGTTTTAGGGCCTTTCAAGGACCACTTTTGTTAAGGCTTTTCTGTTGGATTTGATTTCTCTTGAAAATAAACAAAAGCACGCTATACCTACTCTTAAAGGAGAACTACCGTTTTAGTTTTCTCATCATCCTACAATCACAGGTCACTTGTGTAACTTTAAACAGTCAGAGTCGGCAGTTAGATGCGTGTCATTCAACTCGTGTGTGTTATTACAGCAGCAAATGATGAAGTGTGTGTTTGTTTGAGTGGGTTTATGTCTGAGTGTAGATTATAAAGACTTAAAAGCAGGAGAGACCGTGGAGAGGAACAGCATGTTCACTCTCTTGTGACTGAGATAAAACGCAGAGGAAGGAACTCTGCGCTTTCTCATTACCTGCTGATTTCGGTAAATGCTTGTCATTCACCCCCCTCCCTGCTTTACCCCCAGCCATCCCCATTTCAATTGACAGCATTTAGCCCTGACTCCTCGCCATCCAGGACCTCAGGCAAAAACAAATGAGCTCACCCTCTTCCCTCTTCCATACCTCTCTCCAGTTTAGGCCATATGTGTAAAGACAGGTTTAAGTTACCTCAGATATCTGCCAGGCAATCTGAACCACACTATCCCTAACCCTTTAACCTCCAGAAACGTACCATTCTCACCCCGTCTGGACATCCAGCTCTTCCCCTCAGCTCCTCAAAGTCTGGCAAACCCACTGTACATCAACTCAAATCATTTCATTCTTAACTGAGGTGTGTGTGAGTGTTTGTTCTTCAGAAACCTCCCTGGAGATGAGAAGCTCCTCCAGGTTGATGTATCCTTTTTCTGAAATGTTGTGTCATGACCTCACTGCGTTGCCACATCACAGATTCATGTCCAGCTTCTCCTGTCCAAAATTTAATCTAAACCATTACGGGAAAATGTAGAATGGACCGCAGAACAAGAGACTCTGCGTTTTTTTTTCCACTCTCCCACAGTATTTCGGATCTAGATTTCTTCGGATTGTTTCTACGCGGCAGCTGTTGGATTGTCTCTCGTCAGGATTAGTCAGTGTCTGTGCTTGTGTCCATATTGGTGATTACTAGGGGGGGTGTGTTGTTAAAACCCACAATGAGGGAAATGTCTCCCTAAGTGCCCTATGACTCACTCCTGTAGCACTTCACTTCAGTCATGCCGTACAGTACGTCTCTATTCACTGTCTCATGAGGGCTTTAATTCTGCAGTTTCTGTGGTTGTGTGTGTGCTGAAGGGAAGGACACGGAGATATCCTTCGTCTAATAAAGTAAACAAACTGGCTGCGCAGGCTCTGGAGATGTTTAAACATGTTAACAGTGGAGACGGTCAACACTCTCCAGATCTTGTCTTAATGACTGCTCAGCTGCGAGAGCATTTGTATGCTCATTTGCGAGCATGTGTTGCTATTTGTGCATGTGTGTGAGTGACAGAAAAAGAGAAAGAGACTGGTTTTACTGTAGAAAGGCCTGTATTTATTGTAATCTAATGAGCATCCTTCATCTTCTCCTCCATCCTCAGTCTTTCCATTCTGACCACATCTATCTCCGCCCCCCCTACCCCCCCACCCCCCTTTTTATCCTGTGTCTTGTGTTTTTGCTGGTAGACGTAAATCAAGTGTCTGGAATGGAAACACTCACGTTGCTGGTGTGCCACATATGTTTATATTTAAAGCCTTTTCCTCTTTT
>NTHP01000096.1:272899-331189 GCA_003416845.1 Oplegnathus fasciatus | reverse complement strand
TACTCTATCGCAGAGAGAGCACCTGAAAAACAGGAGGGGGAAACCGCTGGAAAGTGTGATTCAACCGAAAATGTCTGCCCACCACCACCCCTCCTCCACCACATCTGAGGCTCCCACTCCAGCAGCTTAGCAGAGTCAGATCAGTGTATTAACCAGGGAAGAGGGAGAGAGAGAGAGAGTGAGAGAGAGAGAGAGAGAGAGAGAAGAAGAGGAGGTATGGTTCTGCTTGACCCGCGAGGCCGACAGAGGTGGAAAGAATGTGCTGTCCAGCCGGTGAACACGTTAACACAGAGGGGGGAAAAAAACTTCCTACAAGCAGCTTTCCCACCATCCCAAACCCCCTCACCCTCCATTTACACATGGAGGGAAGGAGGAAGGGAGAGTGAAGGAGGAGTAAGGCGGGTGGGGAGGAGGGGAATGAAAACGCAAACTGCAAAGAGATGGAAAAGGTATTGAATGGCAAAAAAAAAAGACAGAAAGGAGGAAGACAGTGGGTGGCCAGAAAAAGAAAGAAAAAATGCAAAGGATTTTAACCTTGAATTGTAGACAGATGAGACACATGAAAAGGTGGCCTGAGTCAGCTCACTGCTAACCCAAGACGCAAGGAACTGGATAAAACTTTAAAGGGACAGGTCAACATTTTGGGAAATTTGCTTATTTGCTTTCCCTCCCAGACTTAGATGAGAAGATCGATACAACTTTTATATCTTTCCAGTTAGCTTAGCTTAGCGTAAAGACCGGAAACAGGGAGAAACAGCTGGCCTGGCTAAGTCCAAAGGTAATAAAAAATCTGCCAACCAGCACGTCTGAAGCTCCCTAATTTACACGTTATATATCGTTTCTGTAATCCATACAAAAACCAAAGTGTAAAAACAACAAGTTGTGCTTTCAATCAGTGGCAACTCTGGGCAAGAAAGCAAACGAGTGAATTTCCCATAACGTCGAGCTATTCCCTTAAATATAATAATTTTATATCTTAAAGAATAAGGCTGGTAATATTCTATGTTTCTGTTATTGTCAACAAATCCCATGGCCACATAACCAAAACCAACAATGCATTGGTCCGTCCCGAGCTTGTTCCCACTGAAAGAAGTAACTCTTTGAAAACCAAAATGCAGCACAAATAGTGGCTACTGCTCTGTCATTAGCTTAGCTGCAGTTTAAGGTTTAGGAAAGGGTTTAAACCTGTGTTGTCTGGGTCAAAGTCACGTGATCACATAAACCTTATTGCTGTGTTTTCAGAAGCTGTGGTTTAAACTGCACCTGTGGTTTAGTCTGAACCTGAACCTAAACTCGTGTACACGAGTACAGACCTGGTTCAGATTTCTTCAGCTCAAATAATTCTATTAATTTCTAAAATTTCAAATCTTTTAACATTTATCTCCCTTTATAGACAACATCATAATCAGATGTCAAACTTATATACTTGTGTAATATTAATTAAAAGTGTCCCTGCTTCCTCAATTTTTGATGCCAGAAACATGGTTAGTGATTATGTGAAAAACATTACGATCAGTTAGTTAAATGTTAAAAGCTAGTCTGATGCTAAGTGACAGAGCAACAGCCCCATGAAGTTTGTACAGCAGTAACAAGTGTATTTGTTTAGGACTATTTTCTGCTGCGGATTTGGCGCGCTGTGGCAGCAGGATGGTGTATGTGGGATTGACTCAAAATAAACAACAGTGCATGTGTTCATTGTAATAAAAGAACATGTCATTCAGTGTGATGATGTGGCTCAGAACCGGCTCATTGATGTGTTTTGAATAGTTTTTGGACAACACCGTCTATGGATAGGCAATACTTAGTAGTTAATAGGATCAAACCATTGTTGGTTTTGGTCTTTTTGTGGGATTTGTTAATAATAACAAAAGAAATATAGAATATCACCACACTCATCCTTTAAAGGACCATACCAGTGTGTTTGCAAGTTTAAGCATTGAACTAAAAATCATGATTACACAAATCAAGCCTGTGCTAAATTATTTTCACACCGAGAGTAATGAATGGAAGCAAATGGATGCTTGAAATAGCAGAAAACATACATTGAAAACTCTAAAATGGTTTGCAAAATGGTGAGCTGCAATATAAAGTATACATGACTTGTGATAAATGGACTAAAACAAGCAAAATCAGTGATATGCTCCTTTAAATTACAACAACATACGACTTGAAAATATCTGTACGTGAGTTCTGCACACAAATCCCATTTTTTTTACATACAGCACTGTATATATACACATGCACTTATACATGCACACAAAATATGCATTCTTTAAGATTTTTTTCAAGACTAAGTGATAGGCAGATTTATTGTAAAATCAAACTGAAAAATGGCGTAGGTTGGAGGAAGCTCTCTGCATGGAGAACTTTAGGGGCCTCTTGGAGATGGAAAACCGTCTGCCTGCCAATACTTCACTGTTCCTGGAAAGATACGATTAATTTTTTAAAAGTAATTTTGCAATGCTTTGATAACTTCAAAATATGCATGGTACCACTCGGTAAGTGAGAAATAATGTTTTTTCGTAATTTGGGGGCACTGTCTCTTTAAAAGTGAGGTTAATGCAAAAAGAACAAAAAGCAGGGAGACGTTGAACCAAAAACACAGAAACAAACAATCAGAATGCTGAAATGTTGCTTGACAGCCGTGATGTTTCCTGTTGTTTCAGTAAACAGCAGGCCCACCCAGCCAGCCTTAGGTGTGTATGTGCCTGCAGTTACACACATGTGTAGGTGTCAGGCCTCCTCTGGGGGTCTCTGGTCCAGTTAGAGGCAGTTTATGGGGAACAGGCCCACACCTGTCTGCTGTTTCCAGCACCAACCAATGGTCAGCCTCCATCTCCCAGAGAGGAGACCCTCTTGAGTTCCACATGGAGCCAACTTCCTAGTGGGGGGCCAACTCTTCGTCATGATTTGGGATGACCTCCCAGGAGGGGTGGCATCCAGCGTATCAGCTAAGAGTCCCTTTGGAAACATGGTGTAAATCAGAGGCAGAAAGGAGGACGCCTGGGGGAGAACCAGGGAGGGGTCAGAGGGGCCCAGCCTGCCCAGGATATGGCTCCCTCTGCCTGGGATGACTCAACTGCAAAGCATCTCTTTCCAGGCAAAACATCCACGTCAGCACTCTCCCACAAGCCCATTGGGTCTTTTAATTACAGTCTGGACTGACTTTCCTTATCTGCAAGACTCATTTAATCCAATCCATATCTAAGAATTTTACTTCTAATACTTTATAGTGTGTTTGTATATGCCTTTATATGTGAGAGACGTGTACTCATTTTGCGACTTTTTCTTGTCTGTGAGTGCGTGTAAGAGCATTAATCTGAGTTGGCATGACGGAGATTATGCATGAGCGTTCCTGGAAGTGTTGATAGCTGAGGGGAGAGGGCTCTGATGTCTTAAGCAGACTGTGATTTCTGTAAACAGGCCCTTTCAGCCCCCTGACCCGCTCAGCCCTGCACCCCACTACCAGCTTCCTGTTCTCCTGTGGGACCCTATTATCCCCCTTTCTTATAATCCATCTTGTTTTTGAACCCCATATGCATTTCTTTCTGTTTCCTGTTTACTCTCATTTAAAAATGCCAGTATCATTTTGTGGTGTTGATGAGAAAATTGACCTCTTTGAAAATGCTGGCCTATGAAACAAACTTCCACATATGTTAATAGTCCAACGCTCTCTCTTTATCTCTCTCTGTGGTCACTCATTTTGTATGCCAAAATACCCGTTCACACGAAACAGGAGTTATCATGGAAATATTATTATCACCCAGTCAGACCACTGACCAAGTAAAGAATGCTATATTGCCTCACTTCAGCTGCCCTGGAGACCTAGGGGGCATTCAGATTGAAAACGGCCCAGTGTTTAAAAAATGTAAGAGGCTGTGATGTTGGGGGTCTGCTGCTGCAGGTACCAGTAAAACATGAAATATCCTTCATTGCAACGATTGTGAGCTTCTTGGTTTCTTACCAAGGAGCATGATTGCCAGTGCCTTATTTTGTGTTACACTAGAATACACAATTCATATAAAGTCTCTGCTTGCCTCTTAGTTTTTTTTTAGTTTTTTTTTTAACTTTTTCTGGTGCTTTCATGCTACCTGGCAACATAAACCTACCTGCTGCACCCTGTCTTGCAGTGGGCACAGCTCATACTGCCGATCATGTGTGGAGGGCCTTACCATTAGTATTAGTAACATGTATTTACAACCCATAATCAAATTACAATAATTTTCATGCATGTTTAACAACAAAAACAGAAATATGTGTCAATGAGTACATCTGTATGTTGTGAATAGTTTTACTGAAACAAAGTGGAACAAAGAGCGTTGACGTAGACAAAAAAGAGCCTTGCCCTGCAGAGACCAAGCAGAGTATTCAACCACATTTGTCTTAAACCAGATTTTGTTGTTTGCCAACCAAAAGAGAAGGAGAAAGAAGAAATGCTATTGTTAGAATCTCACTGTTGACAGTGAACTTTAAACAAAATGACTTGGAAACCATCAGTGTGGAAGGAATCTTTTTTTGACAGAATCTCCTCAATGTATCTTCATTATTGTAGACATGTAACATGCAAACTTCCCTTTTCTTGTTATATAATGAATGGATTGTAAGCCCACGTATTTCATGAGAAAAGACACTAATGATGTTGTATTGTTTGGCTTTATGGCTTGCTGTAAAAAGGCAGCTGAAGTTGAGGCTCATTAAATGGTGCCGAAGACCATGTCCTGGAGCTTGGGAGAACTTCAGAGTGAGGGCAAAACATGCCTGCAACAGCCCACATCACACAAATATGGAGGAAATGTAGCCACAAGATTCTTATCACCTTACGTCAGTGGTAGCAAGTGGGGTGAATTAGGAACAAAATTGCACTACAGATTTTGAATGTTTGACAGGATTTTAAGTGATTAAAGTGAAAGCATTTTTGCATTAGCCATGACTGACTGACACAACTTCCAGTTGACTCATTTATTTTATTGAAAGGTTGCATGTGACCACCATAACTGGATTGTTAATGGAAAAGACCCAGCTTGGTGAATCATGGAAGAAACTTTATTGCAGGGTAAGAGAGTTTCCCACTAAGTACAGGATGGTTTCCCAAGAAAACCTCAGTTTTCGAAAGCTTTGAAATGTAAAGTTATATGTACTTTTGTCAGCACTGTAAAAAAAGAAAGGGAAAATAATTCTGCATCAAGGTAATTTCTGTGGATTTGGATGGGGTACCTGAAGCTTTTGGCCTGAACTGAACTCCCTTATAAAAACTACACTATAGGCTTTGATGTAATGCAGGAGGGTGAGTGCAGGGAGCAGAGGACGGTGGGGACGGCAAGGCGAGGCTAATATGAAAACCTGACCCTTGCAGACCTGCTGTGCTATGGCTTGACCTGAGGCTTTACTGGGGCAGGACGAGATAGAGCAGGGACAATCTCAGGAATCCAAACATCCACTTCAGCTCAGACAGAGTAGAAGAAAGGGAGAGAGTCTTTTGACACATTATAATGAAATCTATTCTCTCATAGTGTTTGCAGGAAGAGTGAAGAGACTTTCACATGATTTTTTTTTAAAGTTGTGGTCAGACCCACCCAAATAGAAATGTTCTTGGCAGGCCCAGCGTTTCCATAAGTCAACTTTAATTTGATATCACCTGACACCTAAATTGAGTGTCACCTACCAAAAGTTGTGGCTCAAAACAAAACAGGCAGCATCCCGGCCACATCCATCCACTCTGACCACAGCTCCAGAACAGTGTTAAAGATGAGTATCCACAAAAAGCATGATTTAGAGTCGCGTTTGTCTCCAGAAGCTAAAAGTAATGAAGCCTCAACCTCACACGATTGCGGTGTTCCCCTCTCATTCGCTAAATTTGAAAACTGTCCCTAAATAGATGGGGAGTGGTTGTTCTTTCTGATCAAAGATGGAGAATACTTAAGGCCCCTGACAACTTTTCAAATCCAAAATATTTCTCTTTGACATTAACAAATAACATTCAAAAACTCAACTAATTTGCCATCCTGATTGGTGTACGGCAGTATGTAACATCCCATCCGTCTCAAACCAGTGAGAGGAGCGGAGACAAAAAACGAAATACAGAAATCTCCCAAGCGAAATAACCAAAATTGTGTGTTCATGTAGGACCCCATCGTTCATAGTAAGAGGCTGATTGAGAAAATAATAATAATAATAATAATAATAATAATAATAAAGTCCAACTGAAGTTAAATTACATAATCATTTTTGTCTACTAGGGCGTACACATCTACACATCTGCTCCGTAAAACACATGTCATGTGTCTGAAACCAGAAGGGAGAAACGTATATTTTATATGATGGCAAAGAGTAAAACAAGGAAACAGAAAAACTTCACACCGTGTAGCTTCTAGTCCTGTTTTCTGATATCAGCAGATGAAAAGATAACAAGTTTAGCAGTGTCAGTAGTGGTATTGGAAGACTTAAGAAAATTAGAGGCCAATGACATGCCATCAGAGCAGAAAAGATGGAATGGTTTGACATCAAGTTAGATGCTAAAAGGTATCTTTCTAAAGCAAAGCAGCCCATGACAACTATGAGAGGCGGTCATGTGACGGTCATGGATATCTTAGATGAGAGAAAGTTACAGCCTTAAATAAGTTATGTTATACTGTCTGGTGCAACAGAGGATGGTACTGGACATAAAAACCCTGGGGCAGCTGTCGGATTGAGAGAATTTTCCTAACAACAACTGAAGTTGCTGTGCTGAAATAGGCCAATCAAAATCATCATCATCATCATCATCACCATCATTCAAATTAGGTATACATTTTATTTTAATTAATTTTGGTATCATATTTAAACTCCAAATTAATCATAATCATTAACGCATGATTCTTAATTCAACAAACCTTTTTTCCCTTATGGCGACAGGCAGACTATCTGTACATGACTCTTACGATGGGTCTGGTAAATTTCGTTCGGGAAAATCCTAATACGAAAAAATTGGTGAATGTCACAAATTCTCCCGAATCACTCATACGTGCAACTTAAGAATGAATCTGTTCACACGAGTAGTTCTTGCATGAGGCCCATTATCAGCCCATGGCTTGTAAGCTACAGTGCAAGTTTGTTTACTTTGTCTCTCGTTCCCCTGCTGGTGCTCAGCCTGCCAGCTGCTGTCAATCAAACATAAACACAGCTCTCCGGCGGCTGGAAGGAAATTAGGAACTTTTTTCTTTCTTTTGATAATAAAAAAAACTATTGACAATAAATAAAAAAAACCCAGTGACATTATTTTTGACTGAAAAAAGGATGACTAAATTTGACTTTAAAGAACAATGATAAATTAATCACCACTCTCATTGTGATATTGTTCTGACCCACAATCCCAGTTCCTAAAAGAGCTCATAAAAAAGCTTCCTCAATGACATCCAACAACTACAGTCTGGCATTCATATATTTATATAATTTTTTTAACGCATCAGTAATGTGGGAGTTTCTCTTATTACCACCATATTTAACTTCATTAAGATGAAGTCTTGAGAAAATATGATATAGTCTTGTAAAGTGTTGCTGTTTACATTCCCCCCCGGACGAGTGAAGGGCATGCCTGTTTCTTATCCCAGAGACCAGAGTCATCCTCCCTTTTTTAGTGAACACCCACCCAGCCAAAGTGTACACATGAGACAAACTTGAAAGTAAATGAGCCGCCATCGAGCTATGTCAGACACAGCTGTGACAGGCACTACTCCGACTGATCGTAGAGATCTCTTGGTCTCTTTATGTATGTCTGTCCCAATTGTCTATCTTGATTGTTGATATCTGTTCCCACCCTGTTTTTCCTTGGAGTCACAGTCACATCACGCTTCACCCTGACTAGTTTATATCAGGCTGACAGTAGGATATTGGATCGTGGTCACAGTAAATGACAATTTTGTTGTCCAAGACAGAAATGGAAGCAAAACCAACCTTCAGGATGAGTTACAGAGTAGGAGGGAGAATAAAAGCAGAGAATTTACAAAAGAGAGGTGAGAGAAATGGGGAAGAGGGATCTGGAAGGAAGGGGTCATAAAGTAGGGGAAAAGAAAAGAGGGGAGAGTTGAGAGAAGTTTTTGGGAAGGGAAAGAGAAAGGAGGGAGGGAGGGAGTGGAGGAAGGAGAAAAAAGTGACGGAAAGAGAAAACGTGGGAGCTGTGAGAACGTGAGGCAGACGGAGCAGTGAGTGATGCAAAAGGGTGGGATGGAATTTGCTCAAAAGTAAGAGCCAAGGCAAATGTGCAGCTGTCAAGGAGTTTCGTTCTCTTTAAAAACATCTTTCGGTCTTTGTGTGACTTGTTTCAACGCACACGGCAGTGGTCGACAATGTAAGTCAGAGAGGAAAAGAAAAAGTGAGAGGGGTGAACCAAAGGAGGCAAGGAAGATTGCAAACAAAAGGAAAATGACAGCGCAGGCCAGTAGAAATGAGAAACACAGGAGCAAAGTGGATATCAGCAAGTTTGGTTACATATGGAACAAGCTAGAACTGGGAAGGGGAATGTGAGGAATATTGTGCACCAAGTCAAAAGTGAAAAGAAGAACACAGCAGAGAAGAAACTAAAGGAAAACAGGAAGAAAAAAGGAAAGGAGAAGAAGAATTAATAGTATTTTTTCAGTGCACCATGTATCCCTCACCCTCCCTGTGGACCCAGGGCCTGCGCACATGTCAGCACACCAGTGCGCATATGTTTCTACTATTACATGATAGGCTGTGGAGAAAATATAGGAAAACCGTATCTGTGTGTGCATTGGGAGGGGGCAGGGAGAGAAGGGGGTGGAGTAATACCGACAAAGCTGCATTTCCAACAATGAGCTCCGCCTTCGTCTAGTGTATCTGCAGCCTGAAGTTTTCCAGCCATGGTTCAGGAGCCCCGCCCTGTCCCACCTCCTCCCTCCCGATTGCTTTTTTCTCTTACTGAACAATGACAGTATAACCTCAGAGTGAGCCAGACACATCGGCAGCATTATCTCCTTTTCTGTTTTAGATCATGACAGCTGTCTTCCACCTGTCCAAACCTAAAAATCCAGTTAAAGGAATATTTCTCTATTTTGACAACATTTAACATTTGAGCATTTAAGTGACATGTGGTAATTTAGGGATAATTTCACATGTCACTGAGCTGAAGTCAAACCTGCATGAGTATCACCATTCACATGTCATTACACGTTAACAGTGTGGTCCTGGGGTGAGGACAGCATGGTGATGTCATGACATGAAAGACTGTCTGCTATGTGGCCGCTGTGCATCTGCATGTTAGTCCCATGATGCTGACGTTTGGCAGAGCGCTGTCACAGCTGGGTTTGGTGAAGTATGTTCTGGTAGCAGAAAGGAAAAGGGCTCACCAAGGTGTTGCTGTGATATCATCCCATGAGGTCATAGATTACCTCATGGGATGGTTTAACAGTTGTGTGATGGAGGCGCCCTGGTGGACCAGTGGTTAAAACACATGCATAACTTACCACACACCAACATACCACAATCGCAAACCATGGGTTTTGATTCCAACCCGGGCCTTTTGTTGCAAGCCATTTCCCCTCTCTACCTGTCAACTCTAATCAAATCAAAGGCAAGTTATGTTATGGCTTATATGGTTACGTTAAAGCGAGACTGTGTAATTTTTGGTGAACAGCGGTGACTGTGGCCACAGGTGGTAATTATGACAAGGCATAATGGTAAATGGTAAAACGTGGTGTAACAGTAGCACAAGCAGAAAAGAGTCAGTAACTCAGTAATGTGAGTTACATCTTTCATTTTGTTGTGTATGAATAAAAAACTTATCATTTGTGAGAGGTCAAATGTGTTATTTCTACTTTTTGAAACTGCATTGTCATACATTATGTTAAGTTAAACCTGCAATAAATGAAGTTGGTCCCTTTGGGGCAGCAGAAACAAGCTGTGATCACAACACTGACATATTATCACCTTTTAAGTTGATATGGCAAACTTGTTAGCAAACAGTTCATTTACAAATCCGGTAGATAAGCAGCATTAGCATTCACTCGGAGTCGTGTATCTGGCCACTCTGGCCATGAATGGAAGTCCAGCTGATAAGCTGATAGATGTCAAAATACTCTGTAGAGCTGCGGAAACTTCTTTCAGATTACACGTAGTGTTTTGATCCATTGTTAACATAAAAATATTGATTAGAGCAGCCGTAAGTAAAGTTAAGCTGAGTTAGAGTGCCTTCTTATGTTATGTTATCTTTTTTTTCCCTACTGTATCTCATCTCATCGGTTTGTGTAAGTTAAATCATTAGCAGCAGCTGATCTTTAAACTGGGAATGTACATCCTTTACATCCTTTAATGTTTGAATACCCCAGAGGCATAGGAGAGGAAATACTTTGTCACATCCACTCGTGGCTGATGAGCCTGTCAAACAAACTGTGTGTGGGATTGAATGTGTATGAGAGAGAGAACCAAAAAAGACAGAAAGCAAGAAAGAGAGATAGAGAAATGAAGAAATTCCACCACTAATGAGTTTATATTGTCACATTTTAGCATTAGCATACAAATGTACATATTTATATGAATGCATAAGAAAAAAGAGCATTTGTCTTCATGTCTGCACTTTCAAAATTCATGGGCTATAAACATACCAAGCATTTCTGTGTGTGTTTGTGTGTGTATATTTGGGGGTGGGGATGGGTGAAGTGACATAGGGTCAGTAAAAGGAGAGAGGGGTTATAATATGTCCCCTGTCAACAGACTTTATATTTAGCTAGTGCTTTGTATATATAGACAGACCATCCTAAATGTTGACCCCCCTTTCTCTCTTTATCTCTGTCTTTCATCAGAGAACCAGCATGCACAGGTGGCACTTATTGTTATTGTTCAGCTCATACAATACACAGGGATTGTCTGATTGGTGACTGTTACCGGGGATGTTATGGCTGTAGGGTCACTGCGCGGTGATCTGGTATCTAACTTTATCAGTTAGATATGGTCTTGTAACATGTGTTGCCAAAGGGTGTGGAGTGGGTGGGGGGTTTGGCCTTCTGCCCTAGCCCAAAAAGACCTTCTATTTTCACACAGTAAGCATATAATCAGTCAATACTGTGATGTTTCTAGGTCTGATAAAAAATAACATAGAAATATAATGATAATGTTCACATTAAAAAGTAAATAACAAAACTAAGGATCTACACCCTCGCTTCTTGTCTAATTCTCGGCAAGAAAGTGATTCTAGAGAGGTTCTGTTTGGTTTCTCCTAGGACGGAAACCACTTCCTGCTCTCTCTGTTCTCACATTTTGTTAAGTTATGTATGGAATCCCATTTCTTCCTTCACCCTCGCCTTTGCCCCTTTGCATTTTTCCAATACAAAGTCTCACTGTGTAAAATGGCGTACCATTCTGATATGGACTCCAAAGCCACTTTTGAGGAATGAACATGTTAGCTAGCTACAGCAAAGCACCGAGAGTATTTTGATCCTGCAGATTTATGTTAAGAAACCCTGTCACTGATACCTAGTCAGATAAAAAAGTGAGTGGTTAAGGGGTTCTGATGCCAAACACATGGATTTCTTTATAAAGGTGTTGGACCAAGAAGAGAATAAGCCAGTTGGCCATTAGTTTGCACCTCACACTATCTTGATGCCTTTATTGATTTTCAGCTTGCTCTTGTTGCTCTAGTTGTTCAAAGAATTTAATCTGGATCAAAATGGTCCAGATTTGGAAATCCCATGTTTTGCTATCCAGGATCACCTAATTCATCTTACTTTTGTGCCGATTTTTCAAAGCAACATCGGATTGGATCACCCTGATCCAGATACAAGCTTTTCAAGGTTACCAAATACGGATTAGCAGTGCTCTAAATGGGACTACATATCACAACGCAGGTGGGTAGGTAGACAGGCAGGTACGCCATCCAATCATTTCATTCGGACCAAATGAAATGATTGGACAGGTTTATTACAGTCCTGCGACAGCCACAGATACTGGATTTTTTTCTTGTTTTTTGTCAGAGCATTTGATTTATTGATTGCTGTCAGGATGTAAAAAGAATTTCAACAAATATAACAAAAAATGCTTCTATAATAAATTGCCTTCCCTAGCTTTAAACAAATCAATTGCAAAATATAAATAAATGTATAAATACTACATTATAAAAATGTTGTGTTATTTGACCAATTTAAAAGTTTTATTACATTTTGTTCAAATCCAGCCTGAATCCTTCCTTCTGCTGGGTTCAGTATAATCCCGATTTTTTGGATCAACGGTATCCCAAACCTACTAAAAAGTTTTGAACAACACATACTGAAGGTTTGATCCAGATCAAAAAACCAAGACTGGATTACATGATTTAATCCAATTTCAGAATCCTTTTTTTCTTTTGAACACCCCATTTTCAAGATTAGATCCAGTCAGATAGCCGAAATCCAATCAGATTACTTCTGAACAACTGGGCCCTGCTGCGCCCATCTGCCGCAGCCATTTATTGTTATTGCTTTCGCATAAGTAGAAACAGTGCTGATGGCTATTTCAGGGTGTTTGTACACCTCTTCAAATCAGCGCTATGGGAGTAGCAATTGACTCAGCAGTTTGTGTTCCCATCAAGAGAACACCAAATGATGCCATATTCTGTGGAAGAATTGGGTAACATTCTTCCACTAGAGGTCCAGATGGCCACAGAATCAATGCCAGCATGTGCTGCAGGTTCCTGGCAGTCATGGTGGCTCACAGTCTGATTAGCACACTTTTCATTTTGTGGCTCTCTGTCTATTGATGGCTACCTGTCAGTGTTTAGACAATATGGTGGAGAGTTTAAGCTGAGTTCAATATTGTGTCATGATTGTCCAGTTTGGTTCCACAGAAACTGTCCAGACCACTTCACTGGAATTTCATGGTTTATTTGTGGGTCAGTTGATGCGAGAAGTGTCAATGAACCAAACAAGAATCCATAACATTTTCTTATCGTTACAGCACTTGTAAGACCTAACTGAAGCACCATAAAACAACTCCTGTCTAGAATCATGAATTCAAACCTATATTGTTCACATTTATTGAACATCCTAGACTTGTTGAACAAGAACAAAGGGGACTCTGGGGAAGGAAACAGGAAAACACTAAATCCAAGCAATGTTTGGTGTTCATTCAGCACAACAAAAGTGGGCTCTTCATCTTTGCAGATTACTTTTGCAGAGATGGACAAGTCAGAGTACCAGCATCACAGGCTACAGTCCCACCTGCATAAGTGGGAATCATAATCTTAATTTCTCTAGAACTTTTAATACCATCCAGCCCATAAACTAATATGTGACACTGGTGGATGTCTGCAAAGCTGTGAAGTGGTTGACCAGAACTACAAGAACATATCCTGTTTTTTGTCCTTTGTTTACCCTCTAAAGCTTAGACTTCATGTTCCTTGATAATCATCTACAGAAGTCTCTTGGGAGGTGAGGAGCAGATCTTTGTCATTGTGTAAGGACACAGCAAATTGGTCGTTAATGTCTGATGGGACAAGGTTATTGGAACAGATTTCTAATCCAAAGGGCAGACACTAAAATGGACCAGTCCCACTAGCACACATGTGTTGAACTGGACAATAAATAAGATTAAAAGTCAAAACCACTCAAATCACAACATTTTTCACTTACCACTAGTAGTATCTTGGAAACGCAAGAGCAGCATGTCTTTCCAGAAACAATGCTGTGGTTACTCGTGATAATAAGCAGATCCTGCTGCAGACAGAATTCATAACCTCTACTTTCTTTCAAAGAAATAATACCTATAAATGAACTTCCATTCACCTCCCTTGGATTGTGGTGGCAGCAGAAGTTTCAGAGAAGAATATCTCAAAACCACACACTGAAACTGTCTGTATGGCAGATGCCACTTCAGGGGTATTAACTGTTAATATTATTTTTTCAACCCTGTTGCCAGACAAGAACATAGATATTGGATAATTCTGCAAAATTATCCCAAGTTATGTTAATTTAGTTTTTTGTTGTTGTTGTTTTTTTTACATCCAGTGCCAATGTTTTTTTAAATTTTTGCTTTCAACAATATCTGCGCATGGCAACTACAGTATGGTTAAGGTTAGGGAAGAATCTTGGTTGTGGTTAATAAACTATGGTTAAGGTATGATTAGGGTTAGGCAAATAAAAACTTTGTACCATTAGAGAAAGGTTACAGTTAGAAGTCCGACCTGCTACATGCTTATCCAACACCTCGGCCTTCAAACCTGTGATGTGCTTTCCACCACATATTGTAAAGGGAAGACTATTTCCCGTGTTTGTACTTAAATGTTGGCACTGGGTGTAAATCATGGGCTGATTTATACATGAAATGACGGATCAGCAATGTTCTCAATCTACTGCAATGTCATTTTTTTTAATGCTGCTCTAATCGGGGCATTGGACAGGCTGATGAAAATGTAGGTTCCTTTGCTGGGCTGAGCCCGGACCCGCTGGAGGTAGTGGTGAGGAAAAGGATGTCAGCAAAACTACGTGCCATATTAAACTCAATGACCTCCTCCTTTCATGCCATGCTGTCAATGTAATGAAGCTCGTACGGTTACCAGCTAATTCCACTGAGGTGTGCCAGGGAGCACTTGAAGCTCTGATTTGTGCCAGAAAAGATGATTTGTCTCTCTGTCTGTCTGTCTGTCTGTCTGTCTGTCTGTCTACCAACATGCTAAATCTGAGTACGACTCCATTGTATTGCTAAGAAGGAACCACTAGTTGTTGTCTCTTTCACTGAATCACTCACATTCCTCTTTAATTCTCAGACACTACACGTGTTTCATACTTCTGTTGGAGTCATCTGTCATTCATTTTGACAATATTCTACAAGGTACTGTATATCAAATCCTTTATCCTTCCTCCAAAAATCCGTCTCTCCAGTGTGTTCTGACATCACTGTGGGACAAAATGCTGAAAGGCTCAGACGCCAAACTACAACAAAATCGACCGCAGAAAATGTTAAGTCATCTTGTTTAATTCACTTAGCTCATTATTTCTTTCTTTCTGAAAGTGCAGAAAGAAAGACATTTTGCCTGCCACGGCCTTTTAACGAGTTTCTGGGTGTACATTTTTCTCAGTGGGTTGTATAGCTTAATAACTGCCAGCAGCTCCCAGTTGAGAAGACAAACCTCCATGGTCCCTTCCCTCCCTCTCTCCCCCCTCCTTCCCTCTTGCCTCCCTCCCTTCTTGTAATTTTCTGAAGATTCTGGAAAGTGCTACCTCACCCTTTCTATAAACCCCCCTTTAAACAGGGCAATACCTTATGTGTGACTCGCTGAAATGTTTCCACCACTGCTAAAACTGGATTGTTAAAGACCCTGCTCATTTGTTCAACTACAGTACAATACTTTGGATTTCGTTTTCTATGCTTTGGTAGAGTCATTAGCACTGTCATGTTTTATTCTGAGAGGAAGTGGCTTACTTCAGAGTTACTGGCCTCAAGGGAGACCAGAAAGAAAATCAATTAGAGCATCCAGGTATGAGTCCCGTCTTTGCATTTGATGAAAAGTACAATCTCTCTTCCACACACACACACACACACACACACACACACACACACACACATATACGCACACACTTCTAACATCTGCTTGGAATGTGGTGGGGGCCAGCGCTGCAAAGAGGATGGAAAATGGCGTGAGGGAAGGCAAGGGAGGGAGAAGAGAGGGGGGGACACGAAGGGGAAAGAGATCAGTGGAAGGAATATGAATGGAAGGGGAACAGAAGGGAGAGCACAGTGCGATGGGCACAGAGACTATAAACCCGGAGATGATGGTCTAAAAACAGAAGATCTGGAGTAAGCCTCATCAGAGCCCTGCACACATGCCCTGAGAGTGCAGCACGCATCACCAGCACACACTTCAAAGAGCAGAGCTCAGGCAGGCCAGGAACCGTCTAGACACGCTCTTCCCATCACACCATCCAGTTCCCCTCTGTTCATTTTGGCATCTCTCCACCTTGTTTAGTTTATTTTTTCCATCTATGTGTCCTTCTTTGGACTGTGTCACTGCTTTTTGACAACAATAACAGCTCTTAATCATATTTATGTGCACTCTTTGTGCTCACACGCCTGAACTGGTGAAGAAACAAGACTTTACAGCCACGCTAGCGGCTCTGTGAGGCTGCCTTATAGGCACACCTGTACTTTCAACTAAATGCTAACATCAGCATGCAAACATGCTGATTTTAAGCAGGTATAATGTTTGCCATGTTCATCGTCTTAGCTTAGGGTGTTAGCATGCTAACATTTGATAATTAGCACTAAACACAAAGTACAGCTGAGACTGATGGGAATGTTTTGCAGATATTTGGCAATAAACAAAAGCATTGGACAAATTAGAATTTTGACCTGATTTACCCAGTTCATCCAATCATGGCAGTTCATCCAATTTTCATCCAAACAGTTAGTAGTGGAAAAACATTGGAACAAGATGGGATAGAGGGTGTTAGAATTAGAAAAGGAAAGACAGAGGAGGAGAAGGGAATGAAATGTACACAGAGCGAATGAGTAGCTCCAGTGAGTAGTGGGAAAGTCCCCCCTCCCTCCCTACACCTCCTCCTCCTCTCTACCTCCGTCACCAGTGGTTCCAGTCCTCAGGGACAAGGTCTGAATGGGAGCACTGGACTGAATCAAGGTTGGACATTAAGTAGACAGTAGGCAGAATCTTCCACTGAACACCACAGAAATGCTTCAGCATGGTTTTGTCTCCAATATGTGCCCATCAGTGTTTCAACATCTACAGTTTATGTCTTGTTTATGGAGTAAATTACTTAGTTCTGAGCCAGTCCGGTGTAGTCTGGGGTTGTCTTAGAGGAAAATTTTCACAGACATTTTTTGTTCATTCAGAGTTTTGCAGTCTGGGCGTGTGAGTGTGTCATCAGCCACATGAAACACCCAGCACACTGGGATTTCTGACGAACTATGCCCCCTGGTACCACTCTTTCTTCAGACCGTCATGACCTGTGGCTGTCTGCATATTTTTGACATCGCCTGTGCCATCTGTGTTTTAACAAAGACGCCAAAATAGTTTCAATCCATGTGGGTTTTCCCACCAAACATCGTCCATCTTCACCAAATGTATCCCCTCCCGACCCCCAAACTCTCTACCTCCTTCTGTCTCCTCTTTTTCCAACTGTGCATTCACCAGCAGACATCTGGATTTCGACTGAAGACCATTACATGGTAACAGCTCCAGCTTTTATGATCTTACGGAGAGAAGTGGCAAGTAGCAGCCATAAAATGACAGACATCTAAGGAGTGGCATTATTGTAAGGGGCGCGTGATGAATGGGCAAATTGTGCCCTTATGTTCCTTTCATCTGAGCTTTGATAAAAAATGTTGAATTTCTAGCATAGTACGGCTATAAATTCACAACAAGAAGTCACCACTGTGCAGCGCGTCCCCTTTTCCAGACGTTGTGTTTATCAAAACCAATGAGCACTTTGGCATGGGTTGCAGCGTTAAGATTTTCCACAGGAGCGCTGCCAAACCTCAATGAGATGTTTGTGATGAATCGCGTTAAATGGAAAGTGTATTAAACAAGGCTGAGCAGGGAGATCACCAGTAAAATGATGAGCGATGGAACAGTTGTGTGCATGTATGCATTATATATGTGTGTGTGGTTGTGTGTGTGCGTGCTGCGACTCACAGAGGAGCAGGGATACTTGTATAAACATGCGTTATCCCCAGAAATCCATTACTCTTTCTATGTAAAGCCTTGAAGTAAAGCAGGGGGAGGGGATGATTGGTGGATTTAAACCAAGTATGTGTAGTTCAGGTCTTCCTGCCTGCAGCTTCACCTGGCTGTTATCGCTTCTCTTTAATACGCTCATCCATGCATACAATAAATAGAGGATTTTCTTAACCAGCAGAAAGGAGGACTGAGGTGAGAAGGATTCATCCCTCAGGCTTAAAACACCACAGGGAAATAGTTTGAATGTCTCAGACGGGTGCTCCTGGAATTCAGAAAGGCCCATTAACTTCAGCAGTACATAACTGTATTACATAGGGTGGGTCTTTTTTGTGTGCATGTGAGTGTGTGTGAGAACATCTGCTGGGCAGATCTGGGATGGGATTAAGATGAGAGGGAGGCAAGGGTCCATCAGTCCTTCATCTCTGTGACCTTTATACCTTTGAGATGATTTGTTTCTAAAGTTGAACCTTATGATAGAAGGAAAAAGTCCCACATACTGGAGTCAGTTTCATAGACGAGAATTTTTTCTGGCGAGAAAGAGACAAAATGTCTCTAAGTGTTTCTTTTCTAAGAGGGGATCGTTTTGTTTCTGCATGAGTTTGAATCCAAACCCTCAGATTGGCCTTCTTAGTTAGAGAGGTAACTGAGCCAATGGCATCATGACCAGTCAAGGGAAAAAAGATGACCACAGGCTGCTTGACTCAGCACATCTTACAGTTTCCAGCATTTCCTGAATATCTCACAATGCTCCATACATAGAGGATCTGATGAAACTCTGAGTGAAAGGTTAAACTCTAAGAGAGGTTTGAAATGACAAACACGACTAATACCCCATTTACACCTGGCACTGAAATGCGATCCGTATCTGGATATGTTATATGGATATAGGAAAACACATTTTAAAGCCAGATGTAAATGCATGCAGAATGCACTGTGGTCAAAATGCAATTGGATCAGCCAGACCACATTTGGAGGTGGTCAGGCTCGCATTGTGATCTCAGCCAGGTGTAAAGGCAATCTAAGAGTCTACAGCCATGCTAGTGGCTCTGTGAGGCTGTATTTAGGCACAGTGGTGCTTTGACCTAAATGCTACAGTCAGCATGCTAACATGCTCACGATGATAATGCTAACATGTCGGTATAATGTTGCTCACCATCTTAGTTTATTGTGTTATCATGCAAACATTTGCTAATGAGCACCAAGTACAAAGTACAGCTGAGTCTGATAGGGATGTCATTAAATTTGCAGATTCTAATTTGAAATTTGACTTGTCTGATACTTGATGGTATTTGATGATGGTGCTAGATGAAACGTTAAGGGATCACCAAAGTTATTACAAATCACTCTGAGGGGGACGTGAATGTCTGTACCAAATTTCCTGGGAATCCATCATTGTGAAGACATTTCACTCAAAACCTTGTAAAATGTAAACCTCGTGGTGGTGCTAGAGAAAAAGTCAGGGGATCACCGAAGTCGATAGGTAACATCCTCATGGAACCATGAATGTCTGTACAAAGATGCGTGTCAATCCATCCAGCAGATGTTGAGACATTTCACTGGATGATTGATAATTTCAGCCTGCTCGTGGCACTAGAGGAAAAGTCAGAGGATTATTAAAGTTAGGATTCATCCTCTGGGGACAGTGAATCTCTGCACCAAATTTAATGGCAATCCATCCAATTGCTGTTAAGACATTTCAATAAAAAATGAAAATGTAAACTTGCTAGTGGTGCTACAGTAGGTGAAAAGTCAGGAGATCACCAAAGTCAGGAGGATTCATCCTCCAGGAATCATGCACTAAAAAACACCAATCTTACAATCTTTAGCCATGACTCATTACAAAGTGAAAATGTTCTATTAAGTTTTCCTTTTTTTAAATGCATCTGTTGACCAAATGTCCAACTGATTGTTCACTTACAGTAACTCAACAAATGAAGTTGTTTAGAATCATCGTTAGATTATTAGCTCATCTCCTAGCATGAATTGTATGTAGGTTAAAATTCTTCTCCGGAAAGACTTCTTTTCACTAATTTAAGGAAAGTTATGATGGAGGTTTGTTATGTGTCTTGGTATACATGTGTCACAGATGAATTGCAGATGGTCCTCTGCCTGATCAAAATTAAATCAGTGCAAACCATGATGAAGATGAGTGTCCACTTCAACCACTCCCGCACTCTTTTTGAGGAATACATTGCTGATATCAAACTTGACACTGCTTGAGTATCTGTATAAAATTTCATGGCAATTCATCAAATAGCTTTTGAGATCTTTCAGTTTGGACCAAAGCGGTGGACTGACAACTGCACATTGCCACCCCTAGAGCCTCACCAATGACGAGGTTAAAAAGCTTCACCATTTAAAAAAAAAATTTAATAAGCGGCTTTAACCGCAAACTTTTTCCCTTCAATTTTGCACTTATGAGGGATTCAAACTGCTTCAGCTTTATCATCTGGCCAGCTATCGGGGGAAGATGATCTCTCAGAACATCCAAAAATCATCAAAGCTACAACAAACCAACAGAAACTCAGATACGATCAAAAAGATTTGATCCAGATTTTAGGGACAACCCCTTCCTACTCCCAGTGACATCGCTGATGTTTCAGCCCCACCACTTCAGACATGCAATGTGGGCATTTTGCTCTGAGCTGAGCCACACCCACCCAGACTCCAGCTGGCCTGTGCTCCATCTCCACTGTTAAACTCCACTTCCATCGTGGAGTCTCTGATTAGCATATCCTGCTGGCTCTTAATTATTGCAGCATGTATGTGATGTTTAATTTATGACATCAGCTCTCCAAAGAGTACAAAAAATAACAAGAGTGTGGGACAGAGAACAGCAGGACCCATGTGAGCCAAGAACAGGGGCTGCATGCCACATGTGAGACCAAGGTAGTGTATTTGACTGGTTGGGTGCCTGCAGAGTTGAGTGTACAGTCAGCCCAGGGGCAAGGAGCAATCCAACCTGTTTCTCAGCTGCTGACAGAGTCATTGGGGTCATTCAATTACATACAAGTGATGCAAAACACTTACCTCCACAGTTACTGGTTACAGGGGTCGCAAAACACGACAGCGACTCTACACTCAAGTCTTGGAACATAACTTTTTAAATAAAACATTACACAGCAACCAAAGAACATAGCCTTCTCTCATAAGCGCTACAAATATATTCTGCCACATAAAGACTACTTTCCTAAAACAGCTCAAGTCTTTTATAACCAACCAACTAGAAGAAAACAGCATATATGAAGGACATTTCACTGAAAAGTGAAGATCTTTTCATCATTATATAATGAACACAACAAACATAAAATGGACCTTATTTTCAGTCTCATTTGAACACACGTATGTATATGTGTACATAGAGAGCTCTGACTTTTGGCTAAATGCTTCACATAAGGTTCTACGCTAACAGTAATGACCAAGGATGGCTGTTTTAAATGGGCTGTTTTCTATTGAAGTGGCTCACTCATAGAAGCTGTTTATTGATACAATAACTTTGGCTATTGTTTGTTTTTTTTCTAAATCAGGATATTTATGGCTAAAAATAAAAAATAAAGAATCACATCTGTAGAGCAAACATTCTGCTGGGGTTTAACCAATTATACTTTTTTTTACATAACATACAAAATCAGCAGCTGATTTGTGTTTTCTCCCCATTTTTCTCTTCACTTTGATTGGAAGCATTTTGCAACTTGTCCTCACGAGAGGCCGTCATTCACTGTGGACTGTAAACTGTTTACAGTGCCTTCCTGCAGCAGGAAACACAACAGTTTTATGGATATGCAGCCACATAAAATCTTGGTGAAAATAATTTAAAACCGAGTTTCAAAACAAAAAAATCCTAAACATGAAATTCAAAAACATAAAATGACGAGCCTTAATGATTGTTGCAGAGACATAAAACTTGTTTGAGATAGGTAATGAATCACAGTGCATTTTGTAGGGACTGCTTTTAGTTGCTCATAGTTGGTGCATCCAAGACTTTAGAGTTGGCAGACAGCAAACTTCTAACGCAAAAAATGTAAAAATTCGCTACCATAACATCCATTGTTGCTCAAGTGAACTTCAAAGTATTCTTGAATGCACCACAATTTTTGAAACCATGTTAATGGAATAGATAGAAATCAATGGCTGCCATGAAGATAGGAAATCAATCTAAAAAGTCATATTATCTTTTGGAAAATGGTAAACAGAAATTAAAAGTATACATGATGTGTGGGCAAAAAAACATAGAACCACCTGAACGGTGATATGGAGTTTTACTTTAAAGTCAGTGTGTGTAGCATATTGTATAAATTGGATACACAGATAATTAAGAATTTAGCAATGAGGTAACATTTTACCCACTGATTTTTTTTTCTGTAAAGATTCATAATAGGTTTTATGCTCCACAGGGATTACACTCCGGACTCCAGGGAGAGTTATTCCTCCAGAGCACAAACATGCAGGCCACGGGACCCCTGCCAATATGGGATTTGCACTCAATTGATAACTGGCAGCTGGTGAGTTCATGACAACGTGTCAAGTGAGTAGCGTGTATGTGTGGAGAGGAGATGTATTTGCGTATGAGAGTGTGTGCGTTTGCGCGTATCCATGCTTTTATGGTCTAATCTGATGTATTACTCTCTTGCGAGCAGCTGCTGAACACTTTCACATGTGCACAAGTATTATGCACTCATGATAATATTTATTTGAGCTCCGTTCCAACTAAAGGCCAATGGAAACTCTCTGTGTCCTGAGCACTCACATCATCATCATCAAAACAAACACCAAAAGAAGGGGGTGTACTGTGTGAGTTTATTTTTGTCTGTGTAGGTGCCTTTATCCTCCTACAATGGATAAGCAGCCATCAAAACTGTCTGTCTGCATGGAAACAGAAATATTTAACAGGAATTATTTAATTACAAAGTAAATATTTCTAATTACAGTAAATGCTGTCTAATTATATAGTAACGTAATGAAGAAGCTTCCAATTTTAAGACAATAATCTGTTAAATTATGCTTTTTTTCATTTAATTTTACAGACTATAGCTAACAAAAGCACCTAGATTCGGTTAGTCTGTTACTCGACTTGGTTGTGATTGACAGGAGGCAGGTCTTAATGTAACCACACACAACACAGCGATTGTTTGGAAACGTTATTTTGGAGAGGAAGCAGAAAGCAGAGACAAGACACACACTTGTCTCATTTCAGCCATCCACTGATGTAATATGCTAATTTAATGTTGTAATATGCAACTGTAGTAGATCCGCAGTGTAATGGATTTGCCTTCATTCACAAGCAAAATAGGTCCATAATAAAGTACACACCATAAATCCTGTATAATGTTGTGGACAATTAAAACTTTTTTCATGTGTTATTGTGGCTGGAAATTATTATTATTTTTTTGTTAAGTCTTGTTTGACTTTGCAGAACAAGCTGCCAAATCTCCAACCACAGTACTGCCTGCATCATGATTGAGTCTACATGGTCCAAATGTAGACCGTGTAGACTCAACCATGACGTGATGGTTGGGGTGACAGGGCACTGTACACTGGCCCCATTTTGAGGTTGAAAGTCCATGGTGTTAGCAAAAACTTGAATATGTTGTATTCATTCAGTCAGTCAGTGTGCCAAGTTGTCCTTCTCATTTAACAAAAAGCTCACATCACTGTGGAATTGCACTTCCACAGGGCACTTCCACAGGGCATAGATCGAAAGTATGTGTGTTGCCCACACAATGGCTGGTGGCTTGTACGAGAGGCAGCAGGCCCCATAAAAGATGACCCTGACCCTAAGCTGTTTCTTTTGAAGGCAGGGACGATTTCTGCACCCTGCAAGCAGAGAATGTGGAAGGCTTGTGAGCTAATGATATATTGGGATGCCATGTTATGTAATGCCTCACAAGTTGCAAGCAGTACTTTGTAATCAACACATGCATTTATAGGGAGCCACTGGAGGGAGGCCCTGGTAGAGGTTATATGTTCTTTTTCTTCATTAGCAGACTACTGTGTCATCCAGTGATGTATAATAAATGTATATTAAAATATGTTTTAATTGCTTTAAAGTCACTTTCAAAGACAGTTGGGAATGTATATCTTTTGTAGTAGTCATACAATTTGAAGAAGTCAGACCACCAAGTCTGAACATTTTTTGTTTATTTCCATCACTGAAGAGAAAAGAAGTTAAAGCTACCAATAATTTTAATTTTCAAATAGACTTGGTTTTGTTTGGGAAGTTGTGCGTGATCAAAATATTAGTTAAAGAGTAACAAAACTAAGATTCTACAGTCAGTTAGCACAATGATGCTGTAGGTCAGCATGCTAACATGCTAACAATGGCAATGCTGGACACAATCACATGCCAGTGCTTCACAGATAATGTTTACCGTGGTCATCATCTTAAATTAGCGTGTTAGCATGCTGTGCAGCTGAGGCTGATGGGAGTGTCATTGATTTAGCATGTGTTCGGTCATAAATTAAAGTATTGGACAAATTATAATTTTGACTGATGATGGCACCAGGTGAAAAGTAAATGACCAAAGTTATAACGATTCCACCTGAGGGGAACATGAATGTCTGCACCGACATTTCACTCTGAAACAAAAATGTCAACCACATAGTGGTTGACAGGTAATCACCAAAATAATGAAGATTTACCCCCTGGAGACCATAAATGTCTGTACAACTTTTCATGGAAGTCCAAAATGGTGGACTGACCGACCGACATTTCCTTCCCTGTTTTTCCATCCCTAAAAATAAAATGTCACTATGGATAATACAGTACAATCAAGCAGGAACATGTTTGATGGAAAAAGAAGGGAAAATTACGTGGATCTGAAAAAAAAATAATGAGGTCTGATAGAGCCCTCATTCATCATGCTGATAGCAAGCCAATTGTTACTTTCATTTGACGTGTTTCAGTGCAGTTCTGAGCTTTGGTGAAAGATTACAGGCGGTCATGGATTGTAAAAAGACTTTAGGTGAGCTGCCAGGCCTTAACCTTCTTTGAGTGGAATAGAATGGAAAATGATCTGAAGAAATGAGCCTACTAGAAACTGGTCTACATTTTTCAGATTCTCCAGGGTTGACTTTGGCCTTCTCTAACAGAAATATGCTTATTTCCACAAATGGGCACAAGGTTTCAATTTCATAAACAGCTTGAAGTCTGACTGGAGTCAAATTAACGACCATTTACTCCACCAGGTAAATACGAATTTGAATCATTTTCATCACCTTTAAATGTTGCAACATTTCATGCAAAAATATCCTCACATGTAAGGTACAGTTACAGTACAGTACACTTACATGTGAGGATATTTTGTTTAACTACACGGACAAAGCTGTCTACGTAGACAGTGCTAAAGAAGACTCAGTAAAGGTTTAGAGACATTTATGGAATTGAGCTACTTCTTGAAAAATCAGTTTGGCAACTTACAAAAGAATTCATTCTTAAATCAGCACATCATTGTTCTACTTTTACAAAATCGAATAATTTTTTTTTTACATAAATACCATACTATTGCACCTGCAATAAAGTGAACTCCAGCTCAAACCTCATTGGACGTAGACTTGTTTGGGCAGTGTCACTCCTCAGACCTTGCAATTTATGTGCCGAACCGCCTTCAGCAATGAGTGAAGAACATAACGAATGGGTCTCGTTAAAACACATGGGCATGAAGTGCCTTCCATAATTACAGTCACCACTACAAACAGCCGACAGGGCGGAGCTGGGCTCGCAGGGGTGGGGAAGGAGACATGGTTAGTTAATTCCTTAGACGACAGGCGACAACTTTGGCACTTTTATTCTTGCTGCTTTGGTCGACATATTTAATTTAAGGGAGTGTTAGGTCTCTTCACTGTAGAGGAGAACTGGGTATGAACCCAAATCTGAACAGACAATATGTGATATAGCAGTTTACAAAAAGAAAAAAGCTCTGCCTTTAAAATGTACTACAATGGATAGTTTATACTGATGTTTATAATTATATTTCAGGATACCTTTGCAATTACACGAGAGATTTCCCTCTTTACAATTACAAGTACAATTTAGTCAGTCAAGACATAACACACTTCATAGCAGTACATTCATGATGCTAGACAAACCTCAACTGATTAACATCTACATCAAAGCAAGTGTAATGACTCAAAGTGTAATTTGTTCAAGTGTTCCCCTCACCCCCTCAGAAGAAAACAAGCACCAGCTCGCTCCTTTTTCTCATCATCTTCGCGAATGTTTTGGCAACACTATTACTTCTCTTGTTCATCCCTTATGAACTCCATGTGTCGGTGCTCAAAGCCTTATCCGTGTAGTTAAACAGAAATTGGATTTTTACTTTTACTGCTAAATAAACATTAAACAAAACCTGGTGGCGCCCAACAAAGTGCGAAGTCACCTGACAATTTACGTGTTTGACATAATTCTGATAAAAACTGTAAAATTAACTGGCAAAAACATTTTATTTGTTACATATTTGACTTGTTTGAATGTTACATTTTATTTGTGTATTTATTTTATGAAATACATATATAATATATATAATAAGTAAAATCTTTACCTCTCATACAGTGGAGAAACATGCCATTTCTTGTTTCAGTGGTATGTTATAAAGACATCCAAACTGCAGTCACTTCAGATATTCATTCATATCTTACTCACCGACTCAAACATTATCACTTTAAAAACTCACTGTGCCTGTTCTACAAATAGAACCCCTAATAAGATAGAGAGAGTAGATAACATTTCCTCGACTGCCAAAAAAAGATGGCTGCGATGGGATTTTTCTACATCCTGTGAAGATAAATGGATGCTGAACGAGCAAGTGTGCTGAAGTACATATCTAACAATACAGTGTGGGTTTCAAACAAGACCCTACTGAGAACATCAATGTGCCAAAGGTATTATAAAACATTAAAATGGGCCACAATTTTACAAAAAGGAAATATGTAACAGGAACTACCTTAACAGTCAGAAATAACTGGCTGACGATAGCATCAGTGAGTGCAACACTTTTGAAGATGTTTCGAAGAGCAGATGTTCTGCGTTTCTTGAATAGCACAAGTTGGATCAAGCTCAGTATTTTTAAAACAGGAAGAAGGCTGCATCTCTGCTGAACTCAAGGATCATGGAGAACACAACAGTTTGCCACATGGGTTATAAATTTAACTTGCTCTCTTATCAAAATCATGTTGTAGTCTCTTTGAGGATCAGAAAAGTTCACTGTTAATATAAATGAAAATGATCTCTGATCCTACCTGTTTCACACTCTTTGGCATATTTATGTGGGGCACAGTACAAGGCCATACATGCATGGTTGTGTGTTTAATATAGTTAATACTCAGTGATTGATTCATGCCTGGCATCAGTATTTTTGGCCTGCATCTTTGCACAAGATGAAATCTGCGCTTGCAAATCTTTTCCAATACAACATGTTGAAGAGGAGAGGAGGTGGGTGCATGAGCAGACAGGTGAGACTGACTCATTTAACACCAGTGTGTTTTTCTTCTCTGAGGACAGACATTTTTTTTTGGTCATCATCCCGAGTGTATTTGTACTCTTAAGATTTTTGTTTTCTTTCTAGACTTAACAGTCAAGTCTCTTAATGCTCCATAATTTCTCCGCCGTGTGTTTAGGGAGGTTTGCCATGAGAAAATCTGGCACAGGACGAACTCACAGTCCGTTGTGGAATGGACAATATGGTGATCTGCCATGGTGCATCATGCCAAACAGGCTTTGACAATGCATAGCAACACCAGTGTGCATCTGACAGACAAGGCTCATTTTCTGTCAAAAGGCTTTACTGGTTTCTTCAAGATTACAAACGCTGCTTAAACAATTTTTATAAGTATTTTTACAACAGCTTGTTCTGCAAAGTCTTGATAATCTAATAAAGAATGCAACATCACAAATTGAAAAAAACATCTGTCACGGACTGGCCCAATTTGATCAATTATCCTTTGATTGTGATCTGAAAATATAAAACTGGTGTCTGACTTACACTGTGAAAGTCAGCTCCTGGGTTTCCCCTCTCTCTGATAATGCACTTGCCTCCTTTTTATCCAGGACTTGCTTTCGTGCCAGAAAACACACAACAGAGAACAGAGAACAAAACATGCAAACTCACACTGTGAAACTGTATTTCAAATACACACTCCTTTTGTTACTCCAAGATTTTTGATCTGCAGCGCAACATCCCACATTGTGTAAAAATCGAATCTGTGTTTGGAGCCGACAGGAGCTGCACAGTGCCAGGATCCACGATTTATCTGGTCTTCTGGTGTGCTGCATTTGAGTTTCCCCAGTCTGGCTCTTTAAGAATCTATCATCAAAGTGAAACCACAGAATCAACTCCATTCTGTAATTCATCTCCATCACAACACCGGAGAGCAATATTTTGATGTAGAGTCTGTGAAAAATTGTTGGGTGTCTGAGTAATGATTGAAAAGATCTAAAATGCAGGGTTAAATGTGTGTAATTCAACTTGTACAAAGTTTACAAGTTCTTGACAAATGAAATGCTTTGGTTTACGGGGAACCTGAGGAGGAAGAAGACGTGCAGACACAAGCTCCTGTCTGTGTATTCTCTTCTTTACAGTCTTGCCCATAAAGATGTCCTCCTAAAATCCTCAGTGTATTTTAAGATTCTACTGTCAGATTAAAACCTTATGTATTTGTGAAAACACAAAGAAATCCATTTCAAATATTCTAAAATGCAAAACAGAATTTGTTCCAAGTTAAAAACTTCAAACAGAAAGTTGTCATGACACCAGCCAAGTATTCAAAGAATGTGTCTCATATGATTGTGCCTGCCTTTCTATGGTGGCTGTTCTGGATGGGATTGCACCAGTTGTTTAACCAATTTGTATTTAAAGTCTGTCCTTAGGTCTTAGCAAGTACTAGCTGGTTTCAAACTATTGATTTACTAAATCAGGCTACACCATTAGAACTTAAGGAACATATTAGCTAGGAAAGACTTAAGAAATGTGTAAATTGGAAACATTTGTAATGCTGTCCAATCAAAAGCAATCAAGTAGCATCGTTTAAGTAGCATTACAATCTGTAGCACAACTTCCAGTCTGTAGTTTTTGCACACAGTTTAGAGTGAATTATCTGATTATGTTGACCAAGGGGTATATTATTAGTGCAACTTGAAAACAAATAATATTTATGAACTCGTCACTCCTATTATTATCTGTTATCTTACTGATATTTAGGGGAAATAGCTTTGGAACTACAGCTCCCATAATTTGGGGACTTGGGGGATGTAAACAGGAAGTAGAATGTTGCCATGGAGCCAGTTAGTTAGCTGTGGGCTACAACTTGAGCCCCGTTTTTTTTAGTCTATATTTGTTTACATTTAGGCAAACTGGCACCATTACAAGTATGCCAAATTAGCTATTAGCAGTTCCGATTTGTAACTTAGTCATGAATACACAGACAGCTGTCACTGGGTCGCTTAAATACTGAAGAAAACTTTAAAACGTGATGATTCTCAGACAAGTTTGGGACTTATAAAGAGCGTCTTTTTTTGTAACTTGTAACTTAATTAATGAACGTTTATTCACGATGGAAGGTATGCTGTCTTCAGAAAGTAAGTTACACTGAATCTAACAAAGTGTGTATCATGTTTGTGTGTTCAAGCTTGATTGAGTTATGACTCTGAGAAGGAGGACAAATTTTGAAGCAATTTGCGGCAATCAGGTGGGGTTCTAAGTACATTACTTCCATGAGCTGTCACAGCTAACGTTACTGCTGCTGCTGCTACTACTGACCATGTTGGTGAGTGGGTCAAACTACAACAACAAGCTAACTAACTTCCCATTGTTTTAGACACCTGTATGTACCTGTCCCTTTCACCCCATGTTGTATCTTTCTCCCTCCCACTGCAACCGTCCCATGTCCCCATGGGCAGGCTTAGCTAGCTCACAGTTTGAAAACCTCTGCTCTAACAGAACTGATGTTATTTGGTATTTTTTTGTTCAATTTAGTGTAAAAACTCCCCAATTCACATAATCATTAAACAACATTTTAATTTTAATATCCCATTACTTCTTATACTCTTCACTCTAAATGGGTCATTAGCAAGCTATGGTTAGCTTTGTCATTTGGTACAGTTAGTGGCAGTTGCTGGGTGTAAATATTTATCAACAACTAATCTCTACATGAGAACTAGTTTGTGTGGTGCAACCGGTTTTAATTGTGATATAATGTGATTTTAATAGTGATCTCTTCAGTAAGAGTCTCATCATCTGCAAGTGTTGCTTTAAACCAGCTCTATGGAGTTTTTAACTGGTTATGAAACAATCCCCATTATAATACCGATGCCTACACAAACAAACGAGACCATCAGTGACAAGATTGGCTATTTCTATTAGTTATCTATCTAATAGTTATTCTTAATGCCTGCCACTGGGTTGGATTTTTCCGCGACATCAGACTAAATGGTGCTGGGGTTTGCTCTGGCTGAATTAAAGTTGCTTTAGCCGCTAACTGAAGGTCCGTCTCTGGAGCTGCCGCCCGCTCTCCTCCCGGGGAAGTAGCCTCCTTCCAGAAGGGAGTGAAGTGGAGGGAACATGTAATCCTAAAGTTAGGTGAAACACTGCTGCCTTTGTCCACAGAGACCGCCAAAATCAACACAAAATTAAAAGTTGCATAGAGCTGCTGACAATAAAAAAGATGGATTGAATTAGGTTCTCTCTGGCTTTCATATCCAGCCTGACATGTGGAAAATGGGACAAAGAGAGGGGACAGAAGAAGTGGCTCTGAGCAAGAAACTCTCAACACTAAATCACAATTTACTTCTCCCTTTCAGACTATGTCCTATCTTTTGTCTCACAGGGACTTATTTTGGGAAAGCTTTTTCTGTCCTCAAATGACGCATGACCACCAGTGGTCCAGCTTCAGATGAATGGGACCCCCTTGAAAACGACATGATGCATCTGAATGGCTTTATCTTGAGATAATACATTTCTGACAAATCACCATGTTTTTGGTTAGAAGACAGTTTAAGGGAGCAAGTCAAGGCCTTGTACAGGAGTAGTTTGAGAGCTTTGAGATTAGTGTGGTGTAGGTGTAAAGCCACCCTAAATATAGGGCTCAGGCTATAATTTGAACCATATATATGACCACATAACCATTACATGGCTAAGTGGTCAGTTTAGAAAGGCTAGTGTATTCTTGATGTAAATATCTTCTCCCCTTTTGAGGACAAGCTATTCATGTGATTCAGTTCAATCAATGTAACGCCTTTAAATACGAGAAAGTATAAACATATGGTAAGAGGGATTACAGATGGAAGTCAGTTGGTCTTCTTTAACTTTGTATCTTCAAGGCTTTTTAACAATTTCAGTAACTAAACAGCAGGATGTTAAAGCTGCTCTTTTTGACAATATAATGTTTATGTTAATATTTATACTGCAGACTGTAACATAAACTGTCACTCACATGTTTTAGAGGTGGTCTAACTTTACAGTGATCACTGTGCATCCACATTCAAACTCCTTTTTCACACACCTCGAAATGTGACACAGTGTCAGACATGACCACAGCCACCGTGCTGTTTGTTTAGTGTGCTTAAAACCAACTTTTACTGGGCAGTTAATGGAAGTCTGCCCCCCACTGGAGCAGCCAAATGATAGCTTGTAAAAGACAGCTGCCATTTTGGGCCGTTCTTGAGACAACGGCAAGAGCTGGTCTTTTTCACAGTTGTGACTTTTCTCACTGTATCAAAATAAAACAGTGACGTCTCACACTATTTAATCGCAGCCTCCAAGAAAGATTTGCTTTAACTGTTGGTTGGTTGATAAACTGTTGAACGCTCCCTTTAAATTTTGTATTAGGTTACATGAGAAAAAGTACAGTGTTTCAAGCCCAAATTCATATGATTGTGATGTCATATTTTAGGGGGACACAAGGTACAAAATCTTAATAGACGTTCAACTCAGGATTCTGAAACTTCAATGATATTCCTTACAGAGGAGACATTTTTCCAAGGACCCTGTAATGGGCATGTTGGTACTCCTGCTACATGTCACTTTAGCTTGAGTGGCTTCTAAAGCAAACCACATATTTTGGTCCTTGTTTGCTATTCTCTAGTTTACAATTACAATTAAGCAGGTTTGGGCTTAGTATCACTTCATTATATGGACTGAGGATTCAAATATTTTTCTATGACAGTCAGCCAACATACTGTAAATATTATTATATCTAAATATTGGTTAGGCCTATAACAGAGCTGCTACTCTATAGCACCATAGAATAGCAGCTATTATACATGGCCAGGTTAACCTACACTGTGTATGTACTCTGTCAAGTTCCCATCAAGTACAGTCCACAGCACTAAACAGCTTTATTATAGTTTAACAGAAGAAATCTCAACTCAAGGTTCACTGGCAGAGTTAACGTTTTCCAGAGCTTTTATCTGCATCTCACGGTCTTCAACAGTGGATGGAGTTTAGGCAAAAAATGTTGAGTTAACTATAATTTCAAAGTCAAGAAGGTGCTTTCACTCAGCTTTATTATGTTGTGTCTGGAGACCCAGACACCATCCTGTGCTGGAATTACATTATAGGCCTATTACTTGACTAGGGCTGAACAATATGCAAAAAAAATCATATTGCGATTATTTTGACAGATATTGCGATATGAGTCACGATTTTAGTGGGGAATTTCATTTTCACTAAAAAAAATATGAAAATGATGATGATGATGTGATTTTTGCTAGGGTCTGTACCAAACAAGCATGTTCCCTTACATCTGGAGAATATGATTTGTAGGCCGGGGCATCTCTGTAACACCACAATGCTTCATTTATTATGGTATGTTGTGACACATTTGACCTTTATCAAAAAACTGCAGCTCCTGCGATTTGGATATTGCACTTGGCCACATTGCGATTTTGGTAATATTTCGATTAATTGTTCAGCCCTGTACTTGACCCTATGGTTTCCTATGTGTCAGCTGATTTTTGGTAATTTGATTTAACAGAAATGTATTTGAACACAATATAAATTAAGATTTAGTTTGATTAAAATAGATTATGACACAGGATAGCCAAAGACTGTAACTAATTTTAAATATAAAAAAAACAACAACTGACATGCAGTGAACCTTTAGCTTTTACCCACTTTTACCCACTTTGGTATATATAAACTTAAATAATAAAGGGAAAGTTAGTTAGGCTATTTAATGAGTATAAAAAGTTGGTCATCCAGCCATGTGTGGAATATTGAAATAGTGTACTATTCAACATCAATCTGGCTGCCTTCATATCATAAATAAATAATTTCAATAACCTTTCAGTGTAGATCATCAAAATAATGTTCAATGGGATACAGGCTCAAACCAAATATGTGGAAGTATGGACAGACACACTATTAGATCCAGCCTGGAGAGTCACAGCTTTGCACAACAAAGTTCGTGCATATTAAATGTCACGCTTTTGTCCATGATTTGTCTCAGAGGCAGTTTGCTTTTCCCGCCCTGACCCTCTCCTCTGGAAACAGCAGACTCCATGCAGAGGAATCCACAGCGCAAGACTTGTAGGCGTGAAACTTTCCCCTCAACTTTTCCTCCCACCCACGGCCAATAACAGGGCTGGCTCTAATGTATGGACTCCTCTGATTTGCCCGAGTCTCCTGTCCGCGGAGTGACTGACAGCCTGGGGGAAAGACTTTTTTTATGTGTGTGTGTGCGTTGCCCCGTTGGACTTGAAGGGGCTTTACGTGACGACTGGAAGAGGGGGCAACACTTCTGAACGGAGGCGCAGCGGTGCAGGACAGTTCAGAAGAGCAGAGAGGAGAGGAGCAGTGCGGGACAGACGGGTGCCCCATCCGTCAACTAGCCGGAGGAACGCACACCAACAAACCCTTATGGCTGCTTGAGAAATAACGATACACCCCCCCTCCCCCTTTTTTCTCTTTCTCTGGGACTTTTGGCTTTTAGTATTGTCCTGACCAGAAGTTGTTGCAAGTCCAATTAGTTGCTCCAAGTTGAAAAGTGAATCCACTTGCCGTGGACGTCTCTGGCGGTCATGGATACCCATATAAGATGGAAAGTTAAACGGAGGATAAGGGACGCCCAAATCACTTTAGCGGTGATTCTGCTTTTTGTCACATCGCAAGCAAGTTCAGGTAAGATGCGGCTGTGAGATTTGTGGATACAGTTTGGAGCTGCGCTGCACTGAAAAGTTTTTCTCTTTGGTTATAGTGGATCACTGTGCTGTCCGCCCCCCCGCTCCTGAACTCATCTTTGTGCCTTTATTGGTGCCTTAATGTATTCAGCTTGGTCTGTCCGAAACTATGGGACTTGTCAAACTATCAAAAGACTGCAAGTTTTTGAGAGAAACAGGCCACTTATTGTGTCTGTGATCTGCAGTGATACGTCCAATAGCTGATAAATATAGATGCAGGCCTGAATATATAATATTAATGGTTTGTTGTGGTAAAACTTCTATGCATGACATAGTGAAATGACCCCTGAATTACAAATAAAATGTCTTTTTCAGATGTCATTTTAAGATATCTGATTCTGTTTTGCATTTTGCGGACTTATTTCTATGTTGTAATAGTAACTTTGTTGCGGTACAGCTCAAGAAAGTTTAAAGAGGCTTTTTTTTGGTAGCTTTTCTCTTTCTGTTTTTTAACTGATGAGAGGGATGAGCATAATTTTCATAAGAGGGAGGGGCTGTAGCTCGTCTGAAGTGGCAGGGTGGAGCCGCCTGAAGGACTCCAACATCAGGACGCACAGTTTCTAAAGCACAGGGCCCTTTGCTAGGGCTCAAAACCCCACATTTTTCACTAATTGCATTCTGCAAATTCTCCTCATGCTTGTCAGTAACAGTTATATAACTAAGAATCTGAAAATATGAATGTAAAAGTTTAATATCACTGAAATATCAATTAAACCAAGTCCATGTATAGGCTTGAAGGAAGATGTGATTTTAATCATCATCAGACACTCCTATGTGGCGCTGTTGTATCCCATGGGTGTTCAGAGGTCACGCAGTGCTGTGGCAGTGGGTCTGGGGTCTGGCCTGCATGTATTATTAGCACCTTAAGACTGCCTGGCATGGTTGGTGGTCTGCTGTGAGGTGAACAGGTGGTTTCTTCTGTCTGCTTCATGGACAGTTAGAAAAGCGTGCAAGATTGTGCTGACGGTATGAATGTGATGTTGCGTCTGACCGAGCAGTCCAGTGTAGAAAATTAGAAATGATTATAATAAAAAACAGATGCAGTTGAAGTGGTTTTACAAGCTCATATGGGCTATACTGTTAAACATATAAAGAAATTACTGCAGCCTGTTTATTTTCATGTTGCCTATAAACACTGGTTGTTAACTGAGCACAGTTTAAGTCACTGTATAACGGTTGGATCCAGATCTGGGTCATATTTGATGACAGAGGAGGAGTTGGACTTAAGTTTTGCTGGGTTGTTAGAGAGCATGGGACTGGATCCATTTTGATGCTGCAGGCTGGATTTAATCAGCTCTTAATAATGGCCAGAGTCTTGTAAATGATCCTCAAGGGTGCTGCTGGTACAATTCCTGAAACTTGACACATGAGAATGAGAATTACTTGATGACTGAGTGCTAGCAACATGCCAACTACATGCAGGTTTTACGTAAACTAATTATCTTGTTCTTCAAGTTTAAGATGTTTCACTCTTATTCACCTTCTCCCTCGTTTTAGTTCAGTTAAGCGTTAGTATCCTGTAGTATCAGATTAAATTCAGTTTATATGTTAATATTCACACTAATGTTGGATTATGGTAAAATATTACATTTTTGCATGTAGTGTATCTTCCCCATCATTGTAGACAAGCGGTAATTATAGACAATTAGCTGGTTTGTCAGCAGTAAAAGATTCATCTTGACCCAAACCAGATGACCTCTTAGCCTCAAAGAGGATCTGGTGCACATTAATCTGAAAGATTGCAGAGGCCTGACCAGACACACCATCACTGCTTATCTGGGACTTATACTCTATACACAGTATGCTTGCATAAAAATGTAGGTATACCAGAAATATTTATATGGTGTAAACTGTAAAATCAAAATAAAAAGGTAGATTTCTTTAAATTGTGTGATTTTTACATTCCACTGAAGTTAAAACAAAGAGGTGGTCAACTGTAATAACACACAACTTACTGTAAACACTGTTTATAGAAATGATGTTACATCTTTGCGTTATATTAATTTTTGACAACTAATTTATTCATATAATTATGCTTTCGTAGATTGCTGGGATCCACTAACTAGTTCCATAATGGATTTGATTTCAAATTCCCAGATCTGCTAAGCTCAGAGTCTAACGAATATTTAATGAAATCATTTAAATGATGATTAACATGTGCGCTATATTAGTCGAATGTAAAATTTTGAGTTTTAGTTTATAAAGCCGCATTCATTTTTTCACCACCTGGAGGCAGCAGAGCAAGCTGTTAACACAACACTGACTTATCACTTTATAAAGTTGTTGTGACAAACATGTTAGCAAACAGTTAGCAAACAGTTAGCTATTTACACATGCAGCAGACACAAAACAACATTAGCATTCATTTGGAGTTGAGTTTCTGTCCACCTGGCGAATGTAAGTTTAATATTCACTTTCCTTTTAGCTCTGTTTTGGTCTCCACTACCTCCTGAGGAAAATGTCCAGCTCTTTAGCTTGCTAAATGTTCCAATGTGCTAGCTAGCTAACTAGTTGCTAACTTTGTCTATGCGCTGTTTGGTGCTGGGCAGCTAGCGTACAGTCGCAGGCTGTAAAAACGGTTAGCGGAAAAGATGCTAAATGCATAAAGTTTTCTGTGCATTTCTCAAACAAGGGATCCCTTTCACATTACACATAATCATTTGTTGATACAGAAAAATATTAGTGTAGCTTTAAGGTTGCACTGGTGCACTGAACCTCAGAAAGACAAGTCTGCTAGCCTGTTAAATGGTTAGCACGTTAGCCTAAAATGTAGCATGTGGAATAGCATTTGATAATATCATGGAATAGCATTTTAGCTACTGACAAACCTAATAATAAAGAGAGAAAACATTGAGATATGCCTGTAGGGTCGCTGCATATTCTCACAGTGTATGAACTGAATTTTTTTTTGGCACACTACCAAATTGTTTGAAGTCAACTGCAGCCTGAAGTCATAGAGGATCAGCGCACTGAATGTAAGTCAAGCTTTAATGGAGAGAGTGAGTGAAGTCATAGCCCACGGTTCTTAAGGGAGGTCATTTTGCCTTGGCATTAATGAGGAAACCTTGCTTTAAACCCCTGTGAAAAGTGGTAATAACAGAAGGCCCGCAAGACATAGAGGTTAAGAATGAGAAGAGGGGTCGGAGTTCAGAGGTGAAGGTCAGGACTTTGGATTGCCACTGCTGTCAGGTTTACAGTTTCATTGCCTGAAGAAAGGAATTTTTGCTGTTGAAGCTCCACTGCTTCTTGTTTCAGTAAATTCTCCTCTGACTCTTGGAGGTCAAAGAGAAAGAGTGTGTGGTAGTATATATTTTAGGTCAGTATTTGATGCTTTTTATGAATAGAAACTCTGAGACAACTGTTTTTTGAACTCCTATACAATTTCATTGACATCTTTAGCCTGAAATGCGGAAATTGAATTGAACTAGATTTAAGTAATAAAGATGTTTTGTCTGTCTAGTTTCTAGCTACTTGATGTTTTAAGATGTCTGAGTAAATAACATCCAGTCAAATGTAATACAACGCCCTGGCCTCCTGGTGTGGGACCTACGTTGTTTTATAGTTTTATGGTCAGCATACCTGCTGTAGCCCAAATTTAGCTTCTTCTCCAAATGGTTTCCTATGTGTTTCTGCTGAGTTGCTTTGTCTACTTTTCCTCAATCAATGGACTCTTTTCACAAGTCTAAAAAAATCTGTTTAGACTCTGTTCACTGTGGTTTGTTATCATTAATTAACCAAAAGTTTTTTTGGATGGACTATGTCCGTAACAAACATTCACACATGACCAGAACCTACTTGTGTAGAGTACTTTAGTCATCAGAAATACTGAAATAACATTCTTTGAATACCTTGTGAAAATGAAAACAAGGATGGATTTTGGCCAAAGCCACTGATGGTAATAAACGACAGTACTGAAGGATCAGCGGATATGCTAAGGAATCAGGAAATACGGTCATGATTCAAGAATTGTGCTATATGTTAGGAGCTGATATTTGTTTTATCCCTGTGTGCATTTTAAAGGGATAAACAGAAGAAGGCCTCGCTGTTTCACTGAGCGCCTTCACATCTGGAGTCGATAAGTTCCATTGTGCTGTCTGCTAAGCTCTCCAAAAAGCCAGAAAAAATGTCTTCCAGATGTTTTCTTCCCATTCGTGGTGGAACAGGGGACTATGAAAAAAAAGAAATACTGTTGCATTTTTCAAAAGAAAATACACCATTCTGTGCTGGTTCTAGAGAAAATTTTTAATCGAATAACATCTGCAGCCTTATAGCTGAGTTTGTAAAAATAATAGCAGTGTGCCTTTCGTTTCAGCCAGGTTTGCACATACACATCCCGGGTCATTAAAAGGTTCTTTTTGTTTAAGCGAGCCAACTTTATGACAGGGGTAAAGGTTGAATACAGCTGCTCCGCAGCTGTTTTTCATTTACAGTCTCTTTATATCTGGACAACTCCTCTTCTAAAGGAATTTATATGGATAAGTCCATTTTGCCTTTTTGTCACCGTATATAAAGTTCTTCCTGAGGCCAATTAGAAAAGCACATAGAAGTGATTGAATCCATGCAGAATTGAACAAATTGCATAACGTCCGGTGTGCTTTATTTGTAGATTTTACAGGATGCTAACAGCTGGTTGCCCTGAAGGATGCTAAAGAACTGAGGTCATTTTCATGTTGTTAATGTCATACCCATTTATATGACTGAAGGAAAGGACAAATATGCAGTTGTACGCTTATTTTTCATTTAGAACAGTCGGTTTTTCGTTCAGATCTGCCAAAATCAAACTTGTTCAAGGCGAGAGGTAGATACAGATGTTGGCTACATGGCAGCCAAGAGGCTTTTAGAGTCAAGAGACACTGACATCACTCACTCCCATTAGTAGCTCTTGTACTTTTTTCCGTGGGGTTTGAGTGGGTTGTTTCTTACTCACCTTTAAGTGGCAATCCTGAGGTCGTGTCCAACTCAATCAGATAAGTGGCGGTGAGAAAAAAGTGGCTTCTTGTGTGTGCGTATTGCCATGGCGCAGAGGTAGGAATCTGAGTCAGTTGGACTGTGGAGAGAAGCAGTGACCCTGCAATTGCATGAGCAACTTCAGCCTGTAAATGAAGGCTTTGTGGAAAGGACTCTGTAAATCAGCCCTAATGCCTGATAACAACATGCGAGATAAAACAAAATATGCAGGACAAGTTTCTGACCCCGTGTCAGAGTTTAGGAGATCCTTTGTGCAACACAAATAGTGCATTATTTGCCATATTCTGGACAGTATACTGTCTATTCCTTTCCAGACTAATCAAGGGTCAAATAATTGTTGCTGCTCAATGGTGCTCTGTACTAATGACACAGCGTGCTTGATTTGAAGCCAGATATACAAGGTGCTTTGATCAAAGCTGGTATCTGCTAAAAACACATGGACAAAGATGGATCATTTCAGTTCAAATTACGACTGAAAGGGATGATGTGTTCTCGACTCCCTGAACAAAATGGAGGCAGTGGTGTTTGAAATGTCAGCACGACCACATCAGTGATGTAAAAGTTGGATGTGCTACCGTGTGATACAACTCCCGCTCCTGTGTTTGATTTTTTTAACAGTATGCTTTGTTGCAGCATGTAGTGCATGGCAGAGTGAAATGTGAAAAAGTCTGGTCCAGGCTCACAAGCCGAGTATTCACTTCAGCTGGGAAACAGTGCTGCTTTTCTCTGTAATGGGGTATTATAATCATTGAGCATGGAAAGCAATGTATGACTCATCCTTTCCAACCCCATTCCCCCTTCCCCAGCCCAAGCTTAGCCACAGCCTGGGCAGTACAAATCCTGAGTGTAAGCATTTCTTTCCTACTAGGGGAAATACAATGGTTTCTGGTCAGTCCAGAGACTTCACTGTTGTCAGATGTATTCTATTTTTACTTAATTAGGTGATGAAATTAGTAAGAGCTGGAATTAAAAGGCAGCATTAAAGTAAAGTAAGTCTTTGCTTATTCAGCAGAATTTTGTAATTAAGCCTTGGGCTTAATTAATTTGGTTTTGTTGCAACAAGGGACCAAGCTAGTGTCTGACCGCAAACACTTGTATGTGCTCAAGCACGCTGAAGGAGATGTGTTAAACAAGTGGAGAAAACATTCAATGCCAGCAGAAATAAGTGTTTGAGCCACACTGTCTCCTAGAAATTACATTTATATAGTATTAATTTGCACCAGTAAAGTCATTTAGCGGAAATGTAATGCTGTCTGGATTAGATTAGCTACCAACCAATTTGAGGAAACATTGTTAATTAATGTGTCTGCCAAAATGAACGCATCAGTAAAATGTTCACTGACAACATTTTTTTCTTGTCTCTACAATATCGTAGCAATAAAAGCATGATAAACCTTTACATTATTTTTACTTACTCACAGCACTTGGTCAAGTTTAAGCAAATACTGTGGTTTGGTTACATATTGGAAAAAGTCAACAATGGCTTGAAGCATGAGACACGACATGTTCACTGTATTAACATGTCACCGAAACCACAATCTTTTCCTAAGCTTAGCCAAAATGCTTTTGTTGAGCAAACTTAACCACACGCGGGTCTCCGGTGTCAAAGTCCTCCACTTTGTATGCACAAAAAAGCCCCAAAAAACATTGCCAGGGAACATAATCCAGGCAGTAATTATGATGAAACAAAGTTAGTAATATATAGTTAGTAGTAACTAGTAATTACGGTAAGTTAGTAGTAATTTCCAGGAGACAGGGTTGGTTTGTCAACTCTCCATCTTCTCTTGAAAAATTCTATTTTTTCATTTTTCAAAAACATTTCGCTTATCCTGGGACATGAAGTCGGAAGCCAATTTTGATGATTCATAGTTGATGACTCACGTAAAGTAGCCTACAGTCAGTCAGACAGTTCACTCTCACAGTACAGTAACTCCTGTTCACCCACAGGGTACGACACTTGTTTAAGTGTCAGTCGGAGATGAATTGATGGTTGACTCTGCTGTCACTGCAACTCGGGCAGGTTATTTGGCACCACAGATGGCAAGCTTTCCTCACCCCAGGCTGCAATTACTGTACAGTGTGTGTTATCACCATCACAAGAACAGTGATTGATAACCTAAATGTTCCTTTTGTTTTCCCATTTTCCAGTTTTGTCACTCTTTCCACACCTCACTTAAGCGGTGCCATTACTTTTTCAACTCTGTCCATCCTCTCTCTGTGATTTCCTTTCCCTTTAGACATTGTTGACGGGATTGTTTGTGCATCGTGAAATGGCTGCTTTAAATGTATTACATTAACTTCTTTTAGTTGCACATAAAGTTTTCTTGTAATCATTTTTAATGTTGTGTTTCCATCTACTCTTGTTACTGTATGTTGATGTCCATATACTGATTATGTGGACTGAATGAATTATGTGGAAAATATTTCTTTGCAAATGTTTATGGGTCTTTGTCAGAAAACATTTCATATTTGGATCGATTCCTATCGTTAGCTAAGAGGCACAGCACCTCGGTGAAGTGTTGGAAAATGTGCCACTTAGGTTTGATGGGCCTTACTTGTGTGTCAGTGCTGTATAGTCCTTAACAAAAGGGAAAAGCTTCACTATTGTGCAGAATTTCATATTTATTAGATTCAGTCTCATTGTTTTGTGTCAGTGTGTTGGTGCTGGAATAATGGTTATCTCTGAGGCTGGGTGAGAGGAAATGGTTCTGTAATGTCAGCGCTGCAGGGCCCTCTTTTATCATAAATTTCTCAGCAGTCAGCCATCAAAACCATATCTGCTGTGGGAGAGACAGAATGAGGAAAAGGCTACAATTCAGGAAAAGATAAAATAGGCAGAGGGAAATAAAGTCGCTAATGGAGGTTAGAAAATAAACGGAATGAAGCTGGTGAAAAAGCAGACAAAACTACAGAGGGTGGAAGAAGATGAAGAGGAGATAAAAAGACAAAGACAACGGCCATCACACATATGCCTCAAAAGTACCGTTCCTGTAGTTTCTCGCTGTAAAATGAGCATTCAGAGGTGCACCGTGGAATTTTGACTCAGTTTTTCCATCTTAGTCTGTGGTGGATGGCAGACAGTGATTTATCTTCACTGCTGTGAGCTGCAGCATGGAGACAGTGAAGTAAACCATCTGGTATTCCCCCTGTTAAAGCAATAAGAGTCCGGCTAAAGCACTGAGCCTCAGAGTACACAAGAGAAGCTCTGGTCAGAAAAACTCTCTGTTCTCTGGATCAACTTTCAGGTCTGTGTGCTCGTATTTGTGTGTGTGTGTTACTATGTCTGCAGATTTTGGGTGGATTTGTGTTTCTCTCGTTTCTTGCGTTTTAAATTCATCTTGTTTGTGTTTCCTGTCATTTTGCGATTAGAGGCTGCAGTTAATCTCATGATGAACATCAGAATGAGCTGATCATGACCAGGGGAATGAAGGCATTAGGTGTATAAACAAAAATATCTCACTCTTCTCATTTCCTCCTCTGCCTCTTCCTTGCCGCTGCTGCTTTCATGTGCAGCTCTCAGTCCAGGTCACTGGGTCAGTGTCCTGAAAAGTCTGGATTAGAGCTGGCTGATAAAATGAAACATAACTGATACTGGCGTGTGAGGTCATTTACGGACTAACTTTTGCTCATGCCGGTGTGAACACTGTCCTCAGTTGCCTTTGAGACACCCCAAAAAAAACACCCTGTTGTAGACGCATACTTTCACCTGGCTGGCATTCATACTTCATATTTATTCAAAACAAAGCAGCTGACAACATGATGATTGCTCTTGCTAATTCTAATACTTTAGCATTGTAACTTTTGCTGAACTGCACCTACTGTGGCGTAAGTGACTCTTTACTGTCAGTTGCATATCAATATCTGTCTAAAGTTTAAAGCTAACATTAGCCACCATAAACTGCTGGTCATACCAGACCAAGTAAGGCTGTAGCAGCAGTTTTATTAGGAATGTGTTAATTCTTCTTTTAGTTACATAATCTCACTTTACACCACCAGTTATATTCTCAGCGAGCCCTGATTGCATGTAAATTTTGAACTTTTATTCAAAATTATTATTCCAATAGATTTTTAGTCAAATCACCCAGCCTTTGTTGGAATTTTTAGCTGTAGCTGTTTACTGAAATATAACATAAACTAACTGATCTTGTCTTCAGAATTGTGTATGTATGAGTACAGTATGTTGTACATGTTGGTGCAACTTGAACCTTTGAGCCTCACTGCAAAGTTTACGAGTAGAGGAGCGTTGATTGCAAATAACAATCCCTCTTGACAGTGGTTTGGTAGGTTTAATTAAGCTGAGGTGCAGAGGTGTGTGTGATTGCTTGCCCTCTTGCTAACCATTCAGGTTTGTGCTGACATTAGTTTACTCATGTCTTGCATGTCTGCAGTAGTGTGTGTTCTCTCACCGGATGTCCATGCAGTGTATGTAATGCGTTCAATCTAGCAAGCGTAATGCCTGCAGTATGATTTCCAGGTCTGGTCACATGAAACCCAGAAGCAACAATTTAACGTTAAGGGAAGTGTTTCTTTTTGTTATCATATTACTGGACCTGATGCTTTAGTATTTTGCAAGAGTAGTTGTTACAGATAAAACATGAACCTTTGAAAGAAAAAGATTAGAGGCACTATTTCACACTTAAAATGCCATATATTTAATGAGTGTTAGTGTTGATTAGGGCTTGTGTCAGGATCCAGGTGGCTCACCATCTCAGCAAAAAGCCTGTGTAACATTTGCTCAACAGCAGCTACTTTGGCCACAAATGTCCAGTATGGGATAATGATAAGTGCTTAAATGGACTGTAACGGTAGTGCTTGTAGAGAAGAGTCAGTTACACAGTGATGCCTATCTAGAGTTTGCAAACATTAGCTAACATTACCCAGCATGAGATAGTGCTTATGCTAGACCAAGTAAGGCTGTAGCTGCAAAACCCCTGAATGTATTGAATTGAGCAAGAGTGCCTGTTATTGCTTTTGAATTCCACTTTTAATTTGTAAGAGGAAGAAAGTCTTCTTTTGAAAGTTACATAGTCTCGCTTTAAGTAATTAAAGTCAGGGCCTTAATTGTAACCTGCTGCATTCACAGTGAGGCACAACAGTTGGCTTCAGTTAAAGTTTTATAACAGAATCAGGTGAAATTAAAAAAAAGTCTTACACCCTCCCTGTCTGTGATGCGCTCTAGGAGGGGGAAGTCTCTCATTGGGCATTCTTGTTTTCGGCTGTGCTGGTTTCCAAGAGAGGCAGGGTCCTCTTTATGGCTGCTAATTACTCCTTGTCCTCAGCGCCAGGTCAAGCATGTGCCTGGAGAGTCAGGCCTCACTTCAGGAAGGGCTGGAGGAGGAGGATAGGGGGCAGGGAAAGAGGGAAGAATGTTAATCTCCCCCCCGTCCATGAAAAAGTCCTAACTCACTGGTCCGGCACCCCTCCTCCTGTCAAATGAAATGGTGCCGTCTGGAGTCACTAAGTGTTGTTACTGAATGTGTGTGTGTATATGTACGTGTGCATTTGTGGAAATCAAGGGTAGATGGATAGGTTAAGGGAATGGGATCCACCACAGTCTTGGCTCTGAGCCGAGAGCAGGATTATGAATCTGGCACTCGAGCTACTGTTCAGAGAAAGGGAGAAAAAAGGTAGAAAGAAAGTGTAGTGAGGTAGGGAGGGGAAGATATTTGCAAAACCACATCATACCCACTTTTCTCTGTAAGAGTTGGTTGTAATGTAGTAAGTTTCACCACACATTTAAAAATAATTCACACTTGAATTGTATACTTTTATGAATTCATTATCCTTTACTATGCTGCAACCTCATCCGACCCATGTCTGACAAACAAACCCATTAAAGGCTGAAACCAAAGTTAACCTCTTTTAGCACATCACATCAAAGGTATAGCACTTTGCTCACTAATTTGTACATCACACTTAACAAGTTTCCACTGTGCACATGGCTTGGGAAGACCTAACTGTGGGAGTAGAAGTGGACCCTTTAAATCCCATCCCAAGTTTGTCTTACAGAAAAAAAGAGTTTTGAAACATTGAACAGGAGGGCTTCATAGCAAGAAACAACTCTGAGTTGTTTAGAGTTTAAGGAAGACAAGTTGGGCTTTGTAGTTTTCATCAACTAAGTAAATGTAACCACATCTTGGTTGCACTGTCTTGTAATTGTGTTGTAAATGCATTTACTTGTGGACAGCAGAGGCCCTGTGGCTGATCGGAGCCCTACAGACATCTGGAATAGTGCTCCAGTGTGTTGATGGAGGCAATGTGTGGCTAACATGAGAGGCAAAGGAAAAGAGGCTGTTTTTATTTACACATGAAAAAGCTTCCAAGGAGTGCTAAGGCTTAAAGGATGCACTGTATTTCTGTATTTATGGTATTGCTTTTTTTGTGTCATGCTCCATTGCATGAAAGCAGTTAAAGCAGCAGAAGAGGGAAAGCAGACTGGCGAAGAGCGAATGTACACAAGACCGTGTCATATAAACAGTTTCTGTGTATGTGCGCAGAACCTGCCCCTGGGATGTGAGGGGCTGTGGTCAGAGGGGAAAGTATTTTTAGCATCCAGCACCAGAGGTGTTCTCTCGAGGGATCTGCCATGCTAAGTGGGTAAACATCTCAGCTTAACAAGGTGGGACTGAGACCCACACCTGCGGCTTAGGATGTGGTCGGGACAGCTTCCTCTGGAAGGTCGACTGCCGGTGACAGAAATCCATGAATGAAGGTGTGTAAGAATATGTGAAAGAGGGAGGGAAACTGAGCTGATAATGCTTGTGTTTGTAACTCTATGAAGTGCTTGTCTGACTGCCTTTTCTCACTGAGATTTTTTTTCCCTTTTTGCGTCAGGTGAGTCATCGCTTTATTGGAAAAGGCATTTGCTGATTCTTGAACGGGTTTGCGATAGCACTATTATTTTGTAGTTGGCGTCTGGACAGAGAGATATTGTGCTGTCCTTTCACCTCCCTCCTCTTTTCTTGTAAGCTGCTAATTGGCCCTCTCCACCTGGCTCACCTCCAGGTGACCCAGAAGAGGCCCTGTGGTCGCTTTTAGATCCATCAGACCTACACAGTAGAACAGAGCAGAACACAACAGATTTTGGATGAGGAAAAAGGAAATTTGAAAATGGAAATGAGAGTTTCATAATATAACAGATTGATTGATGGAGGGAAAGAGTGGTTGACGGGTATGGAATGGGGGACATCCTGATGACAATTGTTTCCTTCCCAAAAAGCTTCTAATCTTCACGGGATTAGTTTGTGTCAGTGTGGATTAGCTAAAGCAGCACTCCTCTGCAGGGGTCATGACACGGTTAGCATCGACTGGATGCTCTTTACAGATTTCCCCCCTTTCGCTTCTTTCCTTGTGGTGCTGAGCTGGCTGTTATTATGATGTTGTTGCTGTCCTTATGACAGCCGTATTGTTGTGATGCGCTGTGAGTGTAGGCTGCTGCTGTGGCCTAAAGGAACCTCTCTGAATCATTTATCACCGTTTGTGTGTTGTTGTCATCTGTAAACTAATAAAATGGCCGTGGCTTGTTGGAAACATCTGATAAATGGAGGCAGTTTGCCAACAGCCACTGCTGGTGTTTATATGTTTGTATATATGTTTGTTCACACTCGAGTGTGAAGGCAGACTTTACAAATTCATTTAAAAGCAAGAAACAGCATTATGAGCACCTTTCCACACAAAGTGACACTGAAATGGTAATGTATTGCCATGTTGACAGGATGATCTTGACGTACTCTAACACCTATATGAGCGTTACGGGGAGGGAAATAATAATGTCTTGATTTTACGAGGTAAGATATGAACGTTGTTGTGTGTTTGTACCTGTCACCAACAGAGTAGCAACAGGGCCTATGCAAGGCTGTGTCCATAAAAGGAAATGGGGAGACTGTCTGTGGTAGGAAGAGGCTACGTAGAGATGACTCAAGAGGAGATGGAAAAGAGAGGCTATAGCGGGTTGGTTATAACAGACTAACCCCACATGAACGTGATCAACCGTCAGCAGATTTTAATACTGTAGCTTGGGTTTAATCTGACATTTAAGCTCCATAATTTAGACAGTGGTTACTGTGTTATTTCCACGCCTTTTATGGACTCTTTCTGTGCAACCATCAGTGATCGATTGATTTATCTCCCACAGGATTATGTGCTGTTGGATGTTGGCAGGTTAGAGGGAATTACTGTAGTGTCAGAGCAGACTGTTGTGGCTTTTACAGGGAACATTTGTGGCTGTCTGAGAAAAAGGCAGAAACTGTGAGCTTTGCCTTTGGTAAACCATGGTCCTTGTTAAAAACGGTATTAAATGAAAATGCTTTAGGTGCTAGTTAATGTGTCACTTACTTCACTTATATTAGTGGCTGAGAAACTGTAAACCCTGCGTCTGTCTCACTGAAGCTGACTTTGAATTTAAGGAAGCTCTAGCAGGATGTTTTGAAAATCCTGTATGAAGTTTGTCTGATAGCTGCTGAGTTTATGCAAGTTCTGGACTGCAAGAGTGTAGTGAAAAGAAAAGATTTTACACAATTACACAGGCATTGATGAAAAATGCAGGGCTGTACTATTCTAAAACATGAAGGGGTTGTTTTATAATAATTGTACTGTATCTCTCAGCCAGCGCCTGCTAACTAGACCAAATTGTAAAGGAGTTATGAACTTTTAGCAATTATCTACAATAAAAACTCATAAAAAGTCTGTGCTTTAATGCGGTATCTTCTGACACCATGCTGACACCTTTACTCAGCTTTTCATAAGGTTATTATATTGCATTCAGTCCCCTAAATGCCTCAGTTTACATCATGTGCATCACATTTTGTCTTATCATATGATCAGCTCTCACGATCTCCCACTTCTAGACCAAGAAGTGATAATGATGTAGAACACAGCTTTTGATTAATGGCAGATCAATCACAGCATTTGTAACAGAACTACATTTCCCATCACTTTGACAGTCTGGTATATTATTGCACTGTTGCAGGGCGCTCAGAGACAAGCTCATTAAGTGAGCCTCTGTCATCGTGGTAAATGATAGACATCTTCTGGCTGGTGGGTGAGTTTCTGACTGACTCTTCATTATGAGCTGATGACAGACAAAGCTGTCTTTTTGTTTAGACCCTTCACCTGCTTCCAGGCTCTGTCATCCTGTGGTATGCATTTCCAGGAGCATGAATGTAGTTATCTTTCTGACATGCGTAAATGCTGGACTTGGTGGGTTTTGAAGCAGATGGGTGTGGTGCTTGGATTTATGTATATCTCTCAGATGAGCTGTACAGATCAGTGTGCCTCTGCCTCTGCCCCATATTTCTCCCAAAGCAATGTTCAGAAATACTATTACAGAGTTTGGGATTGGATAATAGACTTCCACCAAGACAGGAAGAGTGGGCTGGCTTAAGAGAGAGAGATAGAAAGAGTGAGATCAGATGAGAACATCCGATTAGGAAATGACCACACACCAAATTTATCTGAGTGTTGTGTGTATATTTGTGTGTATAAACCGGTATAATGTGTGTTTATATCTTATTTCATTTGTTGAGTAACCGAAAAGCAAGTTACTCCAGGGCTGATGTCTGCGCTGCAAACATATGTTTTTGTCATTGGGTTTTGTATTTGTTGCCAGGCAGATGGTTTGTAAATCAAAGCACTTTTGACGAACTCTTGGTCTTGAATACTCTCAGTAATCTTTCTTTTGTTGGATCTTTGATTTTTTTTTTTGTTGGATCATGTTGATAATAAGATAATGTAGGCAACATGCAGTCAGACCTTTTCACAATCACTGTACAACTGTGGACGAACACGTGCAGGCAAAGTCTTCTTAAATGGAGACCTCTGTTTAAGAATGTCGAGGTTTTTTTTTTTTAATTGATCTGCGCCGCACGTGAGTCATATGTAATGACATCCAGCTGGAGGTTGTTTCAGGGTAACACAGAATGTACAAACACTCTCGCTCTGCCCACTCCCCTTTCTACCTTTCCCAGCATCCCTTTCACTCTCAGATGGATGGGGCTATTGAAGGTTTTTTTTTTTCTAAACGGTGTGTGTGGTCTTTGTAGCCTGACACTAGGACTGCTGTACCTGTGTGTGGGTTGCCTTTGACACTCCACATTCACATTAACAGCACAAAAATGCATCCAGCAGAATACCACAGCGTGCTTGCTTTTGTCTTTGTTTTATTTCTTAAAGTCCTGTGCCATAAAATCCTTCTATTGTTTTGTTTGCTTCCTCACTTTAGTGTTTGCCCCCCTCTAAAACACGCTGACAGCCCCCCTCCTTATGCAACTACTGTATAAGGTCCCTATAGACATGACCCAGTGTCCTTTTCTGTCCAGACCTTTGCTGGGACAAGGCTGGATGTTAATGGATGTCATTGTGTAGCTTGCTGTGTGTGCATCTGGCTGCAGGAACAGCTGTTTGTCCTGGGTGGTTTTGGCATGTGAGGGTGCGGTCCAGGGTCAAACCCTGTGTCACATTGTTGTGACCCAGTGTACTTCTGCGGTGGCCTCATTACAGCCGGGACGACCGGCCCGAAAGTGTGCTAATTGCATGGCTGTGGCCAAAGGGAGGCAGCGGTAGATTTGACATTGCAGGGAAATGGATGGAAGGATGGGTTTCGCTGCAGCTGTAACCCATGATCATGGTGATCTATAAATGGGCACATCTCTGTTTAGCGCCTAAATGGATGACAGAAATCTTCTTTGAACCACAACAGTGAAATCTCCTGCTGAGTAACTAGAGCTCCTGAGTCAGCAACAGACAGAAATGCAGAAATTCTGGGCTGTTTGTCAAAAGGCTGTACTTATAAATATGCATTGTATAAACAATATGATATATGGGCTGCAAATTTAGCAATGTGTACTATGGAGTTAGGACAAATTTAAGTGCTTTTTCAACCCATAAAAAAAACAAAACTAACATCCTTTTTTCTTTGTGTCCTTTTTTCTTCTCTGTAGTGGAACCAGCAAACCTCTTGAAGATTTTAGATTTTCACAGTTTACCTGAGGGTGTTACAAGAACAACGGGTTTCTGCTCAAATAGGAGGTCAACACAAGGACCCGATGTGGCTTACAGAGTATCCAAAGATGCCCAGCTCAGCGCCCCGACCAAACAGCTGTATTCAGGTGAGTATCTGACTCGACACACACAGCATCCCTCTACCTCTAAGACCGGATACCATCATCTCAAAGGATTTTTTCATGCTACACTCCAGGTTAATCTCTACAGATATTATGGCTTTTCCAAGGCCTTTAACTTATCTTACAAGTTGCCATCTGGTCAGCTTTATGACCTTTCACCCCACATCATAGTAAACTGGGATTATAACATTTAAACGTAGCTGGAAAGCAATTTGTATTTGCCCCCACCTAGCCTGTTCCTTTGCTTCCCCTCGAGGTAACAGTTTTATTGACTCTTGTAACTTGATTATTTATGTCAACTCTATCTTTGGTTTTTAGGCAGGGTATGCCTGCTGTTTCTTCTTTCACTCCCCTGTAAACTTGTTTAACCCTTATTAAAACATACACTGTATGTCAACAGCTTTTACTGTAAGCCTTGTACTTGTAAAGAAATGAGAGATGTCCAGCACGTCTGGACACTTCTGGTAACTTGAGTTAGTGCTGTTAGTCACACACATTTAAATCTTAAAGACAATTTAGGGATAATATTGAAGATATTGCATGCTAATCCCCCCCTTGAAAACACACACCAGATGCATGAGAAATCCAGCCCTGTAATATTTGATGTTGTAGGAGGAGCCGGACGATGGAAAAACAGTGAAAATAGGGGTGGTGGAGGGGAGGGAAGTCTGGGGTTCCACTTTTGCCTTGTTCTATTGTGCTGACGTGGCTTTGGGTTACTGCTCTATGGTGCGCTGCAGTAGTACTTTCCTCTCTCTCCTCCCTCTCCGGCAATCTTTCCTCGCTTTCCTCCCTCCTTCTCTCTCTTTATTTTCCCTCAAGCGCCCATAATTTTTCCCTCTATCATTCTCCTAGACTGCTGCTGCCTCACAGTGTTTTCTCCCTTTGTGTTTCATCTAAACTCTGTCTGGTGAGACATGCTAGGCTCCCTTTTCTTTTTTTTTGTTTTTCTACAGTACAGAAATTCAAAACCATAATTCTGTGACTCAGACAACCAATTTCTGAAATGATTGTGATTGTTTTCCCTGCAGCTTAAAGATATAAAAAGCAAAAAAAAAAAGAGCAGTCATGCGGTTTAAATGCAGAAAAGAGGGAGAAATCATAACCCTTCCTGTGAGCAAAGCTCCCACAAAGCTTAGATTGGATGACAGCCCCATTTATTGTCCTCTGAGATGTTGCATTGGCCTTAGTGGAACTTTGATCCATGTCATGGCTCTTCTTTGGGGCTTAAAATAGAGCCACAGGGCTCCTATGGCCTGCATGCCCTGTCATGCTCTCCAATTAAACAAATACTGTTCACTTTGAAGCTCTAGGACGCAGTCTCTGTTTAGATGCACATGCTATAATTATACACATGCTACTCTGGACCATCCAAAATAACAGTCCACATAAAACAAACCAACTCGGAGGAGTTCATCTCAGGCACCACATAGTCTTAAGGTGCAAACAGAACAACTAGCTGTCTGTGGCTTGAAGGCCTTAAAATCTAGTAGAAGCATCTGTGATGTGGTCCTTCTCTTGCCTCGACATTAAGAGAATGTACAGCTAATATATTCCAGAAGGCAGCTAAATCTGTGAGATCATTTTATCCATGTCTTTTTTCCCCCTTTAACTAAGTTTGCTACTGAGTTATGACTTTGGCCCAAAGCCTGGAGGTACAATTTGCCTAAATTATCAAACGCAAAACCCTGTCTCCTAAAGGTGGAACAATGCCGCATATAGAAAACAAAAGCATGCAAACATGCTCGCTTTGTTATGACTATAATGTTGGTAATAAAAACCACAGTAGCTCCGATTGAGAACACGCTGGCCCGTGACCCCATAACCACAGACAGTCTGTGATGATGTGTTGGAAAAGAGCAAGTGCAGACATGCAATCATTAGGCAAACATGTGGAAGGGATGATTCATTTGAAACTACTGAGGCCCTGAATACAGAAGAGTCCTTTCTTACCTTTATTATTTGAATGAGAAGGGAAGAAACAGGGCAACGAAGCCGTCTGCCCTCTTTAACTTTTATACCACTCACTTCCCATGTCTCAATAGTCTGACCTCATCTAATAACTCCCTCTGTATTCAGATAAATCTATGAGTGCATGTATGTAAATATCCATAAATCTCTGGCTGTAGCTTTGACAATTTGGGATGTTTGTGCAAAAGAGTTTTCTTCCCCCCCTGTCTCTGTTGTTTGCTATGATGGATGACAGCCAGCATTAGCACAAACAGCAAGGAAAGAATGATGCAGTGGCTCTTACATTGTCTCTAAATGGGGTAAGCTGTCACTTGGCATCCACACTTGTGGTCTGGACGGCTGTGGCTTTATGGCACTGGCCATTCAGTGACGTCCCTCTGCCGCGGCCTACGGTGAGATTCAAATGGCCGAGCTAAGATCACAAGCTGTAAAAGCAATAATGGTGCTGTTGCTTGCTAACATGGCTCAGGAGTGACATATTCTATTAACTTTATAAAGCCTTTGGCAATGTTGACTGTTGCGCTTACTGCAGCGCTTTACCATTTATTATCTAAGAAATGTCCCTATCCCACATGCATAGTATCATTTAATTTCCCGCTTCCATTTGTGGTTTATTACATATCAATTAAGAGATTGCATAGATGCACATCACCAAAAAACACAGTCAAACACACAAAAGGATCCTTAACAAAATGATTATAATTATGGGATTCTACACGACAGTTATTAAGTAGGGATCCATGAGAGGGAGAGTTTTGCCAGTGTCCGATAACCAATCATTTTTTATCATTATAGCTGGTACAGATAATAATACCAGTAGTTTGCTCCTGATGCCTCTGTGGTACAGTATCAATTAAAAAGATTAGAGTCTGCACTTCCGAGTGCTTTTGTCCTCTCATTTCTCTTTCTTCAGGATATGCAATTTGCTACCCTTGAATCATATCCCATTGGCCTCTGGCAATGCGAGGTGAAGACATTACCAGACCCAGAAGTAATCAGAGGTGGATCATAGAGAATAAGTTGCTTCTCCTATTGATATTTTTTGAACATAGTCCAATTGAACTGTTCAACAAACAAAAAGGCATATAATTACATGTAGCTTTAGTCAAGTGACGTTATTTGGTCCTTGAACTTGACACATGCTAAATTTCCATTAGAGCCGCATACATTCAGAGTCACTCAGCTGCATGCAGGACACACACACACACACACATCCATCTTCCTCCCTTTCGCTGTGTGTATCTCTTTGTCCGTGTTTCTCCCTTTTTTGCGCACCAACAGACAGGTACACTTGTTGTCTCTGCAGCAATCTGCAATCCCACTGGAATGCTGCTTGTCTCATACAGAAGGAGGGATTTGGATGCAGTGATGACTGAATGACCAATTACAGGACACAAGACTTTCTACCCCATTTACCTGCTTGTATGCATACTGACAGATGGTAGAGAGGATCAGTCAAAGTGGTGGCATAACTCCTGCCCCTCCCTGACTTTTGAGGCTTTCTTAGAGATTCTGTAAGTTTGGTAGGTGAAGATGAATAATTGAGGTGAAGATGTCAAATGCAATGTGTGAAACTGGAGACGGGGTGGCAAAACACTCTCTCTGTCTCTTTTAACTTGTAAATAAGATGTCTCTCTATCAACTCTAATGCTTTAGTTCTCCCACAGAGTTGTCCAAAAGCTAGCTATATCATACTTGAGATATTTTATCAAAATAAAAGGCAACTTTAATTGGTTATTTAATCTGGAGGAAATTGTTGGGCTGTGCCTGATGTCTGGGGTTGTCTTTGAGTCTCTCAGACTTATTTAGCCAGACACTGATGGTGGCGCTGCCAGTGTAAACTCCCAGGACTTCTGGCACCAGAGCCTTTCCACTCCCGCCATGTCCACACACACTAAATGAGGAATGAGGTATCTCTCATCTGGTGGCCTGAAGTAGTGGTTTGAAAGACACATTCCAGAGAAACCCGAGCTTTTCTGAACGACCCCCCAACCCCGCCTCACCCCTCCCACTTTGCTATGAGGTCCTGAGGAGAGAGTGACAAGGAAGGGGCATAAGAGAGTGCTCAATTAATGTTTTTCCTCTTCTCGCCCTCTATTTTCTATTTTCCTTTACCCCCTCCTTTCACCCTCCTCTTCTCAGCGTTATGATGGAGGTTCCCTCAGGGCATCTCAGTCCTTTTAGTGATTGCAGGGAGGACAGGACACACTGTATAAACACGAACCCGCAAAATGACAAACCTTGCTGCGTAAATGCAACTTCGATTCAATTCAGAGACAGGTTTATTCTGGTTCCAGTTCCTGCCCTCCAAAAAGAGTACCTTGAATTTGAAAATTAGTCGCTCTCATTTTAATTCCTCCCCCCACTCCCTCCTCTTCTGTGCCATGGTGTCCCTTTCACCTCTCAGCTGACCCTTGACCTCCACACAGACAGCCTGTCCCGAGCCAGGGCTGAGTCATTGTCTCTGCAACAGACACAGCTCACGCAACAGGATGTAGTGACAAACTTTCCTTCATCTGGTCTCTTCTTTTGTACAGTATTTCCCACCTTCCTGTTTTGCACCTAAACACTTTTATTTCATAATATTCTGCCTGCTCATGTTTTTTATGTATCTGTCAACAAACTCTTTCTGAAGGGTTGTCTGTCTCTTCTCCCTCTTTCTTATGTTTTCTCTCTCCTGCCGTCTGCTTTACACCATCCTGCCGAAGCATCTGTCAATTAAAGCAGTGTTCCTCATATGATGCCAAGCTGAATTCCTGAGGGAGCACACTGCCAAGGCATGTGCTCTCCGCATGATGTGATCTGATGCCTGGCATTAATGAAGGAATCATAGAAAAAGGAAGATAGACAAGACAGGAAGGCAAACAGACACCCAGATTCTGACTGGGTGAAAGACAATGTAAAAAAATAAAGAATAAAGTGAATGGATGATGTACCGGTCTTCTTTCCTTTTCCACTTTCTCTTCCTAACCTCAGGTTTCCACACCGCATTACCTCTGAGGCGTCTTTTTCTCCACAGCTTCTGATTGGCCATTAAAACCATAGTCACTCCAATTTAGCATTTTCCAGCCTGCCTCCTATTATTCTGAAAATGGTGGCAGAGCGAGGGGGCTCGATGACTGCACGAGGTGCTACAAAACCACTGCAGCCACAAACCCTGCCTCTCTTTTCCTGTCGTCTGGAAATCTCTGCTCTGCACATACTTAACAGCAAGGATCTGCTACTGGAATCCAAGTGGTTTCTTAGCTGATGTTCAACATAATCCAGATAGCTGATTTCTCTTGACAATTGTGGTTTCATTATAGTTAGATTGCCTGTGTTTTTTTCCCAAACTAAAAGATCAGAAAGCTCTGTTTGCCTCAAGTGTAGTCTGACCTCTACATTAGCGAGCAACAGCCTCCTCAGATGGTTGGAGAGGCCGCCCTCTTTCTGGGGTCCTGAGAACACCCCACTAAGGGGATCTGTCTGGCAGATGTGTCTCACACTTCAGCAAAATGGAGGAAATAGTTGAGGCTGCACAGTGGAACCATGCAGATGGAGGCAAACACGTCTTTTTTTATGTCTGCTTGTGTTTTTAATACCAAATTATTATTGGTATTTCTATGATCGTACTTGTGTGTCTGTAACTCTTTCTCCTATAAACATTTTTGCTACCATTTCCTCATCTCCAGCCCTCTGCTGGAGCGTCTCAGCGTCTGTTAGATCGATCAGCTGTGGGTGAAGAGAGAAGCGGAGGAGGGGAGGGGTTTGAAGGATAGTTCGAGAAAGTCTCCCAGGGTCACATGCTTTTGTCATTATCCTTCTCATCCTGTGCTGCTTTGGAAATGCTCCACTTTGCACTTCTGCGTCTAACTTTTGTTTTTTTCCTCTGACCGGCCTCTAGTCTGTCAGCCATCCTTTTCAGATTAATCCTATCCTGTTACATTTTGGACGCTCCACAAATCGCTGGTGTTTCCTTTCGGTGCTCAAAGCCCATCTTCCCAAGTCTTCCAATCAAAACTATCTTTGTCTGTTTTTGTAACATTTCTTTCTAGTAGAAGTAACATTAATGGCTTTTATACTCTTGACACCAAAGAGACACAGTCTGTCTCCTAAAATAATAATAAGATTACAACATTCTGAACGCAAACATAATATTTCATTCCTCTTATGATGATGAATGGTTACTGCTATTTGTAACTCTCCAAAACTTTTCTCTCTCTGTCCAACCCGCCATCCGTCCTGCCAGGTGATGTGTTCCCGGAGGACTTTTCCATCTTGGCTACAGTGAAGCCTAAGAAGGGCAGCCAGTCCTTCCTGTTGTCTGTGTACAATGAACAAGGCATCCAACAGCTCGGACTGGAAGTGGGCCGCTCTCCCGTGTTCCTGTACGAGGACCACACAGGCAAACCCAGCCCCGAGGACTACCCCCTCTTCAGAGGAGTCAACCTAGCTGACGGAAAGTAGGTGCACTCGGCTCAAGGAACATCCGTCACTCTCTTACCTGTACAGTACTTCTATATATACCCGACTCTGCTTTTTGTTTATGCACCTTCCCCTCTAATCAGAGTCCAGGTGGATATGTTAGGCTTTGATGGTGGTTTAGTTTGTTAAGCAGCACCTGGCCCAGGTGTCCCTTTTGCTACAGATTTGTTAGCGACATGCAGCCTTGTCAGTGTGATATTTTACATTTAATCCTTTACACTTAATGTGGATTGCTGTGTTCTCAAATGGGGATCTTCAGCTTACAGGCACAGTGTAGATTTATATTTGTATCACCAAAAAAATGGAATTTAAGAAAGAGCAAGATGAGGTTCTGTTTCACTCCAGAAAAACAGAGTGGCATGTACTTGAATTTGAACGAGAGGCCAAACACAAAAGGGGCTCTTAGTAGTGCGTTGGTAGTGTGTAAGTGGGCAGTATGTAACCCAGTACGTGTGTGAATTAACTTCACCTCCCTTTTCAGATGGCATCGAGTGGCCATCAGTGTGCACAAGCAGACCATCACCCTCATTCTGGACTGTAAAAAGAAGACCACCCAGAAGCTGCTCCGAAGCCCCCACCCCATCATCGATACCAAGGGAATTATAGTGTTTGGAACTAGAATACTTGATGAAGAAGTCTTTGAGGTAGGCATTATACTTTAACTCCTAATCTACATGTTTTAATGGTAATATTCTATAATCTTTTAAATTATTGCACCATTTAGGTCTATTTGAATGTTTGCTCAGTGTCATTTTTACCAGATGCACACAAGTTTTACACTCAACTGTGTCCACTTGTTACATTTGTGACTCTGTGTGAATTGATTGCGCCAAAGTGGTATGAGTGAATCGATTTATATTTCCCATTACATGCTATTTTCAAGGCTGTACTAAACAAGTCTGCACAACAGTCCTTTTTATGGATGATACTCAGGCCAACTACACTTTGATTTAAAGCCCTAAAGCAAATGAGATAAAAGCAAATGAGATTCTTCATTCTAACTACGGTGCAGACACATGTGTCTGTGGTGCAAATGATGGTCATCCCCAATCCCCGTCCTGCGTGTCATGGTGCGCTGAATGGGGACTGTGGTAGCGGCCACATCCTTTACAGATGTGTGGAGTCAGCTTGTGGAGCCCCCAACATCTGATCCTCCAGCCTCTGCCACCCACCCGTACACATGCACACAATCGCAAATCAAATTTAATTTAAGGTGCCATGTACTCCACATCTTCCACAAAAAAACATACTGTCCCTGAATTCTGTTCTGTTTCCAATGTGCTGCATCTGTCACCGCTGTTTTGAAGTTTTGCCTCATTGTGGCTCCTAAGCAGTTAAACCCTGTAAGTCAAACCGTTATATTTCTGATTGAGGTTTCATGTCTGTATTCTTTTTTCTGAACTGGCAGTTTTGTTTACAGAGGTTTTTAACAAGCGGTGACGGGTTTTCATTATTAGAATGAGGGCTTTACTTCTTCCTTCCTCCTCTTTTTATGTCTATAAATGCTTTGTGGCTGGAGATGAAAGATTGATGGTAATCTGACTAGTGACAGGAAGCCCTCTGGGGTTTATAATACCTAGAGACATCTGATATGCATCATAACATAAAACACTTTTTGCTTTTACCTAGTGTGAAGAATCTTATTAGTTTGGATAGGGCCTGAAACTGCCTTTTGTGTGGATATTTGTGGCTCTTAAACATGACCCCTGTGAGGTACACACACACCAAAACGCACACAGAGAGGCACAAGGCACAAGGAATAGTGTTGTCTTTGTCCTGTCAGAGTTGTGCTTGTTTAAAGGGGGATTAGTCGGTGAGGCTGAGGCCCTCAATAATAATTAGTAACAGAGGCTGACTGATGTGACTGATGCTGAGCCAGCTGACCTTTAACCTCAGTGCTGCTCAGCGAGAACAGACAAAAAGAATGAAATATGACATCACCCCCCCCC
>NTHP01000096.1:244697-272793 GCA_003416845.1 Oplegnathus fasciatus | reverse complement strand
CCCCCCCACTAAAGTTGGTCTGCCAAGCCATAGGGGAGATAGATATATGATGGGATATAAAACTAAAACTTCACTTCTTGCACTCATTAAAAACAATTAATCGTAGCCTCGCAACCACAGCCAGATTTCTATATTTGAAGATAGACATATAGTATAGTATATTCATTTGTTTCCAGAAGAGTGTTAGATGTGGTGTATGAATGAAGCAGGGACACTGTTTTCTATTACATGGATTATGTTCACATTTCTGGTGAAGTTGTTGACTTGAACAATTTAATGAGGAATAAATACAGATGTTTCTCATGTATGTTCGTGTGTGTGTGTTATAGCTATTATATCCCTGAAGCCTAATGGCCACTAGTAAATTCCTCCATTTGCCAACAAGATGACTGTATTTATCCGGTACAGTGGTATTTCTGCTATAATTTTATTATTGCCCATAGCATACTCATCATGAGGTCGAGGCGATACAGGAACAATTTAAATCTTACCCAGCTATCAGAGCCGCGGTAACAGTCCAATGGTTACCGTGGGAACAGACAGATATTTTGTGAGAGATGTTAAAAGCCCTCCTGCTGTGTGTCTGCCAGTTGGGAGACAGGACAGGCTCCAGTGCGTGCAGAAAATGGAAAATATGCCACATAGTTTCCAAATTATGCTCAGGCTGCGCTCCTTTCCTCCTCTTACTCCCTTCTCCCCTCTGTAGTTTAGTCTGATCCTGTGTTGACTTTTGCCAGAGTCAGTTACCACCAAGAGGTGTTGAGCATGAAAACACAAAAAAAACGGATTTGATTTCACCAGCAGGCCTAATTAATTCAGTTGACTCAAGAGCCTGCAGTTTCCAGTCAATCTCTTTGGAAAAACAGCATGTAAAAGGGGACATAACAAGAGAGATCAAAAGCACTTTTGAACTGTCAATTGGAGAGAGCTGTTTTTGACAGCATTCATTTGATTTCTTCCAAGTTTTCATTTAGTCACAGTAGATTTCCAAGCATTATAAGGAAGAAGAAAAAAAAACCCTGTAAACAAAGAGTTTACAATGCTGCCCTTTCATCTCTTCCCAGGAGATTCAACAACTTAGCCTCTAAGAACAACAGCCGTTCACAAATGGCCTCAGGTGACTCCAACGACTGTCGTTATAACACAATAGAGCACTAACGAAGTCGAAACCATCGTTTCACCATCCCCAACGACCGTCACTCTAACGACTGTCGTTGGCAAATGGAGCACCAACGACCCAATGGCATCATTGGCCTTGTGACCGCCTCCTAAGAGGTTAAATACCCAGATCTCCACACCAGCTAGTTGGACCAGTCTAGCCTGGTCAAACAAGCACGAACTGATGAAGCCTCTTGGATGAGAGGTGAAACGTCTTCACAGACAAAACCAAAAATCCAGTTGCGTTCGATTCAATTTCCTTGAGATGTAAACAAAGAGAGAATCAGTGTTGAGAATGACTGAAAAAATCAAACATTTAAATACAGAGGCGAGGAGGGACAGAAAATCAGACTTATCACACCTTTGAATTACAGTGAATGGTGTGTTTCCTTTGCCGGTTAAGTTCTTTAGAGGAGCGTGGGCCTTTTTCTTTACATACAGCAGTCAGGAGGAAAGTAGTACTTATTGTATGCTGAGGTGGTTTGTGGTTTGGTTTCTGACATGGTTATTGTGGTCACAGAGAGAGCGTCTACCCTCCAGAAGTACCATAATGTTATTTTTTTTCTCAGTAGCTTGCATAAGAGTACTGTAGCGTGTGCCAGTAAAGACTATGAAGGTAATTAAGGTGATGATTATATAAGAAGACAGGTATTTTGCCTGGTAATCAGTGCTCATCTGTTGCAAATGAAATAGTAATCACTCCTTCATAATGACTGTAATGTACATGTTAAAATCAGTCATTTAGAGCCATTATCTTTAGTCCAGCTAATGACTTTTAGTGATTTTGTTTTTCTTCATCACTGTAACATTATGGATGTTGAGAGCATGTGTGTATTTCCAGTGTATTTTAATATTTGTTGTTCAGAAGGTAGGGCCAGCCTGACATAGTCCATCTGCAGAACGTGTCCCCTGATTTCCGTGTTCACTGTTGTTTCCCAGTGAGTGTGCCAAGAAAAACCAAAGATAATTTAATGCCCATCCCTTCTAAGTAGCGTTCAGTAATGTAAATGGCTGTGGTTGGTTTGAGGGAACACAAACGGGACAGATGGACCACTTGGCCTCACTCAAAGGTAATCCGCAGGGGACCTCGAGTGAATCAAAGTAGCCGAGGTGGAGCTGTGCAAACACAGCAGTTCTTGTCTGGCCTCCATTGTTGCAGTGAAAGCATCCTCGTCCAGTGTGAATGTGGGCGACCATATAGTGTTGTTTTGTCACAGGGAGACATACATTTGGCGTATTAGAGAGCTGGAGCTGAGTAGATCAGAAGGAGGTTTTGGTGTCAAGAAAACAAGATGTTCAGGACTGAGAGAGTGTGGAGGAGCGGGGAGGCTGGAGCAGTAGGTTTGGGTAGTGGAGCCAAATCTTTTGGGTCATACTCTGGAAAGAATGAGGAGCTCTCTCCCCTCTGATGTCAGTCTTGGAACAGCAGCCATACCACATGACATCATCCAGAGGTTTCCTTGGTATCCGCTGATAGGCTGTCCCAGGCTGATGGTCTGAACAAGGGGGGACGTGCATGTGTATGGGTGGGTGGGTGGGTGATAAGTTGAGGAGGACAGGTAGGAAAGCGTGATGGGCTTGAGACGAAGGGGATTAAGGTTAAGATATGTTGAAATAAAGGATTAGAGATGGAATGAGTGGGGGAGTTAAAGGCAATATGATTAGAGTAAGGGGAGCAGTGCAAAGGGTTGGGACTCCTTTAATAGGGCTGGGATGAAGCGAGTTGTGGGGCTCCCATGGTGCAACCAGAGCCAGGAAAAAGTAGTAAAAACATGCAACACATGAGCTTGATGCTCGTTAAGAGCTTTAATATTGTGATGGCATGATGAGTTTTACACATCCTGTTTCCTCATCTTCACCTCAGGACTTTTCTTCAGTTTTCCTGCCACTCACTCAGCACCCCTTATTTACAGTTTGCATGTTTCAGTCATGTAAGGTAAAGATGTATTCACCTGTAGAGGTACTCCTGATTTACAACTGTTAACAAAGAGTGTGTACTGCAGAGAATCTGACACCACTCTCCATATTTGTAGTAGATTTTCCAAATTCAGAATCTAGTTTAAGCCCATTTTGGCCCAGTTTCTGAGGCAGTAGTAAAATTGGTTTGACTGATGTTGCCAGGCCTTGACTGAGCTTCTGTTTTATTATTTGTTATTAGCTACACTTAGTAACTCTTGTAAAGCTTTTGAATCAGTGGCTCCACAGTTCAACACTTTTCACAAATGTATCTGGACTCTTTCTAGGTGTCTAGGTATAAAGACTTTATAGGTGTCTACCTTGGATGGTAAATGGATGGATAATGGCTTCTCTCATGGTGCTCTCATAAGCTGGGAACTGAGTGTCGAGTGCAAATGTGTATGTTTTTTCTGTCGAACCACAGTAGGGAAGTGATGCATTTTAGACTGATTTGAGAGGCATTCTGACTCCATGTGCGAACTGCAATCTGTCCCAGCTGGATTTAGACACACAATCCAGATGTATCTGGGTACATACGTTTTTTTGAGGCATGAGTCATCACTGATAATGGTTTATTATAGATTCAAGTAGAGAACTTAACAGCTGTGTAATGATTGGTAATGAATGGTACATTGTGGCGTAGTTTTGTAGCCAACGATATACCTTAAAAAACCAAACAAGTTTTTCCAAAGCATACAACATTAACTCCTAATGTTCACCTTCCCTATACAGACTTTTGCATTAGTTTAGTCACGTGTGTCTGTATAATCTTGTCCAATGTCATGCTTCACTGTCAGAGCACACTACCTCTATACATTTGAGGCTGAGGAATGGGACATAGACTTCAGTAGCCCCAGGGAAGATGGAGTTTCCACCATGGATAATTAACAGAATTTCCCTAACTCATGTCAGATGTTTGTCTTTCGCCCCTTATTCCCTCTGTTATTCCTTTACTGTGTCAGCAAGCCCTGAAGTGTGCCCTCAGCACTTTTTTTATGTAGATTTCAGCAAATGGCCAAGCCAAACACTCAGAATCTACGTCTGTTAGGTGAGGCGAACCGCTCTGGTTTCCACAACCCCAAAAGAATGGGAAATGGGAATATGGCTGCCCGTAGTCCTCAGAGACGTGGAATTAAAATCTTATACAGAAGGGAGTGCGATGGGGGCCGGGAAGCTGAGAGTTGAAATGATGGAGAGGCCTAGATGGGATCCAAAAACAGGATAACGGCAAAGAGGTGAGGGAATGGTTAAGGTGCTGTGTAGAGGATAAGTGGGGTGGCAGACGGGCCTGTTGCTCTTGGCAGCTGCTCTGAGCGATGGGATTGAGCTACAGTCTGGAGGGGAAAGTGTATGCGGGTGAAAATGTACTTGATGTCTGGTAAATTCTTCATTCTGTAAATTTGTTAGGATGGAATTTCTCTGCAGGCATATGTGTGTTTCTGAACTCGTATGTCTGCATGTATATACTGCGTGGACAACGTGTACAGTTTGTTTGTGTGTCCGTGTGCATTTTTGTGTGTGTGTCCTTTCTGATTTATGGCCTCTGCGCAGCGAGCTGACCTCTGCAATGTGTTGTTTGGTTTTTGTGGTCAGGTTGGAGTATGCCCAGGCGCTGGGACTGTCAGTGTGCCGGTGTGGGCTGGCAGTGGGACCAAGGCCTGGCTCAGAGCTCAGGGGTGACTGTGTAAATATGTTGTGAAAGTAGCTCGCCCTAAAATGCAGCCAGGGCTCGGACCTCCCAGAGTCTTATCCTGCTCTGTGGGGCCCTCCTACCCTTTTTCCTTGTGCTGACATATGACCAGAAAAAAGATGAGATTGAGTTTTTCTTCTTTAAGCTTTTTCTCTTAGCGTTGTGTGAGGTGTGAAAGGTAAACAGAGCCATTATCAGGTATCCCTGGGGATATGAAGACATAATGAGCATTTGTTTGTGCTGTTTATTTCATGCTGTGCTGATCTAAACCAAGAAAGTGCAAATTTCATGGGACGCTGAGCAAAGCCCCCCTAACCTGATCAGCAGGGGGTTGCCTGACATCACCTAAAGACCTTAGTCTAATCAAAATAAGCTTTTGTTGGGCTCCCTTCACCTCACACTTGAAGTATGTGCGTGTATAAGAAAGAGGAGAGCACATATGTGCGCAGTTCATTTTGTTCCGTTATAGACGCTCAGTAATTATTTACCCCATTCATTAGCTGTTGTGTTGTGTTGTGATGATTTTGTAACCGCACCAATATTGTTTTCCATCCCATGCATCATATCTTTTTATTCAGAAGAGGGAACACAATGAACTCAGTCCACCCAGCATGATTGTGGGTCAGGTTCAGATGGAGACAAATGCTTTGCTCACTAGAGCACTCTCCTGCCCCCACCTGGACACAACCAGAACATCCAGCAGGGATTATTATGTGCGGGGGGCCAAACAGGGTGAGGTTCAGGAAAGACAGCCTAAAAGCTGATGTGACGTTTTAGTAAACAAATTACAGAAAGAAATAGATCTGAACATTTTAAATGCTCTTGATCAGTCTGGATTTGTTCTGCTTCTGTAATCTAGATGTAAGATGTAGCCCTGTAATCACTCATGGAGACATGTGCATGTTTTGAGTATTCAGGTGTCTTCAACAGTTTCTTTAACGTGAAGTATGTGAAGTGAGCACGGCTGTTGCTCACAGCCGCAGGCAATGGCTTTTCCACCAGAGCTCGACATGAGAAGAGCGTTGGCCAGGAGAAGAGTCATATTTCAGCTGAGTCCAGGGAGATGCTGACAGCGGCAGCCCTGTTATTGTCTGAAAATTCTGCCTTAAGCACCACTCTGATGTGCCACATGATGCTCCAGAGTGAAAAATGTCACTGTCCCCTCTCGAATAGGAAAGATGATTGCATGTCTTTTATGGTTCCCCCAGGGGTTTGGGTATGATTGTATAATTCCAGGGTTTTTTTTCCCTCTGGTGTGCTCTGTTTGGGTGTGGGATTGGTGGTGTTTGTGTGCCTGTATTTGCATGTGTTGCTGTATATTAATCATTTTATATATGGCATATTTCGGTCTGCTTTTGTGGCGCGTATCAGCTTCCGTTGATGTGACTTTTGAGGTGAGGTATAAGCTATAATTTCCTGTTCTTTTCAAGTGTTTGGTTAACCAATCAGCCTTATCGAATTCTGAGTCCCTGACTCTGCACATGCAGTGGTTGCAGCGCAGTTTCCTGTCATCGAAATATAGAGAGGTAGCCTCCACATACAGTAATGGAGTAAATATCTCATGCTTTAATGGGCTGCTGGACTGAGTTGACCATTCAGCGCCAGAATGCTAAATGAGAAATTTGGCATTAGCATACAGCTGGAGTACAGTACAGGAATATTTACTGCTTCCCTACATCTGTAAAACAGCAGCTTATATAACGTTTGGCACCAGAATCTGTCGAGCGACGTGTGGTGAAAAGAGCAGCTCTGGCTCAAAGAAAGGAAATCAGAACCAGCTTTAGTGGTTGTCATGGTGGATCAAGACTTTGACAATAGTTTTACTGTGAAGGTGTACAGTTTTCATGGGAACGCACGTACTGTATGCCTTTTTATATCAGCGCAGAAATAATTTATAAAAGATGGAGGATGAAAAGGAAATAAGCAAGCATCTTTTTGTGATTGCAGTTTAGTTTCCCATCATTGTTTATATCTGAAAGAAATAAAGAAGTTCCAATCCCATCCCTATAATAGTGTATTTACTACTATTGTATATGATTATTTGTATAAAATTGTGGCTAAATATCAAATATATATATAACATATATAAATCTAAAATATAAGGGGCAGTCCACAGATTTTACATGACAGTCAATTTACTAGTCACATATATTACTATACAGCCTGTCTTCTGTAGCTCTGGTGGAGCTTTGTCAAGTCTGAGAAAATAACCCCTGATGATGTCATGGTGATGTCATCAGGGTTAATTCAGATTGGTCTTGGAGTCTACAAATTTATAACAGAAAGTTTGAAACCGGTGTGATTTACTAGGCAGGAAGGGTCTAATGAAGAGATGCAATGAAGTTGCATTATGGGTGATGTAGGATCCAGTGTTTTTGGAGCTTTGCCCATACTAAGAACTAGAAGTGAGGATATCTCATTGATTTTGATTCTTTTTTCTTTCGCCATTCTGAAGACTTAATCGAAGTGCAATTTTAAGCTGCTGGACTGCTCCCTTAAGTGAAAAATGTTTGTTTCTAACTTTTCCTCGCCTATCCATCTGCAGTTGGTTTAGTGCGGTGCTCAGTGCCTGGCTTCCCTTTTTATAGTCCAGAATTTTTAACACAGAATAAAACTTCAGACGGCTGGAACGGTTCGTGCTGAATGATCCAACGCGACTGAGCACAGCTCAGCTTAGGTCCACGTTCCCCATCCAGCTTTTTCTCATCCCTTTTTTCTCCCTCATATGCCTTTAACTGTAGAGTTAGCACAAATGCAGCCATCAGCTTTTCCAGCCTCAATAAGATCCTTACGACAGCACACTTTTCTTTCTAGGCATGCACATGCCTCTTTCTGTCTCTGTGTACATGTCACACATCATTAAACACATTCTGCCACGGTGCTCTCAGTGCTGCGAGGATGTGCTCATTACTGCTTAGGTGTATGATTAATTGTCTCGTCTTGGTACAATTAGGATCACACCACTTGCGGTCAGGATCTACCCTGACATTCCTTCGGCTGCTCTGGGAGATGGAGAAAAAGAGTGTAAAAGAAAAGGAAAGCAGAAGAATGGCATGTGAATAGGAAAGCAGTTGCAATGCTCCAGACAGCAGGGCTGTTTTGTTGTACAGAGGGCTTATTCCGTATTGAATGTGACCTCATTTCAAACACCGAATTCCCATCGTCCCCTTTCAGCGCAGCTGTGACACACAGTCTTGCCAGGATAAGGGGGAGACAGACTGTCAAACTGATAGCAAGTCAAGGCTCCTTACAGGTCCCGACTTTAGACAAATGCCTCAGAGGTGGCCATTTCAAAGTTTCCTGGGAGCTCCGAGTTCATAGCTGGCAGAGCTGCGTAATGGCTACTCCAGTCTTTCTGTCTTGGAGGAAGTATTGGGATTTGTTTTCCTGCATCCACCATAAACCCCAGTGATAACCTTAGCCAAGGACGGAGCAGGAAACATCATTTTGTGAAGTGTTTTGCAAGGGTTATTAAAGGATCCGAGACAGGGAGTTCTGTGTGGTATGTTCGAGTGTAGCAGCGGGATTGGTGCTCCTCAGTGAACTGTCACTGGTTAGACCACAAATGCAATCCATTTATGTTTGTCAGAAAAGAGAGCTATCCATGGAGAATTTAAGCTACAAAGACATGTTGAAGGATTTCAGATTTTTGGCAATTGGATGTAATTAAAAACACTTCATTCTCTGTGGCGGTTTGTTCCCATAGTTGTGTCGCTTCATGATTCTCATACCACCCGAAAATATATTTGTTTCAGCTAAGTTGACATTGCATTTGATTGATGTGGTATGACGTCATTGAATTTGGAAGTGTGATTAGGACATGTTTGGATAGATACAATACAGCTTTTTGGTGCCATGTGCATTCTGTTCAGAAACATGTGGCAAACACACACACCCAGCTCCCTATGTAGCCCGGGGATCCTTCTGAGCCTTTTCTTCTTCCCTCTTGTTCTCTCTTGCTCTTTTTCTATCAATCTCCTCTGTTCTGTCTCTTTTCTGAGTTTTCTCTTTCTTTAAATCTCTCACTTCTGCTACCAGTCCCCCCCCACCCCCCCCACCCCCCTTCACCTCAACTCAGTATATGCACACACTTCTTTAAGTCAAATGGCTCAGGTCATACCTGTAACTACAGGTCTGCTCATGTTCTCCATGTCGCACATGCTAAGTTGATCCATTCGTCTTACACAAATCTGCTCAAAGACAAACTCAGTCATGTCCCATTCAGATCTGGGGCAGGGTTTAAGTATGCTGTTCAAAATCATTCATCTTGTGAAGGACACACTTTGTTTGTGTGTGTGTGTGTGTGTGAGAGCCTGTGGTTGTGTGTGATTATTTGTGTCATCGTCCGCAGCTACATGAAGTCAGTTTTTCCTTGTTCTCTTGTAACTCCGTTTGCTGTAAGCTTTTTGTCTCACACTCTGGTGCTCGACTCTGATGCGAACAGACACTCTTGGACCCCAGACAAAGTTCTTCATCATTTAGTCACCCTTAGATTCCCCTGGCTTGACCTAGTTTTAGGACTGCCTGTCCTGCATGTGGTAATGCTGCACCCAGATGTTCTCCCTCATCTTTATTTGTTTATATGCTTTCATTTTTTGCCGCAGGTCACAGAGTGTGAGACTGCCGTCTCTGTCGCTGTTGGTTGTTTGCTCGTTTATTTACATGCCTGACTTGTATCTCTGTCCAGTGAGTCTCATGACTTCCTGTTTCTTGTGGTTTCCAGGGAGACATCCAGCAGCTAATGATTGTAGCAGACCATCGCGCTGCCTATGACTACTGTGAGCACTACAGCCCCGATTGTGAAGTGCCAGTGCCTGACCAGCCTCAGAACCAGGACCCCAACACAGATGAATATGTGAGTAACGAGACCTTTCTTCTCTTCAACTTCAGGTTTTTGTCATTCTAATATGTCCCTTTTAACTCGCTCACAGAGCAGCTTTGTGAACTCAAGGCCGTTACATTGCCAATTACTGTACTAGGGGCAAGAGAACCACCAAGCGTTCTCATGGCTGACCTTACTCACGGAAGTTCATTTCCCTTAATCCATAATTGTCTCTAATACTCAAATCAGATCTCGGTTGGATCCTGTGCTGAAAAGATTATACAAGAGAACTGCACTCTGCCAGAGGAAATTGCTGACTGGGAAGAACAGGGTTATCAGGCTATACAGTTAGTTAATAATGTTCAGGAATGATGTGGTGCCTGCCTAAGCCTGCATCCCTGCACCGTGCCGTTTTCTGTGCTGAATACCAACACACCGTGTGCATGCTAAGTAAATGTGTGTCAGAGAAGTGTTAAAAGATTTACAGGAAGCTCTTCCTCTTGACCTTTTCCTTGCCCTGGGGCCTGTCAGTATGCCTCCAAGGTACACAAAAACTTGACCTGTTTTTTATTTCGGAAGACGGGCGACAGATTCATTAAGAAAGCAGTGGAACAGTAATTTGTCATCCAGTCGTAACAAGTTGCAACAGGGAGATACAGCATGAGGTTTCCGCGAGTAGAAGGCATTCCTGTGTGCCTCTGATCGATAGCCAGCCAGTCTGTCGCACATATATCCGCCAGAACCAGCAGCAACAGAGCAGTGGATCATATTTAAAAATCATGTTTTTAATAATTGATCATTTTTCTTTCTCTCTGTCAGTCACACTCTCTCAGTGTCAGTGTACTCTTTCCCTCCTTTAGAACACAGAAGAGGACAGCTACTATTATGAATACCCTTACTATGAGGACGTGGATGGCAAGCCTTATGAATCGACACCTGATACTGAGACAGCTACAAAAGAAGTCAAGGTAGTCTTCCACAAATGGACTTCATGTATTAATGTAAATTCAATCATGTTGTTTCAAATGCACCAAAGTAACCATCAACAATACCCCCTGTGCCTTACAGGTGACAGATGGTGACAGCGTGGTGACCACAGTGGAGGAGGTTTTGAGGGGCGGTACTGGTGGCACTGGCGGCAAAGTGTTGACCTCCATCTCCACTAGCTCGTCCTCTGGCACATCCACTGGCTCATCCAGCAGCTCCTCGGCAAGCTCTTCAGGTACCGCCACTGGCGGAGGAGATGCTTTCGGAGAGGAGACAAGCCCTTATGACAGCTACGACAGCTACGGTAACTATGAGACCTACTACGACGAGTCCACAGCATCACCTGATGGGGACACCTCTCGACGTGTCACCATCACCAGCACCAGCATTGGCACCGGGGGTGAGCTGGATCTGGGAGCAGGGGGAAAGATTGACTTGGAGGCAGAGGCCGGAATCGATAGGAGGGTCATCACCAGTGGAGGAGGAACTTCAATAACCATCTCCAGCAATAAGACATCTGTAGGTTGACATTAATTCCACTGACATCCTCACTTAATCGTTATNNTGCTCTTATGTGTGCGATACATGGGCAGGGGCTTCTTTGGGCCCTTCCTCATGTTATAATTTACCAATCCACATGGGGGAAGCAAAGCCAATGTGGAAGTATCTAAAAACGCCACCATGAAGGAATAAATGCTTTTTTAGAAATCTCTGAGCTGAAAAGTTTAGTAGACTAATGGATAAATCGGCAACTATTTTGATGATCGATTAATCATTTAGGTCATTTTTCAAATTCCATCTTCTCAATATGTGATAGTAAACTCAATATCTTTGGGTTTTGGACAGTTGGTTGGGCGAAACAAGACATTTAAAGACATCACCTGGCGTTTTCCAGTATTTTCTGACATTGTATAGATCAAACAATTTATTAACGGCAGATTTATCTGTACTGAAAATAATCCTTAGTTGCAGCCCTGGCATGCTGCATGTTTTGACAGGTCACAAATCCAAGCTTATGTTCTTGTTTTTATAGATTATTTGTTTACACAGGAAGTAACCTCTTCATTGTGTCAGTTACCTCTAACTGAAACAAGTAATGCAGCAAATTTCAGACGATACTTTTTGCTTTTGAAAAATGCTAGCAACACCCCTTACATTGCCCCTTGTGTTGCTGTGCATGTTCCTTACATAGAGTACGTATAGATCCATATATACGTCTATGTAACTATATCTGTGTTTTTATAGGTGGGAAGTTCCTACGATGACTACGGCGATGGATATGATTATGGCGTAGACAGCCATTACACCACTGGTGGAGGCGGTGGCAGCAGCAGTACAGTTCACCTTGGCGGTGGAGGAAGCAGCAGCAGCAGCAGTACAGTCCACCTTGGAGGTGGAGGAGGCAGCAGCAGCAGCACAGTTCATGTCAGTGGTGGTGGCGGAGGCAGCAGCAGCAGCAGTACAGTCCACCTTGGAGGTGGAGGAGGCAGCAGCAGCAGCAGTTCTGCCATCACCATCGGGGGCGGGTCAGCCGGAGGTGGTTCTGCATCCGTAGGAGGTGGTTCCGTCTCTGCGGGAGGATCTTCCACCACTGGAGGGGGATCCGCCAGCGCCGGCACCGGAGCAGGGGCGTCCATCGCCACCGGAGCGGGCCTGGGCGTGGAAGGCGAGGGTGACTACACGGATCTGGATGGGTTCAAGGAGGAGCACATCACCGACTATGATGATTTAGACGTCTATGACGCCTATGGCGATTATAGCGACAAAGACATCGAAGGGCTGCCTGCTCAGACCGGTCAAGATTATGGACAGGTAAAAAATAATGAAAGGACATATTGGCAAAGACATGATCTTTGAAGATTAGGAGGATAGCATGATGAGGGAGATGAAGAGGATGGGGGCTGATTATGTTTGTTTCTGTGTGTTTGGTGTGTAGGTTGACGGAGCTCGCGGCGAGAAGGGACAGAAGGGAGAGCCTGCTGTTATTGAGCCTGTGAGTATCACTATTTGAACAACATACTTGAGCAACAGATGCAGGCTGCACGCGCTTGTATGCACATGGGTACATGTGTGGATGTTTATATTTGCGAGTACATACGAATGATCCACATCTAAACACGACCCACCCCTCACTTCTGAACGAGAATCCCGGGGGCCAAACACACTCATTAGGGCCTACAAGACCTTTCTCATCGTCTCAAGTCCTCGCTCCTGGCTGGTCAACAGGACTACAGCATAAACATTTGGAGAACGGCCATGCAGGGATAATCTCTAAACACAGTGGGGGTAGCGTGTAAACACAGGGGGAGATGGAGGGTGGGAAGCAATACAAGGAGAACAAAAGGGAGTAAGAAAGACTTTTCTTGCCTCTCTGCCAAAAACCTAAGCTTTTTTAAAATACAAACAGGTGGGATGCATCCAACCCTGATTCAAACACTCATATATACAGGTAACATTGTGAAAATGAGGACAGCTCCTTTTGTATGTTTGTAGAGGTACATCAGACACAGAAGGAATCTGTAATACAGCTGCAGCTGTTTCACTTCAAACAAATGTCACTGAGCTCCACTAAGTATACATGCCTCTGTGACTGAGTGTCTTCATGTTTATATGTGGGAGCAGAAAGGAGTGTGTGTCGGAGTCCACTTCCTAGATGACTGTTTGTCTGTGAGTGAGTGTACGCATCACCACCCAGTGTGTTTTGTCTCTCATAAACATGCAAAAAGCTTTTTCCCAAGGTCTAGCCCCTTTCCCATCACACGCACTGCAGGCAAAACACAAGCATAACCTGGGGAGTGTCAAAGATCAAGTGCGGTAATTTTTCGATGAAAATGCTCAGTTGGTACAGCTCGGGGCTGATGAAAAAAATCTCATAATTGAAATAAGTTTGGATAATGTGTGTTTTTCTGTCCTCATAACAAAGCAGGAAGCCAAAAATGTTACCACAAGAGCAAACAAACAGAGCAATATCTCTGTGGCCGCAGAGCTGCAGCAACGCATCTGTGAGTCAGATGCCTGTGAGTCGGCGTCCACACCGAACTGCGATGGCTTGCTGTTTTTGCCTGTGCAGAATGTATGTTAGAAACACTCTTGGATAATTCCAGAAGATGCTATCACTGGATATATTTTAAAAAACAGACACATGCATAAAGTAGTTTTTATGCTGCATACGTGATCAGAGATCTGCTCTGCCGGTGTGAACAAATTAATTAGCACTTCAATTTGATTAGTGCCTCCCTCAGCTTGTGCAGGTCGGAGAGCACCTCAGGGCGCCTTTGCCTCTGTGTCTCTGCAGTCATTTACCCTCCTGTTCTCCGTGGATTAATTGCGAGCATAACCGAAATGACAGGCAGGAATTTACATTGATTTAGCAAAAGACTTTGAGATAGAGAGTTGATAGGCAGGTGTGTTGGGACATGTATGTACGCATATATACCTTAACCAAAGCTCTGTAGTAATGGACACAGAATACGCTTGTGAGTGTACACTGTGAGATTGTTGCATACAGACATATACTTACGAGCGAGGCCATGAGATAGTTGTGGGGACTCCTGTGGTATCTGATGATTTCTGTGCTTGTGTGTTTCAGGGAATGTTGGTGGAGGGTCCGCCTGGGCCTGAAGGGCCAACAGTAAGTCAATTTGTCTCACAGTCTCTCTCTCTCTCTCTCTTAACTTCCTATTTTGTTTTTGCTCTTTTTCTTGTCCTCTCTTTCCCTCTGTGCCTCTTGATCACTGGCATTATTCTCTGTAATCTCTGTTGATAAATAAAAGCTCATTACGGTTTATGTCACCCATTCTTCTAGTCCGTTTTGTTATGTCCTTTGGATAGGAAAATGCAGGTTTTAGTACTTTCCTGTGAAAGTCCCTGGCTGCCTGATTCCTAATGCAAAGGGAGTGGCTAAAACAGTTCCCCCCGAAGAGATATGGACTTGCCCAGATGTTGAAGAACTAAATTATTTATCTAGGAAGATTTTTCAGACACAGTTGCTCCTGACACCCTGCAGATGGAGTCCCACACAGGCCAGCCATTCAAGCGTTGAGCTACAGACAAATAAAGAGCGCCTCACAAAGGATTTACAACTCACCAAGCTGTCCCATATTGCCTCATGCATTCCTTTCTCCCATGTGTGACCACTTTGCAAGATAAAGGCGAGAACTTGAGTGGAGCAAAATGTGGCTGTGTCTTTGTGTTGCATTATGTATGTGTGATGTGTGTAAAATGAGATCTTTTGCTTGAAAAAGGGTCTCCCCGGACCCCCAGGTTCTTCTGGCCCACCAGGCAGTCCTGGAGATTCTGGAGAGAGGGTGTGTATCAATTGTATATGTCACACGAATTTTCAGAGCTCTAAAAATACAGAAAATAACCACATTTATGTCCGTGTGCCTGCACTCATGTGTGTGTTATTTCCTATCTAAGGGTCCTCCGGGTCGTTCTGGTCTTCCTGGTGCTGATGGTCTGCCAGGACCCCCTGGAACTGTCTTGATGCTGCCTGTAAGTAAATTACAGTTGTTAAAAAAAAGAGTTAAAAATAGCATAATAGGAAACGCTGTCTGTTTCCATGTTTACCCTACTTAAAGTGCTAGAACATTTTCCATGTGGTTTTTTATCATTGTTTAGCCTTGTTTAAAGCCAAGTATGATGTATCGTTATCTGTTTTGTCAAACACTTACGCAGTGTAGTGGAATGAAGGGGGTTTCCTTTGAAACCATTTTTGATGGACCTGTCCCTTACAAATATTTTGTAATGCAAATCTGTGCTTTAGCAACCCCTTGTGGTATGTTTAGAAAGTGAGATAGCCCCCTCTCTATCACCTGTAGTGCTCGCTCTCTGTTGTTTTGCCTCCGTAAACTGAAATCTGCATATTATAGCACTTTCTCTATCTGCATAGTTTTAACTTATTCCACATTCTTTAGCCAAAATGTAAGCAATCCTATCCTGCGTCCTTTCAGGAAGTTGTCTAGCTTAAGACAGGAAGCAAAGCAACGCTGTCGGCTCTCTCTGTAGCTTCAGCTGCATCCAATGATTCGACTGCGACAGTTACACAGCCATGCTAACGACTTCCTACACTGTCTACCTTTTTTTACTTTCTTTGCCTTGTACTTGGAAGATGTCTGAAACTGCTGCTGTTAGACCTGATTACTTGTACAGATGTGAAGTTGTGGTTTCGGGGGTCCACAGAGCTGTCTGGCTGAGCCATGTGGCAAGCTCCGTCTGGACAGGAACTCGAGTCGTTCTGGTGTATCCACTGGCAGAAAGCACAAACTTGAAATCTGATCCCTGAGCTCCAAGGCTAATGAGAAACATGCATTGTTGTTTCACCCCTTTTCACCAGAGGACACTTTGGCTCTGTGTTGAAATTATAAATATAATTAGAATCAACGTGATGGGGTTAAACGGCAAATCTTGTCAATATGTTTGTCAATATGTTTTTGCTTAGCCCACTTACATTCATCCAACAGTGATGAATCTCCTCTTTATTTACTGTGGACGATCACAAGTTGGGTGTGAAAAAAGAATGCAGTTGCCATCATTCCCAGTGTTTTTCTCTTTCTCTGGCCTTGCCAGTTAACAATTTAATGTAGCAGAACATTTTGTTCCAGGTTTGACGATGCAGAGGTAAAGAAATGAATATTGGAGAAGGAATGACAAAGGGCGCAAAAAAAGATGAAGAGAGAAGGAATCAAAGACAGACCAAAAGGCTCACAGATTGGCAGGCAGAGAAAAAGAAATAGCTGCATACGTTTGATTGTGAGTAAGATAGCAAAGGGAAGGGCCAATACTTAATCAAACTCAGCAGAATTCAGACAGAAGAAGAACTGTGGGATTTGCACAATAGTTCTGTAACAGAAATGGGCATTATGGGGGGTGAGCTGCGGTAGATCTGGCTCAGCCCCGATGTTCTGAATCAACAGTTTGTGTTTTGCTTCTTGGTAACAATGTTTCTGTGATGGTGAAATCCTGCACAGTATTTCACTGTTGGGTTGCTGTGCATCTGTAAACCGACCGACAGCCAGCATCCCGAGGACTCTGCTACGTAACCCAACCCGAGATGCATGGCCCAAACAAACCTGTGTTGCACCACAAGCCTGGATGTTCACCTATGGTGCAATGCAGACTTATCACCACCAGATGCCAGTAGAATTCGAAGCTCATGGCCTGCAGAGGCAGCCTTTGATGGTGCTGGTTTGGCAGCTGGGGGCTGATGCTTACTTCAACATCTGTTGCATAGTTTCGAGATTGGGACGCTGTATTAAATAAATATTGAAGATATTGTTGGGAATAGATGTCATTCCACCTTTTTCTCAGCTATTACTTTTGTCAGTGCCCACTGTGTGCTGGTGTCATCTTTACTGGAGGGAAGTCTCACCAATCTGTGATTCCCTCCATAGTTCAGATTCAGCGCTGGAGGTGACTCTGGACAGAAGGGACCTGCTGTATCAGCACAGGAGGCCCAAATGCAAGCCATCATGCAGCAGGCCAGGGTAACAGTCCACACATAAACACACCAGACTGCAGTAGTCAACACTGTACTTTTTCTTATTGTTTTGTTTATGTTTAGATGTTTTTGTTCCTGTTTGGCCATATTTGCCACAATCTCTGCTGCTAAAATATTGTATTATAATATGTTTGTTGTATTTTTACATTCATTGTTGTGTTTTTTACATGTGTCTCTTTGTATCTATAGCACTTGTCATACATAATTGGTACTTTTTTATTATCATTGTTACATTTTATTACCCTGCAAGTTGCGCACAAGCATGCACCAATTCATATACAAATTCACACACAGAACACATGAGCAGACACAAATACACTTATAGCACACACACACACACACACACATGCAATGGTTAAATCCGTGTTATATTTAATCATACATCAGCTAAATGTTCAACAGCTTTCAGTCATTTATCTTTCATTGTTACCGTATTGCTAATCCTGTCCTTCCTGTGTTCAGCTGGCTATGCGCGGCCCTACAGGTCCAATGGGTTTGACCGGCAGACCCGGCCCTCTGGTATGTATTTGGAATCACCTCACGGCAAACGCAGACTCAAAATCAATAGAAGATTTATGTCAAAAATTTGATTAGCAGTTATAAAAACAGTTTGTAGCTGAGTTGAAAACTTGGGTATTGGTTTAGGGTCTATCGAATCTTCATTTTGTTTTTCTTCTCAGGGTCCTCCTGGTGTAGCAGGACTGAAGGGAGAGTCTGGAGAGGCCGGTCCTCAGGTAAAAGATATAAAAAAGCGGAATTTAAGCAGAGTAATGTGCAACTTCCCTTGCTTTGGTATGATATTTCCAAGATGGAAATACAAAGACAAATAAAGAAATGCGTGAATGAGTTTAATACAAGTGCTTTTGTTTCAGGGACCACGTGGACCTATGGGATCCTCTGGACCCACTGGAAAGCCTGGTAGAAGGGTAAGCGTGAGCTGAGAACAGCAAAGCATGTAACATATCACTTTCTGGTACTCATACGGAATCGTTGATGTACATGTGTGAATTAAAAGCCAGGCAGTGATCCTACTGATCTGTTAGCGGACATGTTATGTAACTGTTATTTTTACAGGGTCGTCCTGGATCCGACGGTGCCAGGGGCATGCCTGGACAGTCTGGACCCAAGGTACCTTGTCTACCACATTTCATAATGCCAGTATAAAAGTGTGATTTTGAAACCTGTATGCAACTTGTTTTTGTCTTTGCTCTTCAGGGAGACCGAGGATTTGATGGCCTGGCTGGACTTCCTGGTGAAAAAGGACATAGAGTAAGTTGTTTTGTGGTGCTTTTTTGTATGGTGTACGAGTGTGTGTATTGCTTTGATGCTTTGATGAGTGCCACTGTTAAATCTAAATGTTTGTTGTTATAGGGTGAACCTGGCCCCTCTGGACCTCCTGGTGCTACTGGAGAGGATGGAGAGAGGGTAACACAGAGATATTATAATTTCACCCCTCTCTTTTTCTGTTTTTTCCTTTATTTTCTTTTAGTTCTATCAGCCTAAGAGGCCTGATAGAAGTAGATGCTTGTGTCTGATGTATCTCATCCGTTAACCGTTACTGTTATGCTGCAGAAAGACAGAAATTGCTCCTGAGTTGAACTTCTTCCTCTTACCAAACTCACCTTTTTGTCAGCACCCGAATTTTCACTTCCACTCGCTCTCCCCGTCTCTCCTTTCCCACTCAATTTTCTCCGTAATATTTTTTGATCTCTGCACACCTTTATCTGCCTCTAATCTTCCTCGCCATCCTCATTACCCACAGCTGATGCAACCTGATCCGCTCTCCCCTTGCTTTTTTCTTTGTGCCTTCCCATTATCTCTCTCACACACATCCTCGCTTTCTCCTCCATTATCATTCCCTGTCTGTTCCACATTCTGACCCTCTCTCTCTCTCTCTCTCTTTCCCAGGGAGATGATGGAGAGATCGGACCTAGGGGACTTCCTGGTGAACCAGTGAGTGATCACATGTATTACCGTTCAGCCTTACACTGAGAGATTGTATGATAGAGCTGAGGTCTCAGGGCCCGCTCTCATCATATCATTGTGTTAGCGAACAATCATATGGTCTAATGATATCATATATCACCTGCAGACTGCGGCCACTGTTCATATTCATGTAAATGGAGATTTTTTTTCAGCATTATACTGCTTTAAAGTGTATGATGATCAGGCTTTGCTAGTGCTACATCTGTACAAGAGAGTCTTTGGAGGCAAAAAATGCAGGCAGCTCACATCAAGCTTGTTATAATAGCCTCCCACTCTCTCCGGCGGGATATTCCCCACGGAGGGGGAGAAAGACGGGGAAGGAGAAACCATGAGAAAGCCCTTAATATCTGCTGTTATGACTTATTTAGTCCACCAGGGTGTGCTACATTGGTTTGAATTCACACTGCCAGGACAATACGTCTTGTTAGGTAACTGTAGCTGTGAGGCAAAGCACAGGAATTCAAAGCATTGTTTGATAGGCATAGCTGTGGGGAATGAGCGTGTAGTAAAGAAAAAAAAAGAGAAGGGGGTCTCAGCTTTCCCTCACAATCTGACTCTGTAGAATATCCTCAAGGACATTTGGGAAGTCGGGTTGTTTCCAGAAGTATAATTTTAAAATTTGATTTAGCTGAACATGTTTAATAATTCATCCCTCCTTTCACAGGTGTGATATCATTCTCAATCTCATTTCCCTTTTTGTTTCCTAGGGGCCCCGTGGTTTGCTGGGACCAAAAGGACCTCAGGGACCTCCTGGACCCCCTGTGAGTCCCCTCCTCCTCTCACCTTTTCATATCCATGCTGTTACAACAGATTTACTGTTGAGAAAGCAGAATCTTTTTTTTTTTTTGCCATCTCATAGACAACTAGAACAAAAGACACTGCAAACAACGCCCACAGGGAAATAGAAAACTCAATATATTTCAGACAGCATACACAAAGAGTAGCATATGTTATTGAGTTTAACTTCAGCATTTCAGACAAATGTCTACAGCGGAGCAAAGCTTAAACCTAATGCCTATATTGTTGCAACAGATTTAATTTAACATGGACAGTGCGCATCAATCAAGTAGCTTATTTAGAACTGATATTATCCCTGAGCAGGATGTACAGCTAAAAGTGCACCCAAAATATAAACTTTTTCAGTGTATAACAGATTTGCCGGCATGCCCTATATGCTAAATGTTTTGTTCATCTCATCCATTGTAGGGTGTTACTGGAATGGACGGCCACCCTGGACCCAAAGGAAACATAGTGAGTGAATTGGTTAAATTGCTGATTTTCAATATCAGATATTCTTCATTTCCAAGATAAACTCAAAAAACACAAGTCTAAAAAAAGCACCATTTTCGTGTCTTTCTCTTTATTTTATCCTCAAATCCACTCCAGAATATTGCCTCTCTCTCTCGCCCTCTCTCTCTCTCTCTCTCTCTTACACACACAAACACACACACAAACAATCAGAGGATACTTAGCAGATAATGAAGAAAAGACCGGCTGTGTTTAGATCTATTTGAGCAGTCCACCATGGCCAGTTGTATCATTCCAGGTCAATTTCTGGTAGCGCCTGGCCATAATGAGAGAATACCTGGCTGGAGCAGCTTGTCTGTTCTGTTGGGGACGTTCCAACTAGGTAGAGATGGAAGATCAACAGCTTTCCCAGACTCTTGGACCGGGGCAACATAATTGATTGCCAGTTATCTGAGAGGGAAGGTGTTTTGTGTTTGTGGTTCAGCAGTTTCTTTCTGGAGGAAAGTAGTTGTGAGAATGTGTGTGTGTCTTCTACCATGAGCCAGAGCAAGATATTGTGCTATTTGTCTAAAAGTTATGGCCTGTTTAAGTATAAGAAAGTAATAATGCAGTGATGCGCTGTTGGACAGCTTCTATATCTGTTCACAGCAACATTTCACTTTTAATAGACCATATGGAGCAACAAATCACTCTCAACCTTCACACAGGACATTTTACTCAAGTAAATAAAGTCATCAATCTTGGTATTTATAATGAAATTTCTATAATTAGTTTCATTGTTTTTCAGGGACCTCAAGGAGAGCCAGGACCTCCTGGACAGCAAGGCAACCCAGGTGCCCAGGTCAGTGATGAACAGGTTGTCTGACTTTAAATTTTTCTCTCATCCATCAGATAAAATGTTCTGAGCATTTTGTTTTCTCCCCGCAGGGACTTCCTGGTCCCCAAGGAGCCATCGGACCTCCAGGAGAGAAAGTAAGATATCACATGATCACTGAATAACTATAATATATCGTGAAACGTGCCATTTCTGCAACTCCACAGGAGAAAAAAACTGCCAGCTTGATAAAATGTTAATAAACACAGACCCCAAATCTATAAAATTGCAGGAAATTGTCTCCTTCATTTGCATGCGCTGAAAGCCAAGTTGCTATCTTATTCAGTTGCAAATGCTTATCACACTATTATGCAAACGCATCCCCATCCCCAACGCAGGACCAAATAGTGCCTAGTAGACAGTACAGATAGATTTTAATCCTGATACATTTTAATCCAATTTCAGATGAATCACATTTGCCAGCTTATATGGAGGGCATTCGGTTTATTATTGAACAGTTGGAATTTGAGAATGAATAATGTAGGTGTTATGTTTCTCCTGATTATAAATTAAATACTAGAAGGCTGTGCTATTTGATGAAGCAAAGTAGAATGGGATAAAGAATAGATACAAGATCATTTATTTGAAAATGTTGGTTCAAAGAAGTAATCGGTAGCCCAGGTTGATCATTCATCATAAAAACACAGACTCACTGCCTCACTGGAAGATCTGGATGATTTAATAATGAAAATTATCCTTGTAAGCAGTCTTACCTTCTCGGAGCATCACTAAATCTATGGGATGGACCATTAACTTTGGTACATTGATCATTCATGTCCCCTCGGGATGAACTGTAATAACTTTGTGATCCTGACGTTTCATTTAGCGCCATCATCAGGTCCAAATTTTAATTTGTCCAATACTTTAGTTCATGATCAAATACTGTAAATCTAATCAGCCTCGTTTGTACTTTGTGTTTATTGCTAATTAGCAAATGTTAGCATGCTAAATGGTGAACATTGTAAACAATATACCTGCATAAGCATGTTAGCATTGTCGTTGTGGGCGTCTTAGCATGCTGGCGTTAGCATTTAGCTCAATACACCACTGTGCCTAAGTACAGCCTCACAGAGCCGTTAGCGTGGCTGTAGACTCTTAGTCTTATTTGCACAGACTTTCATGATACCTATAACCTTCGATTTCTGCGTGTTGTCTCACTTTGTGATGTCTTATTTGCCCTCACATCTTGTCTTGTCTTCTATCCAGGGTCCTACTGGAAAGCCAGGCTTGCCAGGAATGCCAGGAGCTGATGGTCCACCGGTGAGTTTATATACCACACATCCAAAGAAACGTATGGAAGTAAAACATCCTTTTTTCTCTCTCCCTCTCTCTCTTTTTTATAATTTGCCAATTCTAACTGGCACAACTGTGAGAAACAACACAGAGATAATTATTTGGCTGAAACATATGTACGATACAACACATTACCACAGCTGTGTAACAGTGGAATAACCCACCCACGCACAGACATATACATGCAAACGCTCTTTCCCATCTTTGAACAGACAGCACAGAAGACACCTGTGCTAATGGCAGATGTGCCTTAGAAGGCACCAGGTGGCACCTAAGAGAGACGGAGACGAGAGAGGCTATGAAATATAAATAACTGGAGTGAAAGAAAAAGACGCACAGGGATGGTGTAAAAACAAAACGAGGGATTTGGTGAAAGAGAGGAAAGAGAGATAGAGGAGAGCGAACAATGTCCCCTGGTCCTTTAATGGCTTTCAGAGTCTTTTCAGAGTAGAAATAACTCGCTGCCATTTACACACTCAGCTTTTTTTTTATTCATCCATTTGTTGCATCTTCCATCAACCACAATATTTCTCAATCTCAATGCTCCCTCCCAGCCCTTCATTTTTGTCCTCTCTAGTGTCTATTTCCTTCTCCATCCTCTCTCACGCCACTAAAAACCCATCAGAGGCTTTTGCAAAGCTCCTTTGTCTCATGAGAATGAGAATTTACTGGACATCCATATTAGATGTGTGTTTTTGTGTCTTCTGCATTGTGTGTTTGTGCACATGCATGTACAGTATGTGTGTAACGTATTGTGGAGTCCCAAAATGGCAGTCTCGGCTTTTAGAGCCCATTAATAGCCGGTAGCGCCTCTAAAAGTGCATTAAGGATAAAAATCCCAAATGAGATTGAACTCTAAAGGCCCTTATTCCAATTTTCCAGTTTGATACGTCCTCTCATAGTTTTACAACTTAATCCCTCAGTTTTAGGGGATGTTGTAGTATTTATGGTGGTAATTATCCTGAAATGAGATGCAATAATATTTCTCTTAATAATTCACAGGGTCACCCTGGAAAGGAGGGGCCTACTGGCGAGAAAGGACACTTGGTAAGTTTTATTTCTTCCTCCACTTCTCTTGCTTTTGGAGCTTGCATTTGTTCTTTTCTGAATTTATTTATGTTTTTCTACATTTCTTTCCCCTCCCTTTGTCCTAGTTCAGATACATTTGCATAAAACATTTTGCATTAATGTAGATAACATTAGCACTGTGTGTGCATGTGTGTACTGTAATTGCGTGTGTGCTACAAGCTCTCACCACACATCTCTCTCCCCAGGGCCCTGCCGGCCCTCAAGGACCCATTGGTTATCCTGGGCCGCGAGGTGTGAAGGTGAGATGATTATCAACCACTAAGAAATTAATTTGTGATATCATCAGCTAGTGGTACCCGGCAATTAACAACTGTTGTGGGCTAATAGTTGCCCATTATCTTTATTAAAATGCCTCTAGATAAAAAAAAGCTGTTATTATTTCCAAGGTTTGTCCGAAAACCAAGTGTGAGTTTGTAAAATGCTGTTGTTTAACAAATTAAAAGCCCTAGTTTCCTGCTTAATTACCTTCCCTTAAAAGAAGAACTGTCTGGAATGGTTCAATTGCCTCTGCTTTTGTCACGGAGGCATAAAAATGAATGATTAAGACAGGAAAGTCCTCTTTTCAGATCTTGTGTCACTTCGCAGACATAAGGTGGCGCTAAGGTTAGTCACAGGGCTGATAACGGCTCAAGGCGCGCAGCCCTCTCTTGTTTGCTGTCATCTGTAGCTGATAAAACCAAGAGAAAAGAAATCCCATCAAATAAAATCTTGGCAAGAGGGTGTGATTGATCCAATCATTAAAGCTTCCACTGAGAGAGGGGATCACACAAGTGGCTTGACTCCTAGCTAAAAGTCCCCCCGTTACATGGCTGAAGACAATCGGCTACATCAGATGACCTTTTCGACTCTGCAGCCTTATTTTAGAAAAACTGTAACGATGACATTGGCGGTGAATATCCTCCGGGCTCATGGTGGGACCGAATGCTCTACAATTCAACCCCTCCTGTTTGTCCAATATGCACCCTATCGACCTGTAACGTCTGTCTGTTCTTGCATCACAGGGAGCCGACGGTGTACGCGGGCTTAAAGGACACAAGGGTGAAAAGGTGAGAGAGCTTAGACTGTTGGCTAAGAAAGTCTTAAGAAAGTGAGTGTGTGAAAGGAAGAGACTTTGAAATTGTAGTATTTGCATGAATTATACTGAACATTAATGGTGATGAGGGTGGTGGTCTTGCATGAAATGTTTCTTGCTAATGATAATCGCAATGAAATCCTGTAAAACTGATCTGAATTCTGCTGGTACAGAAGAGAAAAAAAGGCGATCAAGAGTTTCTATGGCAACAGGGGATCTTGCCAAGACTCCACATCTGTGTGTGTGTGTGCTTGTGTTTGAGTGCGTTTCTGTGTATGAATACTATACAAATGGTTTCAACATCTGCATTATCCCTTCCTTTCTCTCTCGTTACATCCTTACCTCTCCGTCTCCTTTTATTCTCTTGCTAGGGAGAAGACGGCTTCCCCGGCTTCAAGGGAGACATGGGTATCAAGGGCGACAGGGTAAGGCGTCTTTGTTTATATTGTACTCAACATTGTGTGTCAATCACATCTTTAGTGCTGGAAACATCACACAAGTGAATTAAACCCATCACAGAACTGTAACTTCTGCACTTAAAATAGTTTTTGGGGCTTAGTTTTGTTGGGGGTGACCTTTACCTGAACTAAGTGAAAGTACCAACCACCCCAGACTTGTTCCCCCCTTATGGCCTAAGCTTCGGTGACTACTTTGGAATTGTGGGTAATGAGCAAACATAAGGTGTTGTTCCTGTTGCCAGCTGTTAGTGTGTGTGCGTGTGTTTATGTGAGCAGTTTCCGATTCCTTTTCTATCCCCTCTGCCACTCTCCAGTCAGTCTGAACCTTGACAACTTTAGGAGAAAAGCACAAGTTTGACAGGTGTACCCAGGAACAGCTTCCTTCTCCAAACTGCATTAGGGATTTACAATGTCAAGTAGCAGGAAAATGGTCTTTTACAGTGAGAAACATACTTCGCCCTAGCCCGTACTTCAAACATCAAACCCCCCAATCCCCAACCAGGCTGTCTATAGCTGAGCACAGAAAGGAAGGAGAAATCAATGGCACTTTAAACCCCTTCAAACCCGCAAGAGAGACATGGGGCTCCATCCTGTTTTCCTCTGGAGATGCAGCAGATCCAGATGAAAGCAAGGATTCGAGGAGGCCCTCTGCTCTGGAGGAGACACACATGGACCAGAATCTAAATGACGCATTTTTAAGCATGCCTAAGAAAAGTGTGTGTGTGTGTGTGTGTGTGTGTGCGCTCAATTTAAAGTGTTCTCTTTGATGAGATTGCGAGTGTGAGTCAAGTACAGTTTGCTTGATGCCGTTTTATGTGTGCTTGAGTGTGGGGGTGTGCGCGCGCACTCGCTTGCTTGTGCAACTCTTTCGCTAGACACCTTTCACACGCCACTGGGTCTCCGCGGCAGCGACTGGTTGTCAGAGCGAGTTTGTACTCTGTCATTTAGTGTGTGTCCCATTAGAAGGGGAGCGCATATACAGAGAGAGGCAATAATAGGATCGCTAACTGCTTTGAGGGCCAGGCAATGAGGGAAAATAGCCTTGCTTGATTCTTTTAAGCAACTTTACACTCACAACAGTTTTAAAAAGTCACCTGAATTACCCAGAATGGACGGATGTGTTTGCTCAACAAGAAAAATCTATTGTATAGTTGTACTCCCATCTAATATCGTATGAATCATTTCTTTCTTAATATGGCAAGTTGTGACATGACAATACTGTATATATTGGATGAGTTCCCCGCTGAAAATTTGATTTCAAATCTTGAGTATGTCTCTATAACATTAAATATTCAGGACTAAATAAGCAACAATCAAAGATAAAGTCCATCTTTGGTCATTTTTTATTAAGAGTAAAAATTAACAGAACCAAACCTCAGTTAATCTGCTTCATCAGGACAGTGTAGGTGTGATTTGATCAGATTTGATTGACAGTGGTCTGGCAACATAGTCAGATTTTGACCCAAATGTTGCTAAATCTTGATTGGTTCATGTAAAATCATCCTTTTCCAATGAGCCCCACCCACTTCAAACCAGTAAGAAGAGCACAGAAAAAAGAAAAAAAAACGAATGCTGAAATCTCTTGTGAAATAATTAAATCTGCTGTAACTTTGGCAGAAAATGTAGGGCCCTGTTTATTTTTCATGGTTTATGATGAAGGAAATACATTTAAAATGTTTGTTAAGCCTCAGGGTTTACAAGAAAACTCCACATGGTAGCTGTCAGAGAAATAATAAATGATCAATTAAGTTAAGTATGTACAAGTATGTGTTCAGACCTAATGCTGACAGTGGATCTAGTGCATCATGTTTAAGAACAAGGCATGTGATATTTGTGCTTACTGTGCTTTCCAGGGAGAGCTTGGATCAGCAGGACCCAGAGGAGAAGATGGTCCCGAGGGACCAAAGGGTCGTTCAGGTCTCCCAGGAGATGCCGGTCCTCTTGGCCCAACTGGTGAGAAGGTAAGCTCCTTTTGACTTCTACAACCAAGACGCTGATATCCCACAGATAATGTGTCCTAATGTGAAATTTTGCACTGACTGAAAAGAGTAAAAAAATCAAGTTGTTATTTTGTATCATCAGTCATGTTTGATCTAGGATGATGGCTCAGCAGGGCTTAACAAGGAAAATAGTTTTTCCGATCGTTCTCTTCTGAACAGCAACCGATTTTTCATTGCTGCTGATCTCGAACCAGCTGGGAGCATAAAATGGATCCAGTTCTTAACATTCTTTATTGTTAAATTGAACACTGGGTGAGCTTTTGCTGAGAATACTTCAGCTATTTTTGTGGTTTAAAAAAAAAAATTCATTATTTTCTAGAGGATGCAACCTTGAACAGATGTTGAGTATCATTGAGACTGTCCTAACAAACTCATGCACTATGTGATTACGTGGTTGTGTTCCACAGTAACCACAGTGCGCATGTTTACTATCCTTAAAGCTTTCTCCTTATAGTGAGGTGCTTACTCTGAATCTTAACTGTACATATATTTGCATTATGGCGGTAACACTGCATTATAGATGTAGACACTGGTCTGTGTCTGGATCGCACATGCAGTAACAGCTGAGTCATTTTCATATTAAATTAGAGCCTGCACAGCAGCCAACATTTCAACGTTCAAACACTGAGCTGGCTCTAATAAGTGCTGCTGTGATTAGCAGGGGCCTGTTCATATTTTAATGTAGTTTTACAGTAAGACTACTATTCTATTTGTTTACACTCGCAGCTATATACAAATATAGTATAATGTGGGCACCACGCAGTCTGCTTGTCATGCATTTATGTTGGCAAGATACTCATTAGGAGATCAACATTATTTAGAATCTGATAATTGTATTGCAGCACTGATAACCTATAAAAATACTAGATACTTCATGTGTGACATATATTTTATGTATGCATCACAAGCATTATGTAATATTGTATATGTAATAAGTACATAATGTGGGAATTGACAAAAAAAA
>NTHP01000096.1:224187-244603 GCA_003416845.1 Oplegnathus fasciatus | reverse complement strand
GCCGTTTAGGAGGATAAGCCGTTGAGTTGCATTATGGCAACTGTAGGATCCAGCATTTTTGGAGCTTGACCCATACTAGAGAGTAAAAGTCAGGATATCTCTGTGTCTTCTGAATCAATTTTGACCATTGTGTTTTTTTAATCTGTCTCTAATGAGTCCCCCAACTTTATGGAAGTTCAATACTAAACCGCTGGAATCGCCTTTCAAGTGAATTTTAAAACAAATTCGGCTTTTCTCATTTACAGGGTAAACTTGGAGTTCCCGGATTGCCAGGATACCCAGGAAGACAAGGACCAAAGGTAATTGCTCACATATGATTTCAGTACAGAGTAACTTTTAAACCCCATTGATATGGGACACAACTTACTTGTCACTATGCACATGGGTTTTGTCTGTGTGTATTTGAAAGAGAATGAAAAATGCATACATGTGCATGTGAAGGCTGCTTTGCTCAACCTTTGATGGCTCATCCTTTAGCCTCTCCAAGGCAAAGCCGCTGTCTGACAACTGGACATGCTTGAAGCTCCCTGATCAAAGAGCTGGGTATTTGAATATGCCTTTTGGTGTCAGCCCTCAGCCCCTGATACGAAACAATAAAATCCTGCTTTTGTTTATGGTGCACTTAATCTCCTGTTGCGTTTAATTTGCTGGGGATATCTCAGGGAATAAACAAGGGATATAATATTTAAAGTTTGTCTCTCAAATGATTAATTGCTCTGTTTGTCACACACAGGGATCTCAGGGTTTCCAAGGTTTCCCTGGCGCCAATGGAGAGAAAGGAACTCGGGTATGTCAGATAGACTTGTTATTATTCTTCTCATTCCTACAAGGTTTGGATCAATACTGCTGTAGCGCTGAAGACAGGCTCTTGTCCCAGCTCCAGATTTATCAACCTAGAGGAAGTTGCATGGCTCTGAAATAAAGATTTTTACCAAGGACAGAGAGACAATTGCATTCCTTCTTCATTACCACTTACACAACTCATTTCGAACCACCAAAAGCATTGTTTATCACTTTGCGGTACTTGAGCAATGTTTCATTTTCTTTGTTTAAGGGATGGGCCATTAGCTTGCCTGCAAGAGTAATGGTTTTTCACCACGAGTGAAGCAAGGCGCATAAAGCTTTTCATCTTCACAAAACATTTGTGAAGTTTATGGGACCAGGCTCCCAGACAGAAAGGGGTAGCAGTGCCATTAACATAGCTTCGCGGCACTTGTTTGAAACTTAAAAGCCAAACAAAAGATATAATACTTTATATTTTTTCTCATTAAAGTTGTATGCAGCTACTGTAATTGTAATGTTGCTTTAAAATCATCAATATTGTGCATTATTGTTTGTTAAAATGTTCCACTCTGAGGTGGTAATGAATCTAATGTAAGTGATGATAAATATTGATGGTTATTGCGAAACAATTCCTAATTAATGATAAAAGATGATCTCAGAGCTCCTAAATGGCCCAATCCTGCTGAAATGTGTTTGCAAATGTTACCGTCTGCTGGCATTAGATTCATCCTTCTGCAGGATGCAGCCTCTTAATGATGCGAGTGCCACTCCTTTGATCATTGTGTGTGTTCTTGGTTGTCCACAGGGAACAGCAGGAAAGTCTGGCCCACGCGGACAGAGAGGACCAACGGTTAGTCTTACTCAGCAGACTCGTGCTTAGATGCAGATGGCCAGCTTGGCACCTGAGCGAAAGTGGAGGTTCAACGCTCGAGGGGAACACACACCGATTCAGCCGCTGAAGCATAATGTTTTCAGGTCACAAATATCTCTCAGGACCTTCTCTGTGGTTTTAATCACTTTGTCTTTTCCTCAAGGGCCCTCGAGGAGAGAGAGGACCAAGAGGACCAACAGGAAAAGCTGGACCAAAGGTGCGTAAAAATATTTTACTCCCACTGTCTTGCATATATTGTGGTACAAGTTCACCATTTACCCCTTATTTTGTCTCTTCAGGGTAACTCAGGAAATGACGGCCCACCAGGACCTCCCGGTGAGAGGGTACGTACCATCACACTGTCATCAGGGGTCAATTTATTCTCATAACGTGTATCAGTTTTCAAAAGAGGCAACTGATTATTATTATTGTTGTTTGTTTCAGGGTCTGCCAGGACCTCAGGGACCAACAGGTTTCCCAGGACCAAAGGGCCCTCCTGTGAGTCCAAACTCACCCATCTAAACCCATCACACCTTTTCCTCTGTCATTCTGTACGCTTGCATTCATAGATCTGTATGTATTTCTCAGGGACCTGCAGGGAAAGACGGACTGCCCGGACATCCTGGACAGAGAGGAGAGACTGTGAGTAAACTAGTCCAGATTACTCAGCTCTTCATCTGGATTCCACAGAGCCAGCTGTATGACATCTCTGTTTCTTCTTTTGTAATGCATAGGGATTCCAAGGCAAGACTGGCCCTCCTGGACCTCCAGGCGTGGTTGGACCTCAGGTGAGTCACAGTCACCCACTATCTTGCTGTGTTGCTCCCTTAGATGTATTATCAGTTGTGGTTTTGCTTCACTATTGATTCGGTTGCACAGCTTCTATTGATTGTATTCTTTTGTGCAGAGACAATACTCCATCAAGTTAATGTATTTGTATTCACCTCAGAGAGTCTTAGAAGTTATGCTCTGCGTTGTCCAAGATCTGTGTGCACTAAAAGCCAACAGAAACCTGTAGGTGATCATTGAGATGTGCACTAGTAAAGTTGCCAGAACACTCTCAGCATTTTGTCTAGCCGACGAAAAAGTGGATTTATCCGCATACCTACAATATAGCTCACGAGCCACGACTTAAGTGTTGTTTATCCTCTTTCATATTAGCAATGGGCTCTTCATCCATTATGCATAAACGTTTTAACAGACTTTCCCTCCCAGCCGCTCTGCTAATGCCAGCTGAGAACATTGATGATAACGGAGCTGTATGTGGCCTTAATGACTAGTAGGCCGCCCACGCAGCAAATGCTCAGCTTCTCCACTCCATACTTCTTAATAGATGGAGAAACTGTAACATGTTTTTGGTATTAAATCGCTGATTTTGCTCACAGTGTTCCTCTTACTGTAGTTTCTCTTCTTCACACCTCCTCTGCAACTAGGTTCTATGCTGTAGTGGCCGTGATTTTATTTTTGTTTTGTTTTTTTACAATCGTAGGGACCAACAGGTGAGACTGGACCAATGGGAGATCGCGGCCATCCTGGACCCCCAGGCCCACCTGGTGAGCAGGGTCTACCTGGAGCTGCAGGGAAAGAAGGAGCCAAGGTGAATCCTTAGGCTGTATTTAATATCTTCTCTTGTTTAGCACCCTATCAGCATAATACATACCTGTAAGTTTTGAGTTTTTGTTTTATAGGATGATTTAACTACACTCATCTATGTGTAATTTGGAACATGCTATCACAGAAGCCCCTAACACTGCATTTACGGGATTAATGGCGTTGTGCTTTGACCTACAGGGTGACCCCGGTCCTGCTGGCCCAGCAGGTAAGGATGGCCCTCCTGGGCCAAGAGGTTTCCCTGGAGAGAGAGGTCTGCCTGGCCCCGTGGTTAGTATTGCCTTCTGCTCAGTACAATAGCATCAAACAAATTCAATATCTCTCACAGCTTGGTTATTACATAATAGTTCTGGGCTATTAAATCGCTGTAAGACTGTGGTGAACTTCAAGAATCAGACATGATATCAGATCCCTGAGTGGGCTTCAGAAAAGGGAACAGTGTGCTTAAGGCTGTTTATTTATCTATTTAATTTTTATTTTTTTTATTCTAACTTGACAAAGTCATGTCCTGGTAGTTATGCAATTCACAATACTTTCTTACTGCAAAGAGACTTCAGTGGCAGAAACAACTTTTCATTTAACTTTAGGATGCAGAAATGATGCGACACACCTGTCCCTTTGTAATTTAAAGGATGTTCGCAGCAGTTTTGGTAAATAACTGTTCTCAGACTCCACTTTGGGGACTATAGGAGGTTTTCCATCTCACGCTGAGCCTGTTTGAAGATAGGGAGTCCAGTGTAAGGCAGGAAGTGTGCCTCCCCGACAGATGTGTTTGTTTTCTGAAGCCTTCATTTTATTTTGTTCTGCAGGGGGCTCATGGCCTGAAAGGGAATGAGGGTCCTCACGGCCCACCTGGCCCTGCTGTGAGTACAATTTACTGCATCCGCATCCTCAGTTTGTCGCACTCATTCTCTCACTCTCGCTCTCACCATCCGTATTCTGTCTCCATCTCTGGGAATTGTCTTCATAGCAAAGTTCCCACCCTCAGTTGTTCCAGGCTCTTACATAATATAATGATATGCACAGTTTGCTACTTACATAAGAGAGGTCTGACCTATTTGGTGGGGTAGATGTGCCTGATGTTATGATTTTGTGTTAGCGTTAAAACTTTGATGTCTTTGATATTTTTGCTCAGTTACTCTGATTGCTAACATTGCTGTGCGGTGCGGTGTAGGGTTCTCCTGGTGAGCGTGGTCCCGCTGGCCCAGCCGGACCTACAGGACTCCCTGGACGTCCCGGACCCCAGGGACCTCCAGGCCCTGCTGGAGAGAAAGGTGGACCGGTAAGAACATCACGTTAAAGAGACTATATTGTATACACATACAGAAAAATAGCAAATTTCACAACATGGCTGACAACATGGTGTTTGTATTATGAAAAATATACTTTAGGGAGAGAAAGGACCTCAAGGCCCAGCTGGAAGAGATGGTATTCAGGGACCTGTGGGTCTGCCAGGACCTGGAGGACCTCCTGGACCACCTGGAGAGGATGGAGACAAGGTAAGTTAATTTTTTTTATGTTTTCCCGTCTAAGTAAAGAGAAATATAATGAAATTCAGTAAAGCTGCATTGAAACATTTTGAGCATCACACACACACACACACACACACACACATACACACACACACACACACACACACACACTAATATACATTACATGCACACCTTACAAAGACACTAAATCTAAGCCAGATATCCTTTCGTCTCTGTGACCTTAAACGCTCTAAGGGGAATTTGTCTGACAGAGTTTGCATCGATTAACAGATCTTTAAAAGGCGAAGCTGCCTTGTTTCGGCTTTGTACCTTTCTGTACAAACAGATAGAGGAGAGGGAGGAATTTCGTGGCAGTGACAGAACGTGTGAAAGTGACCCTTTAGTATTCAGAAGCAAGAACAACTCCTCATCCCCTCTAAAAACATTTGCAGGAAGATCAGCCGCGGAGATACTCAGAGGATAATCCCTTATCCTTTGAAGAATGCCTCGGTTCTTAACCGGCCTTACAACGGTCCCCGCGGTGTAGACGGACACAGAGAATACAGAGGGTATTTGCTATGCAGATAAAAAAGGATCTCGCGAGCTAATGTTTACACACATTCAGACACTTTCTCATTATAAGTCCCGTCCACAGGGAACGAACAACTCCAAGGCCTTTATTTTAAGAGACTAATACTGCCTCACAAAGAGCGTTGTCTGACTCAAACCCAAAAAGTAAATGCCTTTGGCTTTGGCAGTTATTAGCATTATTCCTCCAAACACCCACAGCATGTGGAGGCTTTGAAATAATGGTGCAAGGTTCTTCACTCTGGGAATGCTGGTGCAAACAGGTTGAGATGGGACTAATTATCTATTCTGTTTTGGCTGCTAGTAGCACCAGTGACTCATCATAATAAGCCCCGCTCAGATGTGAACTATATTTGTCGCCGTTTGTCAGAGACGGAGAGATGTAATTGAAATATCCGTAGACAGATCTCTAAAAACAAAATGTGGGATATAGTTGAGTGTAGGTTTTATTGTGCTTTGATTTGTCAGTTTCTGTTCTGGGGAGTGTTTGATAATAATTTAACATTATTCATTGTCACTTTTTTATCTCCCCCTCACTTGTGTATTACAGTACTTTGAATTGAGAGCTTTATCTGTCTTCGTTTCACACTGTGATCATTTCATTCCACAGGGAGAGCTTGGAGAGCCGGGCCAGAAAGGAAGCAAGGGCGACAAAGGAGAACATGTAAGTTGTTGTTTATTTACAGCGTTAGTGTAAATACATTACAGGCTATGAGGTTAATCTGTTTTTACTGTGGATTCATGGGTTTTTATAAGCTTTGAGTCAAGAAGGATGCGATTGTTGATGGTCCTTTTGATGTGTTCCTTCTCCTCTGCAGGGTCCACCTGGTCCAACCGGCCCTCAAGGACCTGTTGGAGCACCCGGTCCCGCTGTAAGTGCCTAGTTAGCATCAAGCGTTCAGATCATTCAGCGCCTCGTCAACTGTATCTGTACCACCAACCAACCTTGTATCTCCCGAATGTGACCTCTTCAGGGCGCAGATGGTGAGCCTGGTCCCAGAGGTCAGCAGGGTCTGTTTGGCCAGAAGGGAGATGAAGGATCAAGAGGATTCCCAGGACCTCCGGGCCCAGTCGGGCTGCAGGTGCGGACTGCAATGAAAAATACAAACTGCAGTTAAATATTATGAATTAAGAAACACTGAGACAATATGATTAAACCCTCTGCACACTCCTCAGGGCTTGCCTGGTCCACCTGGTGAGAAAGGTGAAACTGGAGACGTCGGTCAAATGGTGAGAGCTTGATTGAGAATACAAGTTTATATACTACTGTGTTATTATTCAATACATTACATTACAAGCAGTTTGCAGGTGAAGTGTCTTTACTCATTAGACTGTATCCTTTCTTCCACGTAGGGTCCACCTGGCCCCCCTGGTCCCAGAGGCCCCTCAGGACCCCCAGGAGCTGATGGCCCTCAGGGACCTCCTGGTGGTATTGGAAACCCTGGTGCTGTTGGAGAAAAGGTAAACCTCTCCTCTATTTCTGGTTTGAGCACTTCGGGTAGCATGATGCCGTTTTGATGGCTTTTTTGGCAGGAAACACTCCTTTTGTTGGTGTAAGTGTAAACACAGACATCTCCAAAGTCACATAAACTCCTTTCAGTCATGTTGTTTGGTGCCTCTTTTCATTCAATAGTAATTACATCTGTCCTGCAGGCAATAAAGTAAATGCACAGTCATTTTTTAATTTAAACATATTTTATTGTACTGCAAGTCTGCACCCTAACCACACAGATATCATTGTCTACCAAAACAATTTTGTGCACATAATCACACACAGAAATGGTGATTTAATTGTCTTCTGGAACATTATTTCAGCTGAAAAAGATACGTCAGCCAGCCATGTAAATTCTGTATTTGGACTGCTGTATGTGTGATCGGTGTGTTAATGCATTCATCGTCCTACAGCCGTTTTGTTCCAGATGGCACCTCTGGCCCCGTTCCAAAAAAAGTGCGACGTCTCTCTAGATGTGAATTTTTAAAGTCAAAATTATGCAGTTTTTTTCCAGAGAGGCAGACAACACAACAAAGGTCCCCACGTGGGCTTAATGTTATGTATCCCAGAGCGCTACTGCACCTGATTGTATGCACATTTTTCATTGTAACCTCCCTGTAAGATAGGTGCGATTCAGGTTTTATCCGGATGACTTGTTTTTCTAACACTTCGGAAGGGACAGATTCAGTGCGCTAGCAGATTGTTTGAGTGCTCTGTGGTAAAGACTTGTGAATGATAGCTCTTTAGAAGGCTTTTGCATCCATTAATATTTCCCATACCTATTTATATGATACCCTTTTATATGGGACATGATCTTTTTTTTTTCTGCCGCAGAGTGACAGATGCACAGCAAATCTAATGGACAGGCTGCCGTCCCCAACAGCATTGTTGCTGGGCGGGGAGAGTATGAATAAATACTCAAAGGCACTGTACTTGCAATTCTAAGATGATAAATGCATTATTAAAGGCGGCTCTCATAAAATCAGCTCCTGCTCTTATTTGTTGCTGCTGTTTCATTATGAAATTCCTGCTTTGGCAGCTTTTGCAGCCGCCCGACTGCAGTGCTGTGCACCTTCTCATCACTTTCTGTCCATAGTCATGGTGTGATTTGTTTCATCTGGTTCAGTCAATAGAATCACCTTTTGCTCCTTTATAATCTCCCTGAGGATAGCCTGTCCTTCTCTTGTGCAAACAAACACACCGCTCTTTCTGGCCTAATCGCTCTTTAGCTGATCTGGCATTTTATTAGCCAGCCCAGGGAGCTGGCAAGCAACTGAGCTCGGGCCTTTTCTACAAACACATCCCTCATATATCTGTGATGAGCAGCTGTCTTTCATGCTCGCGGTTTCCCTGTGCTCAGCAGATTTTACCAGCAGCCCCGCGGTGAACACAAGCAGGTTGTGGTGAGGATGGAGGCCCTTGCAGGGTCCTCGGATTCAACATTGCGTGGAGACCTGAGTGCGCTCCTAGTACAGGAGGATCAGTCATGCTTTTAAACAGGCGCACCAACTGCTTAGAATGGATTTCCTCACAGCAACAGGAGAGGTTTTGGAAGACAGCCAGACGCTAATTTAGAGTATCAGTTGATGTTCACAATACAGAGTTGTTGTTCATGCTAGAGAGAATCTGGATATGCTTATCATAACACATCACCTCACAGCTTGTCATTGGCTCTGCGGAGCTGCGCTATCGATTGGCTCCCTGTCTCCCAGACATGACACGGGCTAATATTTTTCCCTGAAACAGGTGTGGCAGACCGCATCTGCAGTAAACCCCAGCAGGGAGGATGGTAGGCTTGTGTGACAGTGAGTAACGATAGTGCCCAGTGTATAGGTGAGTCGACAGGGCAACTATCCAATAAGGCAGGAGGAAAAGGACAAGATATATGGGCAGGGTCCGGGGAGAACAGTGAGGTCAGCGCCCTCCTGCGCTCCAGCCACCCAATCTGCCTGCACTTGATGGATTGAAATCTCTTGTGTCATCTCTTTCTATCCCCATTTGGGTGACAAGGGCACCAGGACAGTGAGGGCTGCTGTAAATGATGGGATTTTTAGAACCATGTTGGATCGACAAATCACCTATCTGATAATGTATGTATCTCTCTCACCCTGTAATATCCCCTCCTCCCCCCTCTCTCTCCTCTCTCTCTCTTATCAGGGAGATGCTGGTGAAACAGGAGAGCCGGGTCTTCAGGGAGAAGTTGGCCCACCAGTGAGTTATCGGATTCTTTTTCCTCCATTTTTATATTAATGAGTACCAAAGGAGAATGAAAGGACTAACAACAATTTCACCACCAAAGACAAGGAATCATTGTTGGTCGATAACTACACTACAAATGTGTTCATCTACAATAATCAAGTATAATGAGGCTGTTAGATTTTTGTGGTTATGTTGCACTTGTTTTCTACTAGCATGTCTGAATTAGAATCACTAACATGCTGGGTATTATTCCAGGGTCCAAGAGGAGAGCGAGGAGAAAAGGGAGAGTCTGGTCCGGCTGGTGCAGCTGGACCTCCCGGCCCTAAGGGTCCCCCTGGAGATGATGGTCCCAAAGGCAGCCCTGTAAGTTTTTTTTTTCACCTCCAGCTTCAGCAAATACATTTTATTATATAAATCAATGTATTCTCACGACAACCATTGCAACCTTAGACTAAATATCTTTTAATGCAACTTTTATTGATTTTCAGGGTCCGAGTGGTTTCCCCGGTGACCCTGGCCCCCCTGGAGAGCCCGGTCCAGCTGTACGTATGACACGAGTCATCAGCCATGAATAAATTGTGCACACATTCTTTACAGTTTGTTTTTGATGCAATGCAGCAGGACTGAGGCTCTGTTCAATTCTTATGCAGGGGTTAGATGGTCCACCTGGTGACAAGGGAGATGATGGAGAGGCTGGTCAGCCTGTGAGTGTTGTGCACCAATTGTGTTACTTTGCCACAATTCTGTGTGTAATTTTCAAAAAGGGATTCTTCTATGAAAATTTAAAACACAAAATGAATACTGTTTAATTTTCATTTTATTGAAATTCAAACTAGGGCTCTCCTGGACCCACTGGAGAGTCTGGACCCTCCGGGCCACCAGGAAAGAGAGTAAGTACTGCCCCATGCTCTCTTGTCTTTGTCCTTGTAAAATGTTATCCAAGTCAAAATGCTAAAATGTTCTGTATTTGTATTCCACAATATTAATCTCTGTCATCTGTGTTTTTTTTAAATAGGGACCCCCTGGAGCAGCAGGACCTGAGGGAAGACAAGGAGAGAAGGGAGCCAAGGTAACACATCCAGCAAAGACAGATTTTCTGTTCACTTAGTACACCAAGAATGTCAAGTAACCAACAAACGAGCAAGAGTCAAATGCTTTGTGTGCATCCTGTTTTTGTGTAAAAGGGAGAGCCTGGTTTGGAAGGTCCCCAAGGAAAGACAGGTCCTGTTGGTCCTCAAGGATCACCTGGCAAGCCCGGTTCTGAAGGCCTCAGGGGTATCCCTGGCCCAGTCGTAAGTAGAGTGTTTCTTACCTTCACACCAATTTATCACAGTCATATCTTGTTGTGTGGTATTGTTAAAACAGCATACAGAGAAGGTGTACAGAAATGGTTTTCAGTAAACTGCTGAACATAAAACGAGCCGTGCTATTTATAGAAACGTGTTTTCTTCTGAGCCGGGGCTAGAAATAACAGTGTAATTGGTATTTCTATGCAGGGAGAGCAAGGTCTACCTGGTCCTCCAGGCCCAGATGGACCTCCTGGACCTATGGTGAGTAGAACTGACACCTGGCCTTCGAACTGAGGTATCTCACATGATGCGTCCCACTGATCCGAATCCTCACTTTATCTCCTCTCCAATGTGTCATCCCTCTCACAGGGTCCTCCTGGCTTGCCCGGTTTGAAAGGAGACTCTGGTGTCAAAGGAGAAAAGGTGAGCTACCTGCCTGACCGAATGTTTTGATGTAGAGCAGATCAGACTAATGGAGCTCTTTACTAACAGATTGATTAGATCTGCTGTTTGCCTCCAGCCATCAAATCATTATCCTAATGATTAGAGGGTGTGCCCCATAGATCTTTTATATGGCTAATGTTTGTGACGGTGTATTATTGACTGCGGTATTGATAATCTGTGTGTGTTGTTCTCTACCCTCAGGGCCATCCGGGTCTTATTGGTCTTATCGGACCCCCAGGTGAACAGGGAGAAAAGGGCGACAGAGGTCTTCCTGGTCCTGCAGGATCACCCGGTTCCAAAGGAGACAATGTAAGTAAACAAAACTACACTGGAGTCGTGCTCACGCATTCTGTTTTTTCTGTTGTGTTGTAGAAGAGCAGTGCTATTTGTGCCAATAATCAGCCCACTGAAAGTTATTGATAATCATCGTCTTTGTGGTCTTTTTTTAAATTTAGCACAGGCAAAATGTAGTAACTAGTGTTAATATCTCTCATGACAGTCAATACTGTTGCATCGGGAATAAACAATGCTTCTTCTGTTGTCACACAACAGTTATGGATTCACGCTCTCTCTTTTTGTCCTTCAGGGTATTTCTGGTCCTTCAGGTCCACTTGGTCCCCTCGGTCCTCCTGGATTACCTGTAAGACTACGCTCATCATATGCGTTGTACTACAGCATTTGTTTAACTGAATAGAGTGTAATGTCCGAGCCAATATTGATTACTTCTTTGCGTCTTCAGGGTCCTCCTGGTCCCAAAGGAGCTAAAGGGTCGTCGGTAAGTGTTTTGCTGAAAGCTGCATTCCGTCAGAAACAGTAACAAGTATTTATCATGACGCTCATACAATCTTTTGTCGTTAAAGATCAAGCATTGCTTTCATTTTTGCTGCTCAGGGTCAAACTGGACCAAAGGGAGAGACCGGTACACCTGGACCTCCTGGCCCTCCTGTAAGTCAATGCACCAGACTTTTGAACTGTACTCTATCGTCATTTTGTATCTTATCCTGAGAGTCATTATCTCCTGAGTTTTACGGACACTTACATAACCTCCATCCTTATCTCTGGCTGCCATTTGTCTCTCCTCCTTTCATCTTCTCCGTAACAGGGCCCTCCCGGCGATGTAATCCACCCACTCCCCATCCAGTCCTCCATGAAGGGCAGAACTCGAAGGAACATCGATGCCAGCCAGATGGTGGACGACGCGGCCATGGACGCCAACTACAAGGACTACGACGACGGCATGGAGGAAATCTTTGGCTCGCTCAACTCCCTCAAGCTGGAAATCGAGCAGATGAAGCACCCGCTGGGCACACAGAGCAACCCCGCTCGTACCTGCAAGGACCTGCAGCTCTGCCACCCTGATTTCCCTGATGGTTTGTATTCCAATCCAACTTAATGAGGCATGAGGTCTATTGTCTAATCCTTTCTCTCCACAGTTTTTAATTTCTGCACTCAAATGGCGCTTTGTAGAAATGTTGAAGAAAGGAAAATGCTACTGGACACTACATTCATGTTTTTGCAGTAACAATTTGAGCTCTGTTGTGTGGCTGCTAGCCTCGCTATGAGAGCCACAACTTCCAGCCACACCCATGTGACACACATACACTTCAAATAGTATACACCCCCAACTTTATGACCACTTAAAAGCCAAGGCCAGGCATACACAGGGTTAGCAGGACAGGGAAACTGACCTCCTGTAATACGCCCTGGAGTGGTAAGTGCTCATAATGGTTGGGAATCAACTAGATCTACTCAATTAACCAATTAGTCAGTCGGCAGAAAAATACTCAGCAGCTATTTTGATGATATATTAATATCATGATATATTATTTGAAGTACTTTTTTTCAAGCAAAAATGCCAACCTTTCCCCATTTCCAGCTTGTCATTTGCGAGGATTTGCTGCTTTCCTTCTTCTTCTCTGATAGTAAATCGTGTCAGTAGGACAAAACAAGCAATTTGATGACATCCCCTTTGAGCTTTAGATAATCTTTTCGAGCATTTTATAGACCAAACGACTAATCGATTAATTGAAAAAATAATCATCAGATGTATTAGTATTAATAAAAATAATCACTGGTTGCAGCCCTAAAATCAAACCATCAATCATCATTACACGCTGCATTTTGGATATTTCAGCAGCTAATCCGTCACAGCTGCGTGACACTTGCAACTGCTTACATATGGCAAGGCAAGGCAGCTTCATTTATATAGCACATTTCACTACACAGAGGCAATTCAAAGTGCTTTACATGGGCGAGGAAAAGCATTAAAGGGACATTCAAAAACAATAAGTGTTAAAAAACAGAATGAAATCAATTAAGATTGAATAAAATGAGATCCTAAAAATTAGATCAGACGAAATAAAATAAATTGGACTAGTTAATACAAGCATTACCACGTATTCTGTATAATGTTCCATCTCTGGATGATGATGTTATGAAACAGCAGGAATCACAACATGGACGTTAAAATATCCCAAACTGGGTGTATTATTTAAGAATTTGTGTATCACTCAATATGTAATGTTTGCCTTAAGCAAGGCAATATACAACCAAACAGTTTGGTGACTTTTTCTCTGTGCAACATCTCAGAATATGAAATAAGCTCAATACACACTGGTAGTGCAGACATGCAAGATGATTTTCACACAGGCAATACAATGTCAGACGTTGCCTTGACCTGAAGGAGCACAGTGTAGGCTTCAAATCATATATGCCGCTCGATAATTGCTCTCTCTGTTTACTCCCTCTCTCCATTTCTCCAGGTGAGTACTGGGTTGATCCAAACCAGGGCTGCTCTCGGGATTCCTTCAAGGTTTACTGCAACTTCACAGCAGGCGGAGAGAGCTGCATCTACCCAGATAAGAAGTCTGAAGGGGTAAGTCTGGCCGTGTGCACACAAACACCCGCAAACACACACACACACCATGGACGGTCAGGCTGAGGATACAGTAAACAGAAATTTTGAGACTGGTGCTAGCAAGATGATGTGGTATGAAAAACTATTTTCAGCCTGCAATTCGTGATTTGATTGACAGTAAAGTAACGTTGGCTGAATACTCCAGAGAAGTTAATGATTGTCTTTTTACCTCACGCCTGGGACTAACCGCCGTGCACACTGTATAAATAACCTGAACATCTCGAGACAGCGCTAGTTGCAACAGTAACTCTTATTGTACCTACACATGTACCCATATAATTAGCCTCCATGAGATTATCTGGTGTGCTGTTACCAAGAAAATGAGGGAGATGACTCAACAGGACCGCCTGCATTTCCCATGAGGGCCAAAGTTATTTTACAAACATGCTAAATCTCAGTTTAGCTCTGACAGTTGGTAGCTGCAGGGAGACAACACGTTCGCTCCAACTCGTCCATATTGTTTCACTGCCATTTTTAGATGGAACGCCATTAAGGACTTTATCACCTGTAAAGCCTTTGGCAGGTGACGGGCACATTGAGAGGATTTTTGGTTCATTATGCATGAGTGTGTGGAGGAGAGGAGAGTAGCAGAGTGGTGAAACATCGGGAACACTGTCTCTGACAAGTCGAGGGTTGTGTAATAGCACAGTGCTACAGCCATTTTAATGATCCCACTCACCAAGCCTCAGAGGAGCAGGAGTTTTCTTAAGCTTCGAATAATGAAGCAGACTTTTTATAGCGTGCTGGTGACGGGCTGCTCTCGTTTGTGTTGAGGGGTGAAAAGAAAAGCCTGTGCCTGTCAGTCTTTGCATAGAGACTGCAAACACCCCCATGTGCGTTTAGATTGGTGCAGTTATTATAAGAGCACGTAGTTACACTGTCCACGCACTGTACAGAATCACAGTCACAGCGGCAGACATGCTATCATGGAATTCTAGAAAAGGAGAAAGTCACAGCAAGGGTATATATTTCTTCCTCTGCTCAGTCCACTCCAGTGAAAACAACTGAAGGTCACCTTCAAGGCAGCATGGGTCTAATGTATGCCATCTCCCAGCGACAAGCGATCTCCGGCTCATCATTCATTAACGCATTAAGCTATTGATGACAGTTCCATATCAAACCCTGCTATCTAATTATGGAGAAATTCATCATTGTCATAGCTGAGACCATTAGAGCTGTGCCCTGTTGGCCAATTCACAGCTTTTAATGGCATAACAAAGTCAGTGCACCATGGCTGCGCAGCACTAACACTGAACAGCAGGGATAGAGGCCGCGGTATAAGAGCTCCTTGCAGGCGATCATTTCTTAATTAATCAGTGTGTACTCATGAATTTTTCAGCAGCAATTAGCTGCCAGCTACAGTTTGTACTGTACAAAATGGCATAATGGCTTACTAAAATTTTCTGCCCTGGACCAGTCGGTCTGGTGGAGCTCACTGCATACTGTTTCAGGTCTGGAAGACTCCTCAGAGGACAAACAGAAGGAGAAAGAGGGGAGAAAAAGAAGCTGAGAGGGGTTGTGTTTCTGTCAGATCTGTTTCCTTTCTTTAACACTGCTGTTTTTTCCTCCTCCTCCTCTGCCTCTCTGTCGATCCATGCCCCCAGGCTAGGCTCACATCCTGGGTAAAGGAGAATCCCGGCTCCTGGTTCAGTGAATTCAAACGTGGTAAACTGGTAAGCCAGACTCCCGACTTTCCCAAGTCCTTTTCCCTTCCCTGAATGCCTCTTATATTTTACAGAGCAAAATGGCAAAATGGCCCAAAGACTCGCCAGGCACATGGTATAGTCACTACAAGAGAGGTTCCCTGGTAAGTGGCCCTGCCTGCGGTCCCAGAGTCCTGGCTGAGGCCGGGACTCTGTGTGCCTGAGGCTCTGCATGGTTCCGGTTCTGTCCTACAAAGTATGTATCTGCATTGGCACCTTGCTTGTTGGTTGTTACGTTATTGTGGCGCATGATTCACCACGAGCTGCACTCACCTTCAGTCCAGCAACACAGGTGATGCTCTCACAAGGCAATGGAGGAGAGGTTTGTGGACCCTACAGGCAAGATTTACATTTAACAGAGTTTAACAAATAGAAAACAGTGTACTGCTGTTTAAACCCATGACTGTATATCCACTCTGCCTCTGCTACATTAAGAGAGCATCTCCTAAGAGTGACTGTGTGCCTTGACACACCAATGACTCAAGAAGCAGCATATCTATACACAGCTGATTTAGTAGTGTAGACAAAAACACCTGAGTGTGAATACATCACTACACTTCCTTCCACATTAGATTTTTTTTAGTCGTAGACCTCAACAAGTTCCAGCCTCAGCAGGTCATCCATCCTTCACATGGGGGGAGAAATAAGTGTCATTCCCTCTCTGCTGCAGCCATTCAGCTGCACTCACATTTCCCAGTGTCTCCCTTAAACACTACTTAGATCCGGCGGAGTAGCTCCGAGTCAAACAGGTCAGGCACTCAGTCACCACCCAGGGGCTTCTGGGTACTCAGTCACTGTTGACTTGCGGCTGTGATGATAAAGAGGTAATGTTTCTCTGGCGATGTCGGGCTGGATCCACACGCTGCGCGGGGCAGGGAGGACATGGGGTGAAGAGAGGTGGGGTAAATGAGAAAAAGCATGGGACGGCCGAGCCGCTCTGAGGATGGGAACATCAGAGCAGTGGCACGTTTTTCTCTTTGAGCCACAGTGCCGACACTCACAGACGTATTGCAGGACAAAGTTTTACAAACACAGAATTAGCTAACTAAACCAATCGTTGGAACTAAATTGTTGCACAACTAGATGGAGAGGACCATAAGCTCTCTCTAATGTCAAGTCTGAGTGTCGGTACTCTTGGTTTTTGTACATGCATGTGCGCTGAGGTGTGCGTGTCCGTGTGTGTGTATGTGTGTGAGCATTGCATTCGCTTTATGTGCGAGAACAAGTCGAGAAAGAGCGCCTCCAGACTCACAGACGGTTTGCTGCTCTGGCTGCATGGCACGGATGCTGCATGCGCTCTACTCTCAGTAAGTCCTGTTTGTCTGAAAGGCGAAGCGACCATGTGGATCTAATGGATTCCTGATGGTTGGTATGTAGATAGCCACTTACGGACATTAAGCTGAACCGTGACCGGTTCCAAACCTGCTATCTTATCAGTCAGGATTACGAAGCTATGATCAGCTTAATGGGATGTGTCTCTGTTCCTGTAACATGAGCTCAGAAAGCAGAATTCTAGGTTAATTATAGGTTAATTACCAGGCAATTAACATATCATCACTGCAACATATTTCCTATTAAGATAATTACATTTTCATCTACTTACCATAATTTTCTCATATTGGATATATATTTTACATAATGACATAATCAAGATTTAAATTAGTTGTTTAGTTCTGCTTATTTTTTTGTACTTTGAAGGCAGATTTTTCCACATTAAGCCTCGCACATCAGTACAGCTTCCACGCATTAGACCTTGGAAAAAATCTGCATCCTTCTTCCAAGTCTATATAGTGTTGTTACCAGATCCATAGTTATAAGAAATGTGGATTTTATATGGCTTTTATTGTCAACAAATCCCCATGAAAAGACCAAAACCAACAATGAAGTGATTCTACTAACAAGTATATTATCTGTGTATCCGTTGTTGTCCAGAAATTGTACTGGCTGACATGTTCCTTCATTGTGATGAACATGGCACTGTAGTATAATTTGAGTTAATCCCACATACACCCTTCTGTTGTAAATACTCAATAGTGTGCTAAATGTGTATTATTTTTTCTCCTGTTTGAGTAACGTTTGCCAAAAAACTACAGTTGTTTTAGGAAGTTAGTCTTAAATTAGCCTAAAAAAATGATAAATATATATTTGTGACCTGTTTTTAAAGATTAATGTCTTCAATAGGAATGAATGGGTTTACGGCTGAGCGCCACAAACAGGGCAGGTAAGTTGGAAAGTTTTAGGAGACAAACACTGTTGGTTTTGGTTTTTTCTTGGGATTTACTGACAGTAAGAAATATATTGATTATCACCAGACTGGCAAATGAAGCTCTGTTAGATTTGTCTGTGAGCATGGTAGTATATTGTAGTTCTAGAAACCCAAAAAACACAGCAGAAAACAGGAATACAAATTACAATCATAAATTAAATCAAAATGGCTCCCAAGAGACACAAGCACTGCACAGTATAGACATGACAGTGTGTTCAGTAAATCTTTTAAGGATCTTCAGGACATTCTTCCTCTCGGCCCACTCATCTGGTCCCTTCTCCCGGTGTTAACGTTTTTCATGCTCAGCTCCATCTGTGTTCCTTTCTGCAGCTCTCCTACGTGGATGCGGAGGGCAACCCCATCGGCGTGGTCCAGATGACTTTCTTGCGGTTGCTGAGCGCGGCGGCCAGACAGAACATGACATACAACTGCTACCAGTCGGTGGCCTGGCACGACCAGGACCAGGGCAACTACGACAAGGCCATCCGCTTCCTGGGCTCCAACGATGAGGAGATGTCTTATGATAACAACCCCTACATCCGCGCCCTGGTCGATGGCTGTGCGGTAAGTCAAAGAGATGTGTGTGTGTGTGTGTTTGCGTAGGTGGTTGGCGGGGTTCCTTTGATGAACGCTGTCAGAAAATTATGTTCCTCTTGTCTTTGTAGTGGCTCAGTCAATAAGAACGCTGCAGAAGTGTGTGATGTTTTTATTTCTGAAGAATATTTTTTTCACACACTAACTCTCCCACCTGCTATGTGTTCTCTCTCCAACAGTTGAAAAAGGGCTATGAAAAGACAGTACTTGAGATCAACACACCAAAGGTGGAACAGGTGCCATTTGTGGACATCATGTTCAACGATTTTGGCGGCTCCACGCAGAAGTTTGGATTCGAAGTGGGCCCTGTCTGTTTCATCGGCTAAGACTGCTTACTGAGCAAATGGAGAAAAAAAAAAAGCATATATTTGTTTTCTCAGAAAAAAAAAACAATTGAAAAAGAATAGGACAATTCTATTTGTAAAAAAGTAACTTTTTTTTCCATAAAGCAACAAGTATGAGTAAAATGAAATCAAGTTGAGAATACAGAGAAATTCTATAGGAATAGAGGAAAACGAAATAACCTTGAAACCTCAGTGTGCCTTCTCCATCACATGCAAGTTTTGAAACTGGATGTCAGATTCTGCCTCCTACACAACACACTCGCGCGCACACACAACCGTAGCCCCATGTCATCACACTTGATTTAGTCTTTTTTTTTTTTTGACCCAAACAACGAAGGCAACCCTGAGAGCTGCAGCCATTCCAGACGCTCGCAGTATTTGCTATGGACTCCATCTGATCTGGCTCTTTTCTTTAATTTTCATGTTTTCCCTCATCTCCCTGGCTTTTTCCACTTGTCTTTTGTTGGTTTGTTTGCTCATTCACTACGGGAGCTTTGTTTGTGCATAATTGTCTCCCCATTCTCTTGGAATGGATCTTATATATATAAATATATATAAATAATTTTTATGTTTGTAAGTACATTCTGTATATTTTTCCTGGTAATGTTTATTGCTTCTGGCTTCAAAACATGCATGTGACTTTATTAATTGTGAGGTAGGAGACGACGGATACGGGGATTACATCTAAATTGTAGAAATATATCGAAAGCGAGGAAATTTGACTTGTAAATTGAAAAACAAGAAGAAAAAAAAATTGGGAAGTCCTGTCTTGTTGCAGTTGTGGAGCACACCTTGTTGTAATTTAAGAACAGAATGGAAATAAAAGACGAAAACAAGCTCTGTGATATTATGTGACAGTTTGATTTGCATAACGAACAAAAGACAAAGAATACATTCCTCCTTTTGTGCCCTCTGAACAGAACACCTACCTTGGTGGCAATATCCTTAACTTAATAAACAGCTTCTGTTTTTTTTTTCCTCAAATACTCATCTATCTGACTATGCAATGGGAGATGATGTCACATCTTAATGAAAACACAAAGAAATCAAAACCTAGGTGCTATTTTCTCTCTTCTGTGGTGCTATGTATTTTTCTAGTTTTTGTTGTTTGAATGAAAGGAAATTCGTGGTGAGAATATTCCATCACCAGCAGCCCCATGACTCTGTTAACCACCACGTCTGACGCAGGTGGATTTGCTGCATCCATTTTTTATTTTCTTTATTTTTAATAATGTTCAGCGGTGGTGTTTGCATGCCATTTCTCTACATATCCACTCACAGATCAGTGCAGCATGGCAGCGTATGTTATCTCCTGCTTCAGCGGACCGCACAGATAAGAAACTTGTACCGAATGTCGGAGTAACGACAGGAAGCTAAGATGGTGCTGTTGGCTTTGCATACCATTGCTCTTAAGATGCTGCATTATGGCTCTCGCTGTTGGATCATCTGTGCCCACATCAAACTGATGGAGTTGAGAAGTGGACATGTTGGGGATGTGGTCCAAATTTTTGTTTGGTGTATGAAACCCTAAACCCTTCCACCAAAGGTTTTCACGTTTATATTAGCTTTAAGGGCCATAGTGGCTTGAAATCAGTTTTTTTGTATGGGAAACAACTTGAAAAGTACTTTTTATGGATTTAACCACAGTAGAAGCAGGTCACCAAACTAGCCAGATGAAAGTTTGCGTCAAAAATTGCTTGTCGGTCTACTATTTTTGCCCTTATTGTAATTATGCTCTTTGTTCAAACTATGCACTCTCTATGCTTATGACCACTAGTATCTACCACAGAATCTTTACAGCCCTCCAAACATAGGTTTGTTTTGTTTCCTTTTTTTTTTTTTT
>NTHP01000096.1:198154-224180 GCA_003416845.1 Oplegnathus fasciatus | reverse complement strand
TTTAATCTTCAAATATGTGACTTGAACCATTTCTGTTAAAATAACTCAATATGCTTGTAGATCTTTGGCTTTATTTTTCATTGTGATGCAGTACACCCAAATTTAACACTTTGCTCTCAATAAAAAGGACAAACAAATTTTTGTAAATTTCCAGAACCAGCAGTGATGCTGCCATTGTTTTGTTTCGTTTTTTTTGTTTTATTTTGTAGATTTCCATTTGTCTGTCTGTTTGTTTGTTTTCACAGTCTTGTCAAACCTGTGTAAGGATAAGAGGATAGAAGTTATATTGGTTTTTATGTCAATAAATTCAAGTTTACTGTGGCCATCCACTCTTGTATGTCTTTTGAAGCATTAAAACCTATCTGTATGCATGAAATTGTAAAGTTTTTTCTCTTGTTGTTATAATTTTGTAGAGTGACATGATCTCCAGTCCACGTTTTATTCATCAGGATACGTCAGTTTTTCAATGGTCATGTCCACAATTGTGAAGTGGAGAGAAAATGATGTAACTCTACCAAAGCCAATGTTCGTTTGTAGTATATTTATTGTATTATTTAAAATAAAAAAATAAATGTTAAATGATACCATAGTGTAAGTGTAAGAGGCCCCCTCTTTACGTGCACACAGGCGGTTATTAATTTACCACATGCTATTTTACACAACACATGGAAATGACTCCTTTTTAATGGAGCCTTTCAGAATGCGTTTGGCCACATCCATTTAAAGAGATAGTCTTCATGTTAACAACCTCTGGGCTGTGCATGTGTGAGAATGTGTGTTGAATTTAGACTAGCTGAATAAATAAATGAATGACTGGATGTCTGTTTAAGCTGCAGAACAGGTAAGACTACGATTAATTGCACTGCAGTGTATGTTTTAATAGTGTCAAACAATTCTTTGCTCCACAGATACTCCACAAGAAAGATGTTCTCAGGCTGCATCTCGTGATCGGATGTGCAGTCATCCACCGATTGTTCCCAACAAAGACTGCTTAAAGAATCTTCCTGGCTAGGCATTTTTGGACAGCTAATGTATGTACTTCTATCCCTTCAAGCTCCTTTTTCCACACTTATGATAAGCCAGAAAATATATGTATTATATGTATGATAAATCCTCCACTGTATGTATTCCATGCAAACCCTCCTCAGTGATCATTCAAATAAAATTCTTCTTTTTAACCCTCCCATGCAACACAAATTAAATAATCTGTAATCTCTGAGCTTTGATCAAATCGGCGGCTGTGAAGATGACTCGCAGCACTTCAAGTGTCTCATTAGCAGGAAACCTTGCACCGTGCACATTAAGCCTAGCACAGCAAAACAAAAAAAAATAAATAAAAAGTTGTTGTGCGTGATACCATGATCAATATTTAATGCAGTGTTTACAGGATGGATTTAGGACGATCAGAATGCATGGATTCTACTGAGGCAGCATCCTGTGTGAGTAAAGCAGAAACCAAAGCGAAAAAAGCTAATTCCTCATCTAAGCACAGAACTACTTATGATGCAGTGGTGATAAGTGGGGCATCAAAGTGGGTTGAGGATGGGGAGGGGGGAAAAAACACAGCAGGTAGCTCCCTCCAATTATGGCAACAGGTGATGTGTCAAAAGACTACAACAGCACCCAAGTGTAATAAGCTTGTGAAACATTTTAGAAGAGCAGATTCAGGATGCGGGGGGGTCACTTTGGGACATGCAAGTGTGCTTGGAGCAAAGCGATATTCTAGGAAATTTATAGTGGAGCAAATGTATCACCGAACGGTGAAGTGTGCCAGGTAAGGCTGAACAGCTCAAGGATAAACTAAGAAGCACTTAGTATCCTTTCCTTAAATTAAAGTTGCAATGCTGTGATGTAAAAATACTCCATTACAAGTATAAGTTCTACATTCAAGATCCTACTTAAATAAAAGTACGTAAGTATTATTAACAAAATGTATTTAAAGTATCAAAAGTAAAAGTACTCGTTCATATTTGGTCCTAAATCTTCGCTTTTTAATGGATAATTTGACTTTTTTGGGCCTCAAACAGTTCATTAAATAAAACCATCTGAGAAGTTTAGAGGGGAAAATCACTCTTTGGTGGAACTGTTAACAACTCATACATCTGAGAACATGACACGGGACCTCAACATGACACTTCTTTTTCTGAGGGGTTACAGGCCAAAAAGGTTGGAAACCACTGATTTCATCTTTAACAATCTATTGTATGTTACAAGCTCATCCTGTTTAATATTAATCATTAATTTGTAAAGTAACTCATGGCTATAACTGTCAGATAAATGTAGTGGAGTAAAAATATTTGCCTCTGAAATGTAGTGGAGTGGAAGTATAAAATTTTATAAAATGGAAATACTCAAGTGCAGTACAAGTATCTTACAATTTACTTGAGTAAAAGTATTTTGAACAGATATGGGAGACTAACAATAAGAAAATGCAGACAGAGCAGCAAATTGAGAGATTTTAAGCACATAAGTAGAGGATTGTGACTTTTTAAAGAAATGATGAATGGAGAATACGACAAAGGGACTTGGATAAACTAAAGTGGCAGCTAAACCTAAGGGGTTGGGCTGGGACAGTAGGGTGAATGTTTGGAATATGGGTGCCATGGATTTGTTAACAAGTTACTGGTTCATTCAGAGACTAAGGGAGTCACTGTCTGGGATTACTGCAGGCCATTCTTGAGACAGCCCAGAAGAACGGGACAGCAGTCCAGATCCAAACACATTGTAAATGTCTTTCTAGATGTCATTGTTATGGCAGCAAACTGTTCCCAGCTGCTGTTACCTATTGTTATTTGAGAACTGGTCCTGCTGCCTCCATTCTGTGATTTCTTGTACAGTTAGAAACTTCGTATATACAAGTATTTTCCAAGTCCATTCACAGTGTTCACACAGTACATGAAAGTTATTAAATGTTAAAGAGGGCTGTTCATGTGCGGTCTGGGCTGGTTAGGGAAGAGCTGAAGGGTCAAGACGGCAGACGTTGAAAGGGAAGTTTGGGACGGAGCCCCGTGTTAATGTGTAATTGCTTTGAGCCTGTGGATCTTCGGCTAACAGAGCCCATTCATAGCCAGGCCCCGGCACCACTGACCTACTTACATACGAATCAGATAGCGGAGAGAGAATGAGATAGTGTTACAACACAAGGGCTGTCATATTGGGATATTAATAACAGGCTTTTCCGCTCTAATAGACTTTGAGATTGAGGAGTGGCTATAGTTCAACATGCTGGTTTTCTAATGTGATTAGGGCCGGCCACCCAAGCATTACACGTGGCTGCATCTCTCCAATATCACTTTGTATGCTGCTGTATTAAGCTTAGCTTGAGCCTCATCATCATCATTTTACACTGAAGATCAAAAGTGACATTTAACAAAAGACAATACGCTTTTGTCGTCATTCCTCGACCCAAACAAAAATGCCATTTTGATGGTTAGCAGCTATTATCTCTGCCTGCCATCTTAATTTGGATCAAGGAATGACAAAGCAGATTGCAATTTAACACGTGTACGCGATGGATGTAAGGAGCTCAACCATCGCCTTGTGTCAGCCCCAGTCGGTCGGATTCATCCAACCAACTGCACTAAAAGTGGTCCAAGAGCTCCAGTTCCTTTGGACTTTTTTTTATTAGCAAAGACAGAATTAAAACAGCAAAAACATTTCAGCCTCAAGCCATCTTCAGTGTGCTGTAATATTTTAGCAGCCTGGATTTTTATGACGACTCCATCCACCATCTCACAGCTGCAAGCCCACAGTCATTAGATGATCCAAGTGGATGATGCAAAAGATGTAAAGATCAGTAAAAAAAAACTACTGCAACCTCAGAACAAGTCATCATGAATGTAAAACAAGAGACAATTTGCTCTACAGTACGGTCCATCCAGTGAGGCAAACCATCAAACTGTAAAGTATGAAAGTTTAGCAGGGCCGTATAGCCAGGATTGTAGAAATACTGAGGTCACGAGTCAACACCTCCACCACAATCAGACACCGAAAATAAAGCCTCGTTTTATTATTTAGATTGTTCATATTTTATTTATTTATTCACTTATCTCTTTCACTTGACTTTCATTGTTATATTGCCTGTATATTTTTTTCCCAACGTGAAGGCCTACAGTCAGTTTCAAAGCCTTCTCCACACTGCTGAATTCTGGTGGGAAAATGCTGAATCTTTTATATATTTATTTAATGTTAAAACTAGTCTAACTCAAATAAATCAAGTCTAAATTTAGACTCCATGCTAGCAGCTCTGTGAGGCTGTTTTCAGCTAAATGCTAACATCAGCATGCTAACATGCTCACAATAACAACATGCTGATGATAGCAGGTATAATGTGTACCATATTCACCGTCTTAGCATGTTAGCATGCTTACATTTGCTAATTAGCACTAAACAGAAAGTACAGCCGAGGCTGATAGGAGTGTCATTAGTTTTGCTGGTATTTACCATATACTGCACCACTGTCACTTTACCTTGTAATCTTTGTCTCCAAATGCTTGTGTATAGTTTCTATTTTGTATTCTTTTTATTCTAGCTTTTATATACCTCCGTTATTTATTCTTTTACCTCTATACTTATCTGTATTTATTGCTGTCATTGTGCTGCTGCAACATCCAAATTTCAATAAAGGTTTATCTTATCTCATCTTTCTTGTTTTGTTTTTGTGCCAATCCATTTAATAGTTGAGATACAGTGTTTCACTGGAAAAGTGAAAATCTGGTGGTGCCAGAGGTAAAGTCAGGGGATCACCAAAGCCAGATTCGTCCTCTGGGCACCATGAACACCTGTACCAAATGTCATGGGAATCCATCCAAAAGCTGTTGAGAAATGTCAGCAAAAACCAAAAATGTCAACCTGCTGGTGGCGCTAAAGAAGTCCGGGGCTCAACCAAAGTCTGTAGGATTCATCCTTTGGTGTCCATAAATGTCTGTACCAAATATCATGGCAATCCAGCCACTGTTTGTTGAGATATTTCAGTCTGAACCAAAGTGGCGAGCGCCAAACTGACAGTGCAACGCTGCCATCCCTACAGCCATGCTACTAGCGTGGTTAAAACATACTGGAATCATCCCTATAAAATATCCACCAAGTGAAATTTCCTACATTGTTGAATATAAAATCCCTTTGCTTCTTTTGCTAAAACCTCAAAAAAATACCAAGGACAATTTCCTCAGTGTCCTCAATGTCAGGGACAGCCCTGAAGTCAAGTATAATAATGTGGTTTAACACAAATCAAATTATATGTCTACTGCCAGAACCCCAACTCTACTTCAACTGAGTTGCAGGCAAACATACTGTGACACTGCCTAAATCCAAATAGAGTCAGTTATAAAAAGGGATATAGTGTATGCATAGCCATACCTTGCTGCATACGTCAGACTGGGGCCGTAAGAATCATAAGAGGCAGCATACTTGTGCTAGGAATCCAACTCAGAAGTTGTGTACAAGAAAATTGCTTTTTGCGCCGCCAGATTAGAGGAGGCTTTCATTATCATGTCTTCAAAAGCACAGGAAGTTTTGTCAAAGCCCCTGCGCACCCACATAAGTACTTCAGTTATTCTGGCTGATTAGACCCCTTTTTCAGGTTGACATTGGATGAACCCATGTTTGGTGAGGAAATAAACCTCCAAGCACTTAAAAACAAACACATTTGACTGTTATTAAGAAAAGAATCTCCAAGGTGCAACAAAACTACCAGAAGAGTCGGGCAGAAGTCAATCAAGCGCAGTCTGTACATGCCCACACAGTGCTGAGAGGTCTAATCAGCTAAGTGACAACACCTGTGTGGGTGTGCAGAGGCTTAGCATGAGCTGCTGCAGTCTTCAGAGTTTTATTTATTTTTGCAAATGCTTGCTCATTAGCTCGCCTAAAGTATTCAAGCTCACCTCAAACATTAGTAAGTTTATTAACCGCAGCTGTCAAGTCTGTGACGCCTCTGTTCCGTAATTCCACAAGCTTGCGTTCATTCAGTTTTAAGCGGTGGAGCATGTATAACAAATGTAATGAATTATATACTATGGTCTGATTTTAGGATTACGATTATACGATTAATAAGATAAAGATCATAAGATAAGGCCATCCTTTGAGAGGAGGTAAAAAAACAGAGATAAGAGGGAAAACTAGAAGACAAAAAAGGAAAGCAGTGATGGGGAAGCGAGGGAGATGTTTGATGTGTAAATACACCACACACAGCCGGTGATGTTTTCCCTGCAGAAATGCAGGTAAATAACACATGAGTTTGGTTCATATTTAGAATAATATTCAAATAAGTGTCAGCAGATGTCATTAGCATGCAAGGGAGTGAATTAGTGTCGTCGTCCTGCGCATCTTTGTTACTCTCAGCTATTGTCACGAGGGAAACAAACATCTGGGATGTCGTTAAATTCTGTTCCTCAGAGGGTGTCTCCAGAATTAAAAATGTTTAAAAGTAACAAACGAAAAAGATTAAAGTTTGCCGGATTAACACAAAAAGCACATTTTCTATACTGTGTGTCAGTGTCGGTGGACGAGAACTTAAAACGCGAGATTGCTTTAAGGAATAATTCTTGGCACTGTCTCGACGTGATGAATTCTGTGCCAAAAAGGAATAGCTAACAATATGACTTTGAACCTTCTCTCAGCAGGAGAAGCTTTGTCCCACTCATGTAAAACTTAGCACTTGATTTAATTAGATCATCTTGTTTCACGGCCAGAAGGAAGAGCATATGGTCCTGCACTTTTTTCCCCCCCTTCACTCACATACAGTGGCTCTGTTCTATTTTCAGGATCCCAGAGTATCGGCTTTGAAGCTGCAGGCCTCTCCTCCACACTTTGGTGCTCCCCTGTAGAGAGACAGGGTCAAAGACACCTGTGTGGAACAGGACCCAAACAGCAGCCAAGGACGGGCCCGAATTAACAGCATTAATTACTTCTCCTAGACACAGTGTGAGAGCAGCGTTTTCCCCTTGATGTCATTCAAGAGAGACAAACAAGGACAGGGTGAATTATTCACGTGTCGGCTCTGCTATTGGTTTGTGTCTTAAAATATTTTTGCAGCCTTGTGCTCCTCTGCCCTAAAACTGTTTTTGTTTTGCCTATTTGTGTGAGCAATGTGCTGCAAAAGTCTTAGAATTGTGCCCAAATACTAAAACCCTGCCCTCTGATCGCACAAGAAAGTGCATGAGACAGTCTCATGTGATCATCCATCAGCAGGTTGTTGCTTAAATTTAAATCCCCTGAAAAGTTGGTTTCAAATCTTGAGTATTTCTCTTTAATGTTAAATATTTATGACTAAATAAGCAACAATCAGTAATGCATCTATAATAATGCATGCTTCATCATAACATGTAGATGCATCAATATGTACTTCACTTTACTTAACATATACAATGATAACTTATGATACTGCATGGACTACTATAGCATACTATGAGTCCTTACTACTGTACAGTTGATTGTTGAGGTGTGTATAGGTGAGTATAGGTAGTCATAATGTATTATAAGCCCCATCAGTCAACCTCTTGTTTATAACCAGTCAAGAGCATCCACAAGACACTTGAACTTATAATTCATTATAAGTCACATCTATAATATTTTATGACTGTTGATATAGTGCATGAGAAAGCATTATGTGTGTTTATGAGTGTAGTGATAAAGAATTATGAATGCATTACAATTCGCTACGAATGTCCCCATAACACACTATAGATGTGGTCTTCATAGAAAGTGTTAACCAACAATCAAAGTTAAAGTTGGTGAAAAACATTTGTACATCTGACATATGACAACTGTCATCAGATTTTGTTTCAAATGCTGCTAAACTCTTATTGGTGCACGGAAATACATGACATCACCAAGTCCCACCCACTTCAAACCAGCGAGAAACACAAGGTCAAAACCACAATTACAAAAATCTCTCGTGGAAAATAATCAAAACTGTTCAAAATTTGGCAGAAATGACTGAGTTTATGTAAGAACCCATTGTTCATAGTATGAAGGTGATTGAGAAAATTGGTTTTCAGGGTCTTTAAGTTGCCTCCGTCCAATAAAACCACGGGGAAACTAACAATTTACAAACGACCTGGCAAAACATGGAATTCACTTCACCTTTTACACCAGCAAAGCTTCATTTATCTGGGCAGAACCCGAGACAATACGTGCCTGCTGATATAACTCCAATGGAAATATGATCATGTATTTATGGCAGATTCATCATGTTATTCTCTCCTGAGATACACTCTCCAGTGTGTAGAGAGAAAGGTTTGGTGGTGGAGTGGCAGGAGGAGATGGAGGTCTTTTATGGCTTGACATTTGGAGACAAAACCCCCCCCCTCCATATACTGCAGAGGGCTTACTAGGTCGATGAACACAGAAACCAATATTGTTTGCTCTCAGATTCAATTGGGGGGATTTTTATGTGTGGCTCTGTTAGCTGTCAACAAACAATTTCTCATAATATTTCTTCGACTGTTCTCTTTCCTCCTCCCCTCTCCTCTCCTCTCCTCTCAAGCACAGGTGGGAAAGAAACAAGGAGTTGTTAATGGGTTTGGGAGAGGTGAAAAGCAGACCTGGACAGTGTCGACATTGTGCAGTTGCTTAACATGCAAGTGTGCGCTGTGCTGTGTGGCTGCAGTAGTAGCTCAAGGATCCTGCCAAAGGTTGTAGACACTGTATGAACAAACGTTTTAGAGTCATTTCTTTTATGGGTCCCTTATTTGAGCTCATAATTGCGTAGAATGATGTGCAGTATATTATATTTTGAAATTTGGATTTAATAGAAATTCTGTTTAATTAGTTAAAGAAGAATGTGCATGACTAAGTATCCGTTATTAGAAGGTATTAACTATATGCATATGTTCTTAGCTGATAGATCTATTAAGACTGTACATCAAAGCAGCACCTACTGCATACCATTTATTAGCTGTTTTCAACAATGTGAGGACAGATATTATTAGGAATATGTCAGTTTGATTCAGTCATCAGTTCTTCCCTATTTTCTCGGGTGGGAGACCACATCTCTCTCCTAGCTCTCCATCCGCATATGTCTAACAGACTCAAATGAATCAGGTGATAAAATAATTTCAGGGCACTCAGCTGAATATTTCATGATGCTGGCAAAAGCTATTGACAGCAGAAATCGCACATTCCTCTCCTGGGCTTTTATTTGCTATTAAATCATTCGCGAAATGGCAAAATAGGATCCAGGCTCGGTCATTTGCGGATGCAAATTCAGCCACTAAAACATATGCATGGATTAGCATAGAGAGACTTGCCCCTTTCATGTATACACTGATTACAAATGCTGGCTATATACATCGCAATGCCACATATTCTATACATCAAAATGCAAACAGAAGACCAAGGCCCTTCTCTGTTGCTCTCTGCGGACTGAGGCATTGACCCTAATAGCCACTAAAATAGCAACTGGTTGGCTCCTTGGACTAGCCTTGACCACTTTCAGAGCCTGTGATATTTCAGTCTGTGTCATACAAATGGCCATTTAAATGATTTGTAACCCTGTTTCTACAGTACAGGGCATGTCATTGCATGCGTGTGCGCAGCTGAAGTCTGACTCTTTCTGCGTTCGAAGTCACCTGAAGGTTTTATTTTTGCTCCAATTCTTGTATTTTGTTCCTGAGAACTGAGTGTGATAACGTCCTCTTTTTTTTTTGGTGTTTAAATTTTTAAAAATGCCAGGGAAACAACCTGCCCAAACTTGATTATGTATTGATTAGAGTCACCTGGAATCATCCACCTTCACCGCATCCTGCCAAAAAAAATACAAGTTGAAAAAAGGGGAGATTAAATTATGAAAGTGCGAATGTACCACCCGAGGTCACAGCACATGGAAGTAATTCATCACTGTCATTTCAACATCAACACCTTTTCAGCAGGTCAAAAAGCTTCCTCTGATTAAACATCAAGTGGAGACAGTGATGCCAAAGAGAATCAAACCAGTGAAGCATCTTTGGCCTGCAGGAGACTCTTTTTGCAGTCTGCTAAGCAAGACAGATCTCCAACCAGTCCAATGAGAAAGATTTATTTCTAATGAGGTTATATCGCTCACGGCATTTTAACATCATTTGTCTGAGTCCTCTTTTGTTCCAAAAATAGAAGACTGCAACCTTGTGAATGATTTGTTTTTGTCTTTTATTTCCAACCTGTGGTCTGTGGAAACCTTATAATATGATGCAGGCCAATACAAAAATGCCACAAACTGTGGCCTCAACAATTACTTGTGAGTTGAATGAGCACCTCCATCTCAACACAAAATTATCATTATGGTTTGCAAAGCTAATACTTATTGCGACCAGGGCTGTTATATTGGATTGCATTGGATTATTATGTGCCAACCCCAAATGCATGCTAATTCCCAGAACATTCAAATTGAGTTCAACGTATAATATTACAAAATTCATATTTAAGCACAATGAATTCATGTGCTGTAAGTACATTTTCAGTATTATCAATCCTCACAAATTAGCATACATGTAATTGGTTACACAGTTTGAATAATAATAATAATAAGCATGAAAAGATTGGTTCCGATCATGTTCCTGTGGAAGTACACTTACACTAACAAAGCTAATGAAGGCATGTGAAATTATCTTTACTGAGTCTGACCCACAATAACTATATACTTTTGTTTTTAATGATATCTGTATGTTTTTGCTACATTTATGTTTTTATTTAAGTTAAGTAATTCTTATTTATAGCAGACATCTTGGCATGTCATATAGCAGGATTAGCACAAGTGTAATCAGTAACTTTAATAATGGATGCACTGCTTTCAGGTTTACCAGATCCATAGTGGCATATACTACTTGCAGGGCTGGTTGGTAAACTGCTGTAGCTGGCGAGCTCACTGCTAACATGCAAGCCAGCTGGGAACATGCTAGTGCTGTGCAGTCACAATGGCTTTTGGATCTTCTTTTTCTATTTTATTGTCTCTGTGCTGGGCTTTTTACTCCCTCCTGCCATCTTGTTCTCGGGTCTGTACATCATTTCATTCAATAAAAAGTTATTGCTGAGATAGCAAACTTGCTAACTTTCAGGTCGGAAGCTTGTTATGTATTTGTACCATCGATACCTGTCTCATAACTGTCATTCTCTTTTGTTGAGCAGTGAAGGGTTAAATAAAAGTGAATCGTGCTAATAAGCTATGATAGCTTCCTCTATTTTGAACTCTCTGCCTCCCTCAAAGTTCAAGATGGCTTGGTATTGGTCAACAGTGGGAATTCGCCAACGCTCACCAAAGTTTGACCGAAATGCTGGTGTAACTGGGCCCTTACTGGGACACTTATAAGGAACAGAACCATCTTTAATGTTGTTAGTGTCGTCTCTGCTTCTCATGTTGCGACATGTCTTCTGTGAAAAGGGCCTGCAGCTGACTAAAAAATGGCCAACAAACACTCATGTGCATGCTAAAAAAATAAAACCACTCATTATTCTAAAGTGAAATAACATCTTCAACATGCAGCCTCTGCTCTCGTGCTCCATGTGTTGGAGTGACATCAATGAGCCAATGAGAGGATTGGTGAGACTGGACCGGCTGGACTATGGCTTGTCAAGCTTGTGCTTACACGCTGTCCAGAGCCAGACTGACTGATGGGGAGAATAATTCATCTAATGGTATTAAGTTGACACTGCTCACTGCTGTCATCACTCGTTTCCCCTGGTACCAGCAGTAGCCCAGACTGCTGGCTCTCCCCATGTTTACACACACACACACACACACTCAAACACACACTCCAACATCGTGCAAACTATATATTTTTTTCCCATAAAGTCCAGGAGGAGAAACTGCAACTTCTTCCCCTCAACTATCCTACATCTCCCAACTGTTTTCTCTCACTCACCCTCACTCAGACCTACAGTACCTACCTGTCTCACAGTGTTTGCAAAACAGTGAATCTATTAAACACAATATATTTCATAGCATGTGGCAAATAATACAATAAGCCGCAAATGGTCCTCAACAAAAAGACAACCTGTCTTTGGTCTCAAACTGAGTGGTGGAGCCTGAAAACATCTCTACCTGTTGTGACTTGGCAGCACAGCTCTGATCCCCCCTTGATTCAGTCAAACTGATTCTTTTTAAGGGCTGACTTCACATTACTTTTGTCTGTGCGAGGTGTCATTAACCGTTACCTAAAATGACAGCTGGATTAGGAAATGCCAAGCACACGCCGTTAGAAGTACAACAAAGATGTTTCATCATCAAAACCCAGCTGGATCAAATAAACTTGGGTGATACATCTTTAATGGCGCCTAGGCAGGCATCAGGAAGCATTAACTTTTTAAGGAATAATCCACCCTCAGGTATTCTTACACTGTTAGTTATCATCAATCTGTGACACTCCTGTGATGAGATGTTTGTAGGGTGCTTCTATGGTGCACCCACTTTACCTCAACCACCTTCAACTTCTATTTTAGTTTGTGATTTCCTGCTCCCCTGAAAGGCTTTCAACAAACTCCAGAGAAGAAGAAGAACCTTTTATTCAAAGGTGGGAATAAGAGCATATAAATATAGCAAGCTCGCCAATTAGTACATGCACATTGGTGCTTGCCTATCATTGCTGTCATGCTCTTTATTCAAAATGAAGTGTGTCTTGCACAGGTACCTGTTAGTGGCTACTGCGAGTGGAGAAATCGTATCTTTCCCACTTCTTCCTGTATGGTTGTTGATTATTCAATCCATCCATCCATTTTCAGCTGTTTGTCTGGGTCCAGGTCGCAGTGGGAGCAGGCTAAGCAGGATAGCCCAGACGTCTTTCTCACTAGCTACCATCTCCAATTTCCCATGGGGGACGCCAAGATGTTCCCAAGTCAGATGCCCCGGGGCTTCGTCCCAGTTGGACATACCTGGAAAACCTCTGAAGGAAGGCATCCAGGAGGCTTCACTCTCAGATGCCTGAACCACCTCAACCGACTCTTTTTGATGCGAAAGAGCAGCAGTTCTCTCCAAGTTCCTCTGGATGTCTCTAAGGGTGAGCCAAGCCATTCTGCTACAGAAACTCATTTCAGCAGCTTGTATCCGCAATCTCATTCTTTTTGTCGCTCATGACCATAGGTGAGGGTTGGAAAGTAGATCAACCAGTAAAGGGAGGGCTTTGCCTTTAGATTTAGCTCCCTCTTCACCACGACAGTCTGGTACAAAGCCTGCATTGCTGCCGATGTACCAATCCGCCTGTTGACCTCACGATCTCACACCCTCTCTTGTAAACAAGACCCTGAGATATTTGAACCCCTTCACCTGGGGCAGCAACTTACTCCTGACCCAGAGTTAACAGTTCACAATTATCCAGCAGAGAACTATGGCCTCAGACTCAAACTGTCCCAATGTGCAGGAGGTCACAGGTCGATGAAGCCAGGAAGAACCACATCATCTGCAAAAAGCAGAGATGCAATCTCCTCAGGTGCCCATACCAGACATTCCCCACCCTCCCCTCCTGTGCTTTGAGATTACAGGGTCCTTGTGTCAAAATGTAGTTTGAGACCTTCATCATTTCACATCTGGGGCCGGGTAGTATTCCAGCATGTACACACTGCAAAGAAAGTAGAAGGAACAGGGGTTAATAGGGGCTCACCATCATTTTTAACCTTGCCCTCCAGCAGGTCAGTCTGGCTGTGTTGCTTAGGAGAGGTCATGATGTGATGTTGTGTAAAAGTTACTCAGTTATCAATGGGAGTCAGACAAATCTGGCGTGAAACAACAACATGGGTCCAGATATGCAAGGCACATAGTCAGCAGCTGTTTTTTTTAAAGGACAATATGGCAGAAGCAGAAGCACACATGCAGTCTAACATGATGTATTACATTCATCAAGGCAACAGTATTTTGTGACAAGCTGTTTAATGTGTTTTTGAAAACAATGTGAGCGTATGACTTCCAGCAGGTATAAGGCATGCCTGCAACAGACGTTGCAGAGTAGTGAATAAATCACAGTTGTAGAATTTTTATTAATGGTAATATAAAATACACCTGTGATATACTTTGAGGTATTTTGGGTAAATTCTGATTCAGATGCCAGGTGATTTGTATATCACTCAACTGAGTTTAGAGAGAAATGAGATAAAAGCTCCTCAGGACAGTCAGATTCAGATTCTTTAATGCACTTCTTTGCGCTAAATTGATTTGCTCCCATTTTCATTCCTCTTTCAGTTCAGTCTCCTGCTCTTACAGTAAATCTACCTGAATATACAACCTTCTCAATCGTGCTTTATTCATTTAGGTATGTCTATTTTACAAATAATTGCTTTTTCTTTTCTCTCTCTCTGACTCTCTTACTCACTCACACACACACACACACACACACACACGGACACACACACACACACAACACATGCATATCCACAAGTTCCAGTCTTAGTGAATAATTTTATTCCATAAAAGATAAATCAAGAAGATAGATTTCTCCCCCTTCCTTTCCTTTTCTTTGCTGTACTGCAAATACACACACATACTTCCTCTACTTTGGGAGTGTAACTTCTTTATGAGATAAAAGGGGATAAGTCTCATGAGCATATGCTTTTCCTTAACTAATTAAAGCACTAAACATTAAATTAGGAATCCAGTCGGCCACTCATTTGTCATAAAGTGGCAGACTGTCATGAAAAACCCAGACGCTTCTCTATGTCTCTCCACCCCTCCTTACCATTTGTTGTTGTCACTAACTGTTCAATTCAGGCGCTTTTCAGAGAAGGGTGCAGCCGTGCCTGTCTGACATGTAGATGCTACTGTGTGCCAGCACAGGTGTGCAGTTGGCAACTAGAGTCTCATGCAGAAACAGCCCTGACAGCTGAAAACTTAGCGTGATATCTCACTAACTGCTGATATCTCACTACTCACCACTTCAAAACACAAACATCATTCTACTGCATTTTAATGCAATATGAAGTGGAGAGTGTGTATAGGGCCATTATGTGAGCTATACAAGAGTAATTATTGAGGATACAGTGTGAATTTGAAGTTTCTAGAGCAAGTGAAATGTGATTCATGGCCTCTGAGGACCGAAAAACAAAGCAGATTGTCCGCTGTGAATACTAATTATGCTGTGGCCCAGTTTAGAGGAAAACTTGGGGACAAAATGTTAACCTACACCCAGATGCCTGGAAAAGAATGACAACTCTCTGCTTCACTATACAAGCTCCTAATGCCAATTTGCAATATTCCACCTGTCTGAGAATTGCTGTTTCACAAACAGTCTGGATACATAGCTTGGCATTATGTTCGCTTACAGCTGTCAGGCCTCCTCTGCACCTTGCGTCCATGTTCTGCGGGGGGGTTCTGTATTAGCTTTGATGAGAGCAAAACCCTGTAGCAGTCGGGGGGGATCATTATGGGAGCCACGTCTCCTGCAGTAGCTGGTAGCTACAGCCCTCGCTGTGTTGCAACTGCTGACAGGATGGAATTAAACCCAGTTTGAGCTCTGAGAGTGAAGGCCGTGACCATGAGAAATTTTTACGGCAGGCTCACAGACATCACAGCGGTCCATCATGAGGTCTGTCCTCAGCAAAGCGTCCAGCATAGCATCAACTATCAAAGGAGTGTGAGAGTTGCAAGAATTGGGGGGGAATTGCAGAACATCCAGTGTAAAAATGTGCTCAATAATTGAGAATGTGTATTGCCTTTTTGTGTGTCCGCAGGTTTAGTGGTACTTGTGGGGACTGATATTACAGCCTGTCTTGTGAGGACATCTTGGGTTGGAAAGACATTTTTTGCTAAATGTAAGTTATGATATTTATGACAGCGCACACATGTTTTGAGTCTCTTCTGGCTGCCTGGCAACTTCACAGTGATGACACGACTCAAGTCACTGTGCCCAGGCAAGAAATAGTTCAGTATAGTTCAGTATAGTTCATTGTTTTAAAACAATGTCCTTAAAAAAAATTCAGTGTGTGTGAACAGTCAAGAAGGTGCCGCTTCTTGTGCCCACAAAATATATATCTGTGATTAAATGATGTCTGAATGGCGACCACATCTTTGTTTTAAATGGTTTGTATGCGGACATAAAAGTATTAAAACGTGCATGATGTGTGCATGCCTGTAGGTTAAATAGCTTGTGTACAATCTGTCTCACTCAGTAAACAAATGTGGAAAAAAAGGGGGAGGGTCATAGGTGATTCATTCACCACTGCACTTGGAGTGTACAGAAATAATAATAGCTGAACAAGTCTGTTCTGCAATTTATGCATGACCCTGGAAGTAGGCTTGTCTTTCAGCCATCTGTCTTTGTTGACTCATTTCATGTCTCCCATATACCCACTTCTGTCTCTCCTCCTCCTCCTCCTCTAATTCACCATCTCTTCTCGATGATGTCCGCAGCGCCTGATGCAATGTGCTGGCATCCACACATTAATGCCAAAGTCAATGGGAAGACGAAGGGGGCGAAATGATTTGCACTGGACTGAGGAGTGTTAGTTGCAAGGCATTCAGACACCTTGGGGTTACATAGGAAGGAAATTGGATCTAGAGGGAATTAGAGTAGGCTGTTTGATGTCATATCTTACAATAGATTGGAGGAAGGCGAGAGGTGGGGTATCACTCATTATGGAGAGCAGTGAACACAGCTGAGCTGCTGTGTAACATGACAACTGGCTGCAGGAGCCATAAAAACTCCAACAGGGTCTTATATGTAGGTGGCAGTAACTAACAGAGCAGTGTACAGTGTGGGCGTGATTTACTGCCAGAACTATGAATCTGCATTGAAGCTTGTAAAAAGGCAAGATGGTCTTCATATTGTTGTCAGTATCTGTATTCTCTCTACATTTGTCTGCGTGACCTCTTTTAGTTTCGATTATTTATCATCTCTGTGTATCCCTGCGAGAGCGGCAGCAGTAGGCAAACAAAACGTCGGAGGCTGATAACGACTGTGTGGTCTCCATTTTTGCTGTAAATAAAAGACAAATCAGTGTATTTGCTTTGACACAAAAATAGCTTTTGTACTGAGGCCCACATGGTTCTCTCACCCAATGCATTATTAATTATGTTGTGCTGCGATAACACTGCAAGTGTCCAGCACGGGATGGGCTGAGACACAAAAAGAAAAATACTGCATTTGGCACCAAGATGCTCAGGCGACCAGGCTTTATGATCACAGATTAATACTGATATTATTGTGTTAATTATTTAATAGCTGAACAGCTGTCTGACTCCCCGCTGAGCACAAGCTTGCATTCATTTCTTGTGCTTCGATTTGTTTTCTCATTCCTGGAGGAAACGTGTTGCAGCACAAGAAAGTGGAAGCAAATAGGGTACCAAAGATTGCAGTTTTGCTTCATTAGTACCAGTAGAAGTTTGTAGTATTATCATTCTGACACACTTCTTCGTTCCAGGATGCAAATTGGACCTGTACAGCTCAGTGCCAGTATCCTTGTCATTTCAATTGGGCTCATTTAGGCATAAACTGGCCTCAGAGAGAGAATGAGGCTGGGGAACACGGAATTAGCTGGAAGCCAAGTCACAAAGCATTCAGCACCTGATTCGCAGCTAGGACAGATGGCAGAATTGCAGCACGATGGCACAAACATGCACGAAGACGGAGAGGAAGAGCGAGAGGAAGAACACCACACACACACACACAGACGTGTCTCAGTGTTCCTTTAGGCGTGTGGCCAAGAGACTCAGTGTTTCATGAGGATTAAAGTCTCTGTATGAAAACCTGTGACTGGACATGAGGAATTGGATCATGAGACATTGCCAAAACAGCTGTTGGGGGCTAGTCACGGTACCGGCAGTGAGTCACAGTTCCTGTCCACAGGCCGTGTATTTTGTCATGATGTGAGGATGTGAAAGAGATTTTCAATTCAGCGACCATCACGCTTAGCCCACCATGTTCCAAATCCTCCTCCACCCAAACGTCACGGACCTCTGAGCTGTTGGACTTCCTGTGCTGACGCGCAGCTGACGTCCCAGAGCTGGTTACTGTCGTTTGAGGATCATGGCGACTTTCACACCACGCCTAAGTTTGTGCGCCGGCATTAGCTGTACCCTGCTTAAGCTCCCCGGTTTCTCAGGGGCAGTGTTAATCCATCAATACTTGGATCTGTCTCCCCACTCTTCCATGATCCGAGATGATGAGCAGAGCTAATAAAAGCATGGGCAGACAGAAGCTGGTGATAACACATTATCCTCGCCATCTAATCCCCCTTCTAATTAGAGATGCTGACTTAGACCAAGAAAAAACAACGAAACAAGGAAAAATTAAAAGAGACAGTGCCAGACACCCGCTAGTCAATTAAAGGTCCATTCCGGCGGATTTGTATGTTTAAGACCATCAATTACACATGACACACTCAGCATTACTGTCGACCGTTTTCCAAAGCATAATAGAAGTTTTTAGATTGATTTCATTCCTTCAAGTTCCTCTTAGTATTTCATGAAACTTCATTAACTTACGACGATAAATAAAAACGGCTTGTAATAGGTAATCCATCACAGTGAACTTAGATTTTAATCCTTTTTTTTTTGGTAAGGGGTACTGTATGTTATTAATCGGGACTGCTTTGAAAAGTCAAAGAAAACAGGGAACTTTTAAAGCTGCACTCATTAATATTTGTTTTATCTGCTTAATGGCAAACCGACAAAGAATTGTTACCTGATCCTGCAGCTCCACAGAGCCTTTTAGCCTCTTTTAATTCATTGTTTTGGTTTCCCAGGCACGCTAACTCCGCTCTCATCAACCTCGTTTCCAGCTGCAGCAGTCAGCTGTTTTTTCCCCCCAGCAAAATATGGTATCTGCCCAGAACCAAGCAGCAGACAGACAAAGGGTCTGTGAGCTTCCTTCAACACAGCACCAAGAAGAGCTTTAGTGAAGGTTCCTGCTCACAAAAGCATTATCACAATACAGGAGACAAAAAAAGAAACGTGATGCCGATAGTGATGGAATATCTCAATATCTGTTTCAAGTTCATTGTAAGAGTGTATTAAAGAGAAAACAATGGTTTCCGGGTCCTTTCAGTTATGGGAAGGATAAGATGAACAAAATCAGAAAAGAATAAAAATGAGAATGAAATAGAGAAAGAGACACTGTAAGATTATTATTTTATAAACCTGGTAATGAGGAGAAGGCTATTTTTGTTTTTACTCTCACCATTTCCCTCTTAATTTCATCACTGCCTCTTTGTGTGTGTGTGTGTGTGTGTGTGTGTGTGTGTGCGCGCATATCTGTCACTTTTTTGAGAAAGAGGAGGGAAAGGTAGAAAGATGCTCCCGGTGACACCATCTACCCCTGTCACTCACCTCTCCTCCCCCATTATCTTTGCACAGTCACTCCACCACCACCACCACCCCCTCCACTTTCTCTGGCTCTCCTATTTTGTCTTTCAGTGAACATTTATTGCTCTGCTGAATTTAAATCCCCCCTCTCCTCTTGCACTGCATATTCTCTGCTTCCCTCTGACTCTTTGTTTACTTTCCCTGTCTGTAGTTGTTTTTTTTTACACCAACCACCATTTTTCTCCCACTCCTCTTTTATACTCCATCACCCACTGTGATTGTCTGCTGCTTCTCATCCTCCCTTTATATGGGTGGACATTCCCTCTTCCTTTATGCAGGCAAGCGAGCTGAGGTAAGATTTTGTTTTTATGTCTGAGGGGGCCAAGATGTTAATGATGCTTTAATAAGTCCTTACTATACAAGGTTAGAGTAAAAGAGAGAAGTTCAATTTAACTAAACAGGATGCCACATGAACTCAGCAGACAAACTGTGGGAATTTTAAATGAATGGGAAAACAGCTGAGTTATGATGAATTACATTTGTGCAACCTGGAAAAGCATGGCAGCTACATTTCAAAAAGAAGCTACTTTGTGAGTTTCACAAGTTAACTTGCCCAAGCTGCTGATGTTGTGGGGATACTTTGCTGAGCCCGGAGGATAGGCTGGAGATAGTTGACGGCCTAGTGAAGGCTTTTTGAGGTGTCACTTAAGCGTCTCTCTCTCTCTCTCTCCAAGGGACAAATTGAAGCACATTTACTTGGACAAATCCTCCTCAAACCCTGGCTGACGCCCAGTGTCAAGAGTTATAAAAGTTTTAGAGAGCTATGAAGGGATTGATCTCTAATTGGCTCAGCATGCTTCGCAGTAAAAGCACTCCCAGAGACTTTTATATCTTATGGACAGTAACAGGAAACACAGATCAGAGATGTCAAATGGTAAAAGCATAGCAGGCAAGGAGGTGCTCTCAAGGCTGCATCCAATAAACCAGAATTGGTATTTTTGTATCATCACTGTTTATCTCTTTTCCCATACCCTGGCTGTCACCCCACCCACCTCCCAAGACTGAGACAACTCACCATTTGTTTATTATTCTTTGCTGTTGATGGAGTCGGCAAGAGGGCCAGACAGACCCAGAGGGTGGTGATGTGTGGCCTATCATCCTCCACTGATACACAACACTACAGCTGTGCCGACTGCAGGTTCAGCAGTTCAGCAATATACACCCGGTGGACAAGAAAAGAGGGGGCCTCCATGTTTTTATATGTAGAGTATCTTATATATCACGGTTATAGTTCTCTCAGGCAGCATTCTCTCTGAAGTCTTTGCCGGTGTAATGTAACGTGCCTATATCAGCCAGCTGAGAGTAGCATTAGCAGACAATATAGCTTAATGAAGGCAGCTATCCTCCTGTGGGGAAACGTAGCTTCCCTCCTACAGCAGAGAGGAATCTCAAGTTACCCCGAGGCGGAGAGGAGCCTGTCCACTCTCACCCCAGGAAAATCCTCATCCTCTCTCTCCTCGCCTCCCCACACCAAACGCCTCATTGTCTGGCTAAAGAAAAGTGTTGATGTCTCTCTACATCTCTCTTCTCTGTCTGAGTTTGGAGGGTTGTGTAAATTTGTGTTAGCTTTTCTTTCAAAAACCAAAAACATAAGAGCACAATTGTAAGGAAGGATCAGGTGTGGAACAGGTGTATTTATGCAGCAGTGTACTCCGTCTTGCGTTGTGAGATGAATGAGGCACAAACCGGCATTTTTGGCTCCAACCAGCCGTTTGTTCTGGTAACAAAAGAATAATATTAGGTCTCCCACAGCCAACTTCGTGGCAACAAGCTACAGAATACAGTAGACTGATATTGATTTTACATGTAAACAAAACAAAAATGGAGTGCGTGTACCCGATAACATCCCACAGCCAACTTCATGGTAAAAAGCTCCAGAAAATACTAAAACCAAGAAAGAAATAATTAAGCCAGCAGCTGCTGAGCAAGTTACACCACAGACATTTCTTATGAAGCTACAATCAAGCTAACGAAGTCAATGATATGGTGGCGTGCCCAACAAATTACTCATATGTATCACAGAAACATTAGCTGTGGTAATTGGGAGCTCATTTTAACAAGCAGAAATACACTTTTACCAACAAAAACAAACGTATTAAGGTGTTTTAAAGGAGCTTGTCCCGGATCAATCTGCTATGGGGCACATCAGAGGACGCACATGTTACACACACCAGACCAGTCCCAGTGGGAAAATTAATATAATACATTATAAAGAAAATTAACAAAAACAAAAAAAGTTACATAATAGTAAAATATAGAAGTGAGTAATGAATTAATGAAATGACAAGTGAAATCATCTACTCTTCTTCCTCCTTTTGTATATGGGAAAGTGACACTCCAACAAACGTGTTAGCCGAGATAGTTTGCTAAACTTGTCGGTTAATATTATATATTATATATATTATATCCCCCAAACCTTTTCTCTGGCGAAGGTGAAACATACTGCTGAAAATTGGGGCAATAAAGTATAAATGTTGCCTCTGTGCTGCTTGTCCAAGTATGTTTTTCTATAGTAAGCATTTAAACAGGGTTATGTTCGTACAAAATAGCATTTTCCCTTATCATAATATGAGGGCTAATTAGCTACGATGCAATACAAGAACACGCCGCCTCTCTATTCCCATGTCTTCTACATAGTTTGCTAGGAACATGCAGATTTAGCCTCAGTCTTTATATCATGTAGGTAGCAATCAAGAGCACGTTCAAGACCCTTTTACAGGGTCTTTTTGAAACGATTCAACCGAGTTCTCAAATGCGATGGTTTGTGATTTGAGTTGGGCAGAATGGACAGTCACCCGTAATGAGAAGCCTGTTTTCTTCTACCTCTGTCTGAAATCAGGGCACTATTATTCCAAATACTATGTATTTCAAGTGGTAAATCTGCCACTGTAAGCTGCCATGCTGGAGTGGAAAGCTCAACCGGCGTAGCAACAGTAGCTAAGGGGGGTGGGGCTGAGCAAAGGGTCAATTACAGACAATCTGTGTCACTTTAACCAGGCATGGAAAGAGTACTAGAATAGTTTATATATAACATTTTATGTTACTTTAAAGAAATTTTACTCAAATAGAAGTGAAATTTCTTGTATAATGTATGTATGTTCTATAATGCGACTTGACATGTAGTAAAGTACAATACTTGAGATGAAAAACACTTCAGTGCAAGTAAAATGTGATTTTTGACTAAAAGTATAAGTACACAAAATACGACTCTGTTACAGTAATAAACGTGATTCATTACTTCCACCCCTGACTTTAACATTGGCATTTACTGTATTTTCTATAATGAATTATTTACTGACTGAAATTAGAGTTTAGAAGAAAAGAAAAGCCATCTTGTGTTGTCATAGAAGTTATTGCATCTTCTCCTGCCTGCAGAGCTTGAGGGGAAAGACACTTTTTGTCTCATCGAAAAAAAAAAAGGAGCAACACTCTCGCTGTCTAAAGATTCGTAAAGGCTGCTAATGATGCCCAATGTGATGCAAATTACTCATTCATAGCTGCTGCCTGGCTTCGGCTAGAATAGATGGGGGAAAACTCAGACCTAATGATGTTTGGACGGAATCTCTGTTCTGCATTAGGGCTCAAATTCATTTGCAAACACAATATCTTTTTTGTACCATTACAAGTAAATCAAACACAGAAAGGAATCCCGGTGAAGCCTGCAGATGCTTGTTCAAATTACATTAGTAATTCTATTTCAAAATGAGCAGTCTACAGTGCCCGGCCCGCTCATCATCGCACTGACAATTTACCTCCCCTGCCTTTTTGAAGGAGCTGAGGAAGCTGAGCGGATGGTGTCAGATTCATTCAGAGAAGTGTTGGTGCAGTTTAATATTACATGCTTTGGGCATCAAGCTGGGGTTGGGCTGTGTACGCACATCAAAACTGTGCTATCAAAATCAATTCTGCGCTGCCTTGTTCCCACACTCACCAAATAAACAATCACACGCAAAAGAGAATAGCGAGGGTTTTTGGCAAGATGAAGAAGGATTCATTTACTCAGTGTCCAGTTGGAGCAATAGATATTGAAAACATCTATCTGTTCCCTGCCAGCTGTACATCGGCGCGCTCTTACATGATGTGGATCTGTCAACACAAATCTGACTCAGGCAGGCACTCTGTTCACAGACAGCGCTGATATATGAAGATGTCAGTAAGAGACCCACAACTTCCTCCTGTAAAATGAAAAAAATATGTCTTGTCAAAAGGCAGCTCTGCGGGGTTATGTTGATTTACTCTGCTCACTGTGCAGCCTCCTGAAATAATAGTGAGGCGGTGACTTTATAGAGTAATGACAACAGTTTGATGCCTCAAGCTCAATGAGAGTATATCTGCTGGCATGCTGTATCAATGCTGAATTAAGATCCCTGATTGTTTGGGGTTTTTTTGTTTACAAAGGTTTAACAACCCTTACTGGTTTAAGTAGGGCTAAATGGGAAAGCATTGTGCAACCAACAGATTCAGTCAATCACAGCCTTAGGGCTGGACTGAGGCTCACCCTGGCATTTCTGGTCCAGACCGGCCCCCCACAATCGGTCGAACACCACCCACCAGTACACCATCCTTGCGGTCCCCTTAAATATGCATAATGTACTATTCCCCCAAACCACTACAGAGTTGAGTAGTAAGTGCCGTGGACAAGTGGACCAGTGTACTCGCTCACTCTTGACCAAGTCCCTGGTGATCAGAGGAGGCTCTGGAGTACACAATATCCATACTCAAGTAGAAGTACAAGTAATTGTCAAAGAAAAAGCTCTGCTAAAAGTCGAAGTATACAATCTTAAATTTACTGTACGCTGTTTTTCCATTAAAATGCAAAGAGTTAGTCTTACATAAAAGCAATAATATAAAATACAGATATTTCATAAGTTCAGTAGACGAAATAGCCTGTAGGAGAGAGAGAGACGTGAGACAGGATACAGTATCAATAGTAAAAGCTGATATAGAGGTGTATAGATTGCATATTCACACAGACAAAAGGCTGCCTGGCGCTGTCAATCCCTGAACAACAGTGAACCACAGAAGTGAGGGGATCCTGAATTATTAATTAAAAATCAAAATATTGGCCCTAAGGTGCGTCGGCCCACTGGGAAAATGCCCAAATGAGCCTGGTGTATAACTGTGTGTAGGACATGAGGAGCTGCACAAAAAGCATAAAAGCATAAAAATACTAACAACTTTTCTTTGCTCAATAAAAAGCAAAAATTTTGTATTTTGACTCTATTTATGTGACAAATTACTGCTGCTCCTCTGGTTACTATATACAGTATATATATATCTGTAACAATGCCTATATTATCAATAACTGAAAATGTACCTTCTCAATGCAGAAATGGTATCAGTGACATTTGTTGTTTATTTACAGACACACTGATGCTAATACATGTTCTAGCTTGCATGTACTGCAAATAAAAAAATGGCCGCACTGTGGTCTTGAACGTTGTTGAACAGCAACTGCTCGTTTGACAACTAGCATCTTTGTGACTCTGTAGAGAAGGCAGCTGCCTGTCTGTGTTAGCCTACAGGAATGGGGGAGGGGTGTCTCAACTGTACTGGAGCACTGGGGTCTCTCTCTCTCTCTCTCTCTCTCTCTCTCTCTCTCTCTCTCTCTCTCTCTCCATCACAGTGTTTGTGTGAGATTTTGTGAGGGGGTTAATGCTCGTGTGTGCATGCCAACTAGCAAGATGGATGCTTGCTGCTACACAGGTGTAATTGGATCATGCACCTGCTTCTGCTGCGGTCATTGATCTCTTCCACTGTGGGGCCCAATATGTAAGGAGGCAGAGCTGGGAGACTGAGCTCCTATTGATTTTACCCTCAAACTGATCATGAGTCTTTGGTCACATGTGATCAACATTAATCTGTGGTGCCGCATGATGGACTGGCTAACAAGGGCTCGGCCATTTCTTCCAATAGGTTTTCGCTTAGTGCAGATACAACCCTAAATGAGACGCTCATGACGGCAGTTAAGCTGCTCCACTGTCCGTAATAAATCGATGAACTTGTATGTTGACATTTAGCTTGATTAGCATCAGGGCTGATGGTCGATGATGCAGCACAGAGACTGAGACTGAGACGAAATGAGACAGAATGCGGCCTGTGATCATAAAGGGTTAAAAGAAATTTTTGTCTCAAACTAGTTCGAATTATGATGAAAAAATGAATTTTTGTCTGTGGTGACCTATCGAAAACAAAGCCTTTACAGGGACTCATTTTGAGAGCCACCAAAGCACAGTTTATTTACATTAAATTCAGAATTCATTACAGTGCCAGCATTTCAAAATGTCACTCTCCATCATTTGACTGCTGACTGTGTGGTGACTCTGCTCTCATACCATCTCACATTCAAAATAATGGTGTGCTATGAGAAGGCACTCTTGACAGCCACACTATATTCATACTTCACTCACAGAAAATGCGGTTTCTCTGTAATATATCATTCAATGTAATGGATTATTTATTACACTAACTGTCAAACTAAACTATTCCTACGTGCCAGTGCAGTAATCATAGCATGCCCTGCTGTATATCTATATTTTATCTAATGGTGCTACAAAATAATGCAAACTTTAGACAATATATAGAAAAATCAGAGAGCAAATAGAACCATTTTGACATCTATTTCATGGTTATACTTCTAATGCATTTATAAAACAAACATACACAGTCAGGCAGCTATTTGGAACCAAGGGTGATTTGTCCCTCTAGATGACATTTACTTGGCTTTAATGGCGTTCACACAGTCCCACAGGAATGCACTGCCTGGGGGGG
>NTHP01000096.1:146677-182901 GCA_003416845.1 Oplegnathus fasciatus | reverse complement strand
TTTTACATTAAAAAAATAAGATATTTTTGCGTATTTTGTGCTGTTTCCTGCACTTTGAAACTCCTTCCCTTTTGATTTCAGCAACGCCCAAATCAGCTACACGATGGCGCCAGAGCCTCACAAATTAAAAGCTCGTCCTCGGCTTGAGCTCGAGGCATCCAGTAACTTATCAATAAAACATACTCCGAGTCCCAGCGCCACTCTCTCATGGAAATGCGCCATTCTGCAGAGGAGTTTGGTGTGTTGTATTCTGACATGTGTGCTGTGTGGTCACACATTGCGGTGGTTTGTTTAGGAGTTTAAATGAAGGGCCAGCTTTACCATGCGTGATCCGGGGAGGTGACAGAGAGCCTCCTGTCCTTTTGGGGCAGTGGAGAAAGAAATGTCACTGTCCGCTATAAATAATCCCTCAGCATCAGTGTCGGCCGACCTCGGCCGCACTGCTCATTGTCATTCCCTCCGGGGACAGCCGGTGTCGGGCGGCTGTGGGCGAATCAGGCGCAATCCCACATATTACCATGAACGGACCCCAACCTGGCTGACATCATTGCGTCTGGCGATATAGATAGATCCGTAGTACCTCCTCCTTCCTCCTCTCATCCATTTGGAGCAGCCCGTGTGTGTAGTCAGTGGCACTTAATCACAGCGCGCACCAAGGCAGGAGGCGGACCGTCGGGCGTGAACGAAATAGTAACGGTGAACCGGAGAGGCAGCAGTGTGCGGGACAACGCAGGCAGAGGAGCTATCTGGAGGACGTTCCCAGCAGCCGCTCTCGGTTGTTCCTCTTCTTTATCCTCCGCTGGATCAAGTGTTGCAGTTTTTTTAATCTCCCGTTTCGGTCGTTTCTCAGCGCGTCCGACTCGTTCGCCGCCAGTGCTTCGTTGGAGATGTCCAAAAAAAGACCAGCCGAGCCGGAGTCCCGGGTGAAACAGCAAGCCGCGCTGGGCAACATGACTCGCCTCCCTTGTTTCTCACCGGAGTCTGTAGAATGAAGACGGCTTGAACAAAGTCCAAGCAGCGCGCAAAGATGTCGGTGCCTTTGCTGAAGATCGGCGTCGTGCTCAGCACCATGGCGATGATCACCAACTGGATGTCGCAGACCCTCCCCTCTCTGGTGGGGCTCAATACTACCAAGCTCACGGCGGCGCAGGGAGGGTACCCAGACCGGAGCACAGGAGTAAGTGCGCAAGTTTCGCATATTTCCTGCGGCTGGTTGGCTTGGTTTTTTTTTCTGAATGAATGTCGACTGTTGAAATTACAATCCAAAGATAGGCAACATATGTGCGCTTTTAAGCGCGTTTGGGTCATAATTCAGTCTACGTGACGCGCTTGCGAGGCGCATGCAAAAGTGAAAAAGACTTGGAGAGGCATCACAGAAATCTTCCTCCTGCGTCTGATGTTGCTCCAGCTGCCACAGAGCTGCTGTCCATACGAGCATCCTGCACTCAGTGGAAAGTTATCGGCTGGTTCTTTCTTTTTTGTCTGGTATTGATATAAATAAGAGATCCATGGTGGAAAATTAGGCGACTGACACGACAAATTTTAGTCTTATTTTTTCCCTCTGACACAGCGGGAGTCCTCATTCTTCCTTTCACAGTGTGTGTGTGTGAATGAGAGAGGCGCTCAAAGCCAAGATGCTGTTATAGAGTCAAGATGAAGCGTTTCTTTGTTTCTCTGTCAGGCTCCTGGCAGGTTCTGAGCTCTTTCCGTGCCAGGATTGTGAACATTGCGAGCGCTCTGTCAAGTGGATGTTTGCACTGAAATTTAGAACAATGGATGATGAAGGCAAACAAAGAAAGAAAGAGTAAAGGCAGCGGATGCAGTGAGCTGATATTTCCTCACTTATCCTGAATGTGCTTCGTTTATTTCATTATTTTGAGAAGGTTCAAGCATTTTCACATTATGAGATTATGCCATTATTTTATTTGATGAGTGATCAGTGTAGTAGCACATACTGAGTACAGAGAGACATCAAGGGAGGTGCTTGATAGTGCTTTTCTTTGTCTTGTCAGCACATCTTTTGGTGGAAAGCAGCTGACTGACAGTGGCTGTGCTCTTTTTGGATTTTGTGAAGTCACTCCTTCTCACTAATTGAATAAATCAGCAGGTTGTTTTTTTCATCGCTGATGCACTGATGAATATCTTTTCCTCAAAGTCACTCACTCAGTCTTATCTGATCAGTAGGTTTTGAACTGGAGTTGTCTCTCTTTCTTACGTCATACACGTCACACTTTACACTCTGAGCTTTCACACACCCAACCCCCTGAAAAATGGGAGTAGCTTCAGCTGTCTTTATTGGTTGCATCTTCCCTTTGTGTGGGTATAAAATATGCTGTATGATGGTACAGAACGGGTGGAGCCTGGTGCTTTGTGGTGTCCAGATGGTGATAAATGCAATTTAGCAAATAAGCAGTAAAGTGTCCTCCTTTGTCATTTCATAGACAAACACAAGGGTGGGGTTTTTTTTAGGTAAAGTGTCACCCTTTTATCTTTTTCCTTTTTTGTCTGTTTCCTTTGCTCCAGTATTTTTGTTCAACTGCCCTTTTTTCTCTCTTCATCCACTCCTTTGTCCTCAGGTGTTGCCAGCAAACCCAGAGGAATCGTGGCAGGTGTACAGCTCAGCCCAGGATAGTGAGGGAAGGTGTGTCTGCACTGTGGTGGCGCCCCAGCAGTCCATGTGTTCACGGGATGCCCGCACCAAACAACTGAGGCAGCTGTTAGAGAAGGTAATTACCGCTTAGCTCCTGAGCAACACGCGACCCCAGCAATCAAAGTCATACAACGCCCAGAGTATCCACCTTTACTCCTTTCAACTATAGTGCTTCACACACATATAGGCTTACCAATGTTTATGGTCTTCCAATCACCTCTCTGCCCGTCGGACAAAAATAGGAATCATGCTCTAATGAGCTCCCTGGAAACCCAACAGGCATCATGGGAGGCAGCTGTACACTCACTCTCTCTGAGTTTCTATTGTACTGCACACATCCAAAGCGACACATCTAATGATGCAACCCGGCTCAATACCCACAGACTGGAAGCTAAGACAACCCCATTTACACATTTAAGCACATTTATGAAAAAGTACTTGGAGATAATCCCCAAATAATGGAGCTGATTCACATAAGCTGCGGAAAAAATACAGACATCAACAGATCTCTAGTAAATAGAGGATGTGCCAAGATGATGGAGTTTCTGGACCACAACAATTGTGGAGAAAGCAAATGTCTTAACAGTATGCATTCTACACTTCCACCATGCGTCTGAGGCCCCTGACTAGTTGGCCTGATGTCAGAGGAAAGCCAAGCCAAAGCAAACATATTGAGAATCTGTTGCATTTTCTCATGCTCATTGCTCTAATTAGACCATTAGACATAGAGATTTATTCCATTACTCAGTCCAATGTGTCCATATGGCACCCCAGGTCCAGAACATGACCCAGTCCATCCAGGTGCTGGACCAGCGAACCCAGAGGGACCTGCAGTATGTGGAGAAGATGGAGGTCCAGCTCCGTGGTCTGGAGACCAAGTTCAGGCAGGTGGAGGAGAACCACAAGCAGAACATCGCCAAGCAATACAAGGTACGGAGCCAGATCTCCAGCCATTAACCCAACCGCCATTCTGTCATAGCTGCTCTGTAGCCCATCACACACAGCCCGACCCACTTTGTGTTTGTGTGTTCCCACTGTGGAGATGAATCGCCTAAACCACCAAACCACATACCAAGAAATCCATACTGCATGCATAATCAAAGAGGTGAAATAATTGGAACTCAGCTGCAAGCATTCACATCCTTATTTCACACCAACTCGCCTTATAAAACCATGTGATGGAATCCTAAAATAACTTGGAAATATGGAGATTTGATAAGACATTTTTATCCCAAATGAGCACATAATGGTGAAATGCTTTTTACAGTCAACACCAAGATATCTGCACATGGGACACACATCTTGGATCTAATTTGTTTAAAGAGCGGACACTAAACCCTTTTTTTTGTTCTTAAATGGTTTACTGTCCAATCATAATAAAATAAAGCTATTTTGAATAAATATTCTGCAGGTAGGGTAGGGTATCATTTGAAATGTTTGAAACGAGTGCTGATATGCCTCTTGTGTCTCTACCAATACCAAAATTATACTAATGTTTTTCTGTAAAATATTTTTTAAAAATCTCACTAGGACTGCAAATACCGATTATTTTCATGATCAATTAATATGCAGATGGTTGTCTCACAATTTCCCAAGGTGACATCATCAAATTACTTGGTTTATCCGAACAGTCCAAGACAGAAAGAAGCAGAAAAATCTCCCCAATTTAAAAGCTGGAATTGAGGAATTTGGGCATTTTTGCTTGAAAAATGATTTAAATGATTAATCAATTATCAAAATAGTTGACGATTATTTTGCTAATTGATTAATCGACCAATCGTTTCAGCTCTGCGTTTCACAAAATAAATGCTAAATGTTGTCTAAACACAAGCAGCCAGCAGCAGAACTTTCATGACCAAAGAATAAGAATTTGATGAAACTTTTGATGTCACCTTGAAGTACTTATTATAGTATTATTGAGGTTTGATACCCAGCCCTATTCGCAGTTACTCACACAAATGCATTGCTTCAGCTTACCTGTATTCTTACCCTATAGCTCTCTGTGTTTGCATCATCTTACCTCACACCAGTACATTTGTGTGATCCCGTCACCTGCGCATGCTCACGAACCTCATGCAGGGCCGCATTCGCCACATCCGGTGCATGTGTGCAATTTTCTGTAACGTGTCTTTAAGTGCATATACTAAGTGTGTGTGCGTTTGTTTGTTTGTTTGTGTGTCTGTTAGAGAGGTTAGCAAGCTGCAGCTCCCTGTCAACAGTTTGTCATTTTCTTGCTTGCAGGGCTAACTTTAAGACATGTAAAGAGAGCCACAGGGAAGAAGAGGCAGGTCAATTCCAGATTCCCCTGAACTGGGCCACAGTACTGAGAGCATTTGGGCGTCAAACAGTTAATTTACCTTTAGCACCATTAAGACTAAGAAACCCCACCCCTCTCCCAAACCAACCCACCACTGATCTCTTCCTGCATGTTACTGCTGTCAAAGTTTTCCATCTAAAAGCTTTTTTCAAACGTAAATACATTTATTATTATTATTATTATTATTATTATTATTATTATTATTATTAATTGCTGTTATTCATTTTATTTTCTTTTGGCTTTTGTCTATGCATATTTGGTTACTCAACAAATCTATACGTAAAACTATAGACGTAAAATTCGAGACACTTTGTTGTGTGTGACATGTAAAAGCATGTAACCCTTAATACGATGTTGCATTTTAAACGATGATGACCAATAAAGAGCTTTCCCAATTGTTGTCGGTGTACCGAGGGCTTGCTTTTTAACGGCTGGTCACTGCCGGGACGGAGCCACCTGCTCTACTCGTCCAGAGGGCGGAGAATATTTTCCGGGTTTGTTTGCTCAGACACACACCTGCACAGACAAAAACAAAAAAAAACCACAGCTGTTCACACACAAACACTGAACATGGACACAAACAGGGGGTCTTCATGTCAGTGGAGAGGCAGGATAGAGTCAGAGTAGCCAGGTTCAGACAGGTGTTTTTTTTTTCTTTTCTTTTTCTTTTATGGACAGTCTCCTTTTGTCGCGCATGACACTCAACCGAGCTTATTCTAATCCTTTCAGGCCATAAAAGCGAAAATGGAGGAGCTTAGACCGTTGATACCAGTGTTGGAGGAGTACAAGGCCGATGCCAAATTGGTATTGCAGTTTAAGGAGGAGGTCCAGAATCTGACGTCAGTTCTAAGCGAACTTCAGGAGGAGATGGGGGCCTATGACTACGAGGAGCTCCACAACAGAGTGTCAAATCTTGAGGAGAGACTACGAGCATGCATGCAAAAATTAGGTAGGCACAGAAAGTTGTTGGCACACACTTTGCTTCAAACACGTGCATGCACAAACACACAGTATGTTGTGACGGACCAGACAGAGATCCTCAGGCATATTCACATGATTCAGAACATCACAGGAACATTATGTGTGGCCGCGATGCTCGACCACTCAAATGCATATCACACAGTCTTATAACACACTCGTCATTTACACTTTATGCTTCTGTTTCGTACGTGCTTGCCCACTGACGGACTTTGCTGTTGGTGTAGTCTTACGATGTCGAGATGAACCAATAACAACGTCCATTAGAGGGCTACGCATGTACTCATAGAACTGGAGTTACATCCTGGTAACTTCTATATCTTCTGCACTTTTTCCTCCACCAATTTTATAATCGATTAAATCACTCAAGTCCCTCATCAGTCAAAAAGTCAAACATTTTCTGAGTTTCAGCCCCTCAAATTTGAGAATGTGCTGATTTTTTTTGTTTTATGACATTGTTAAATTAATATTTTAGAATTTTGGACCATTTATCAGACAAAACAAACAATTTGTGCTCTGGAAAATGGTGACAGACCTTTTAGATTTTTTTCTATTATATAGAATAATAATACTTCATTCATCGATAATGAAAATAATCATTAGTGGCAGTGACAAAGCCCACCTTTTAACTTACGTATATTTCGTTTTAATGTAGAATTCTGCGTAAAAGTATGGTAATGTCCCACAAAACTGGTGTCCTCGGATGAAATAGATGGGATGTTTAAATACATGATTAGGCATGAGGTGTTTTACATGTTTCCACTGGTACACACACACACACACACATACACCAATGGATAGCATACAGAGGGGGAGAGCTACTGACAGAGCTCTCAGCTTGCAAGTTCCCATCACAGTCTTATCTTTTCTTTTAGCCCCTGTCTCAGTCTCTTCACACCTCTGTCACAGCCCACAGTGCTAATAGATGCACACCCACACTGCAGTGACTAAGATATATTACAAGGGCAGAGACACTCACACGCCGCACATCACGGGTATATTGTGTCCCTGTTTCCAAATTATTCACAGTGCTGATGACAGCGAGAAAAGCTTTTGGTTACAATGCCTACTGTTCTTTTTGGAAAGCTAGCTGAGACACAGTGATTGTATTTAAATTAAGTATATAGAGTACAAAAAGCAGACACCTAATCTCAGCTCCCCAGGTACTGTCATTGTTTCTCTTTATGTATGCATACACATTATTTTTTACCGGCCACCTCTGCTGTCACTACCTGCCGGACTGGAGCTCCCTGTTTTCACTCTCAGCTCAGTGCACATGCCGCTCCTCACATCTGTGGTCAGATGTAGTAGATAGGAGAGCAGGGAACTGCGGGAGTTACTCCAGTGTGTGTGCGTGTGTGTATGTGTGTGTGTGTGTGTGCGAGATCAGGCGAGATAAAGGCGAGGTCACCCAGCGAGGGACTGGCTCCGGCAGAACAGAGGGTGGCTTTTCCTTTCATCTTCACACGATACGCAGAGGCACTCATGCATTAGTGCCCACAAATACACTCCGGTACACTCCCGTTATTGAGATTAAACTTGCGAAGGTCAATAACCACATTTGCATCAGCAGATCAACAACAGGGGAAAAACTGAGAAAAATAGAGAGGGCAGGAGAAATTTGAGCATTGAGTAATAGATAGAGCGACAGGAGAAATTGATAGAAGGTGGTACGGGGGAAGGAGAAAGAGTGATAAAGTGAAGGCGAGGAGGGAAAGTGAAAGAGAGTAACTAGGGTCCCCGCAGAGCTGTCCTTCAAGCTGTTTTGTGCTGGAGAGAGGCTGCTGGGACACAATGGCTATCGATCAAGGGGACATGCCAGCTTGCTGGGCAATAATCAAATAAATAAATCACCCTGTGTCGTGCCCCAGCAATGTGGAGGCACAGAGAGCTTCAGGCAAATCCAGACCCTTCACAACGAAATGCTGATGAATGGAGCAGGAAAGTCATACCAGCACATAAACCCCTCGACTACCTGATCTGCAGCCATTGTTCTCACCTTCCGTTTCCTCTGTAGAGAATAAAATTACAAGGCATGATGTTATAGCAAGGTTCACATGCCACAGAATCAATATTTCTCTCTTTACAAACAACCTCAACGCATCTCTTTGTTTTAATTTTCCTCCCCCCCCTCATCTTTATTAAAGAATAATTGGTTTATTACAACTTGAATCTTATTGTTTTGTTTTGGCTATTGCTGAAATCTGGGAACTTGGAGACATCGCTAAAAAGAAGTCCCTGGAAATAATAATAAGTGGAAAAACATCTGTAGGTATTTATGCTTCATCAGGACTGTGTGTGTGTGGTGACAGTGACCAATCAGCCCACCAACAGTCATCATTCAAATGTTGCTAAATTCTGATTGGTGCAAAGAAGTTACCTTTTTCCAACTGAGCCCCACCCACTTCAAACCAGTGAGAAGAGCACAGAGAAATACAGACATCTTTCATATGAAATAACCAAAGCTGTTCTGACTTGCGTGTTCATATAGGACCCATCACTCATAGTAAGAGGCTGATTGACAAAATAAGTTGTCAGGCCCTTTAAACAAAACTGCGGGTTTGGCAGCAACTTATTTGGAAGAGAGAAGGAAACTGTCAGTTGTCAACATCCACCACAGTTTACAGATCGACTTCCTGCTATGACCTATCGTACTTGCTATAGATGTGCACACACTTTTTCCGAGCAGTGAGTGATTATTATTGACAAAAGCTGCAACGATTGGTTGATTAGACACTCTTAGACATTTGAAGACGTCACCTTGGGCTTTGGGAAATTTTAACGTGATTTTAAACTATTTTCTGACATTTTGTAGACACAAAAAAATAATTGATTAATTGAGAAAATATTCAGCAGATTAATCGATTGAAAAATGTAATTGAAAATGACAGTAATCATTAGTTGCAGCCGTACTATCGATATTTCGGGTGTTCCCAGATCTCACCAATTACTTTGATGAGTGCAGTGTCACCATAACCGATAAAAATTACAGCCAAATCTACAAAAAGAGAACTGAAATGATCTTTTAAAAGCAAATATTCCTTCTCCTCCAGAACTGAGTTCATTCTATATGTAAATCCTCACATTTCGGGGGGGAAAAGGCTGATGGTGTTTTTGTTATATCAGCTCCAGTTCCTATTAGGTTCTCCATTCGCTCTGCCCTCTGCTGCGGCCCCGGCAAATTCAGGCCAAAAGGGGATTAGACCCTCTGTGCATCTCCAGAATGCGGATCCATCAGCGTGCTCCCCAGCAGCCTGCAATAGTAGTGTCATCTAAAGATAGAGGCACGATGATTAGAGAAAAGAAATAAATAAATAAAATAAAGGGCCAGTGTATTATCGTGGTCTCTAATCCCACTGTGGGTTACGTAAGGGACTCAACCCCCACTGGAGATAGTAGATGCTGCTCATGTGACCATGTGTTTGTCTCTCAGCCGCCGCTGAGGTGTGATGCCCACACATGCTCACAGGCACGACATATGTTGCACATAGAGACACGCGAACACACACGCAAACCCACAATTTTCATTATGTAAGTGAAAGAAATTGGAGCAGATGAGAGGACGGAGTGAGAGAGATTGAGTCCGAATTGTATGACTAGAAAGCAAAATGACATTTCACAACAATGACGAGCAAGTGAGATGACAGGGGTTGTAAAGAAAGTGGGACGATGGGTGTTGTAGTAAGGGGTTAATGGATGCAACACTTCACTGAGAAAGATACTAATGAAAACTTCAAATGAGCCGTCGTCACAGTCCCACTCTTTAAATTAGCGTATCAGAACGACTCATTACATTCATGAGATAAAAATCAACTCATCAGAATCATCTAATTGACCTTTGTCTCACTGAAATATCCTCTGAACAATGGCCCATGTCTGAATGTGCTGCGGTGGTGTTGAGAAATATTGTTATTTGATAAAACCGTGCCTCTGTTTTCAATCTGTGCTCATTATAAAGGGTACATTAGTCTGAGCAGCTCTCTGTCACGAGGGCCACAGAGCCCAGCGTTGAGTTTGTCAAATTCGCATTAACACCTCAATCAACACTAATTAACACTACAGCAGCTTACAAGCAGCACACAGGAGCAGAATACACAGAGGCTCTCCCTTTCCTATTCCCTCTTCCTCTCACTTTCTCACACATCCACGCAGAGAGAGTAAAACAGGCATTAGCATGTGTGAACTGAATAATAAGCACCTCTTGCACAGTACATCACGCAAGGAGAAAGGCAGAGACGTAGCAACAAGCTGGACATCCAGTCCCTCATCCTTCAGGCAAACTCATTTGGATTTAAAGTAAATGGAAGTGAATCCCTTGTAATAGATTTTGAATTAGTCTAAATACCCAAACGGGTGTTGCTCTAGATGTTCCCATCTCGCTTCTTTCCTTGCAGCATGTGGCAAACTGACGGGCATCAGCGACCCCATCACCATCAAGACGTCTGGATCCAGGTTCGGCTCCTGGATGACCGACCCTCTGGCGCCTGAAGGAGATACACGGGTATGTAATCATCTCCGAATGTGATATTGAATGTATCCGTTGCACAAACTGTCAGTACATGAGCTGAAATTGAATTCTTTTTGCACTGATTTGCACTCTTCTTCACTCATTTTTTGATTGAAATCAGAATTTTTACAATTTTACTTTTATTTTATTCAGGCAAACCTCTACTATGGCTGCTTGTGCTTAGAGAGCATTTAACATTTGAGGTTTGGTTTGCTAAATGAAAAAAAAATTGTTCATTTCTCAAAGTAATGTGTTTTAAAAAATAATAATCTTTTGGGTGTACTGAACCTTATGTATCGTATCGGCATTAGTTGTAGAAAATCTCAAACAATACCAAGTCCTATTCTTAAAGCATCTATAATCAATATTTTTCTATTAGCAGTGGGTCAAATTACTATTTGTAATGTGAAAGTGGCTGATCATGGTGACGAACCCATTGAGAATTATCACCCGACTTCCCTCCCTTCCCCTCAGCTGTATGCAGCATTTTACTGTCTTTCAGCTGATTGTTTTGGTTCTACGGCCCACACTACCTACCCTGCACCAAACAGCAGACAAAGTTAGTGACTCGCTGGTGAGCACGGTGGAGCATTTGTCTGCTGGATGTATAATTAGGCAACTGTTTGCCAACATGTTTGCTATAGCAACTTTGTAAAGCCATATATATTTCAATGTTGCTCCAGGTGGCCAAAAAACAATTCAATCAAATCAATCAATTAATGCAGGTTTAAGGTGCCCACGTTATATGATCCTCTACAAGGCTATAATATATAATTCAGATTCGTTATACTGTAGCATTTTTCGTGATTTCTGACTTGACATTTTCAATTATATTGTGTATATTAGATTTTTTTTTCAGCTAAGCACTTTAAGTGTTGTTTTACACACTTTGACCATAGTTAGATTTGTGATATAAAAATCGATACTTAAAAAAATCATAAAAAATGAATCAATTAATTGTTTAAGTATTCTTTTAAGCAAAAAATGCACTGGTTTCACCTTCTCCAATGTAAGTATTTTTGGATTAGTCTTCTATAGTATTATAGCAAACTGAATATTATTAAGTTTTAAACTGTTGGTCAAACAGCACAAGCAATTTGTTCAAGAGACAAGTGTCTGCGCATCTGCAGCACAAATAGTTTTCCTGTTAGTAAGAGTTAATCGTAGGTGAAGGTCAACTCTTGCTGTGAAATAGTCTGCGTTAATTGGTCCCCGTCCTTTTATCAGCTGATTGCATCTGAGCGGGACTTCAATAAATGGATCTGCTTTCATTACTAAAACACATTAAAATGAAATGCCAGGGATAAATCTATATGGTTTTAACGGGAAGCTGCCCAGCAGACAAGGAAGAGAGGGAGCTGGAAATAAAGGATGTTTATTTGTGGGCTATGCATGAACATGCTCTTTGTGCTCTGGCTTTATGAGAAACATTAATAAGAGACAGAACTCTCAATGTCGCATGGGAGGAAAAGGGATAAAGAAGTTGAGAAGAACCAGCAGCGTAGAGTTCAGTTGCTGTGTAAATTTGTACTTTTGCTTCCTGAAGGCTAATTGTCGTGACAACACAGGCAAGTGTATATTTTAAAAGATTCTCAGCAGCGGGGTTGAAGCTTACTGCTGACTAAGATTATGTTTCGCATACTGTAAAGGCTACTTTTTTTTGTAGAAACTAATACATTTTGAACAGAACACATGAAAGGTGTGCTGTGTTATCAAAGGGCAGAAAAAGAAGAATGAGTGTAATTGACGGGAGCAGACAGGTCTGCTCCATTTCTTTTTATCTCTTGGTTTCCTTAGCTTGCTTTTTTATGGGCCCGTGGAGACCTGCTTCCTTGATATGAATCATTTTTTAAGTCAATCACAGCAGCACATAGAAGCAGGTAGGGGAAGGGCTTCAGGTGTCTCAGTCCCACTGAGACTAGGGAAGTGTTTGAGCCTCTAGCAGCTCCGGAATAAGAGCTCTCTGCCCACCACCGCAGGGGCCAGCAGGAAGCTGGGCCGAAGCAGCTGAGACAGGCCTTTTATCTGGAATGATGGGCATTATCCCTGCGGGGCCCGGCTCATGCCACCCTGCGGCTGTCATCCTGACTGTTTGTATTCAGAAGCTGCCGGATCTCAGCTTCATCTGCTCCTGGAGGAAGTCTCAGCGCTAACTTAATTGGGATGCTTGTTGACGGTGTGATTTGATTTATTCTGTGTGTGATTCTGATACTCAAGGCACACCGAGGAAAGATGATGATAGGGGTTTCTAGCTCTGCTGTGTTTGATCCTAATTCTTCCTTCTCCCTCTCGTCACGATGTTTAGGTCTGGTACATGGATGGTTACCACAACAACCGCTTCGTGCGGGAGTACAAGTCGATGCAGGACTTTATGACGTCGGACAACTTCACGTCCCACCGGCTGCCCCACCCGTGGTCAGGAACAGGTCAGGTGGTCTACAACGGCTCCATCTACTTCAACAAGTTCCAGAGCCACGTCATCATCAAGTTCGACTTCCGCACCTCGTCCATCAGCAAGTCCCGGCAGCTCGACTATGCCGGCTTCAATAACGCGTATCACTACGCCTGGGGCGGCCATTCCGACATTGACCTGATGGTGGACGAGGGAGGCCTGTGGGCTGTCTATGCCACCAACCAGAATGCTGGCAATATTGTCATCAGCAAGCTCAACCCCAACACGCTGCAGATCATCAAGAGTTGGACCACCAACCACCCCAAAAGGAGTGCCGGCGAGTCTTTTATGATCTGCGGCACGCTCTACGTCACCAACGGCTACTCAGGAGGCACCAAGGTCTACTACGCTTACTCCACCAATTCCTCTACCTACGAGTACATCGACATTGCCTTCCAGAATAAGTACTCACATATTTCCATGCTGGACTACAACCCGCGTGACCGCGCCCTCTATGCCTGGAACAATGGCCACCAGGTCCTATACAATGTCACACTGTTCCACGTTATCCGCTCAGAAGAACTGTAACCGAGGAAAATGGATTACATACATAAATACATATTGTCTGTGTAGAGATCTACCTATATACAAAAATATATCTGCGAAAGAAAAAGACTATATGGCAAGACCATTCTATTTATAATATCAAATAACTTTTACTGAGAGACTGCATCAACACTGAATGCAAAGTGGATTGAATGTGCATATACATGAGACTGAAAAAAAATCTAAAATTGAAGGGTTTCATTCCAAAATGTGATATATTTGTTATAGAAAAAAAATGCTTTATCAGTTAATATCACAAAATCACAGATGAAACTGTTTTGTAAATAAAGGTCTTAATATGACTTCTAACTTTAATAGTTACCCATAGTAGACTTTATTTTAATAGCTGCCATCATTTTGTCAGAGGTATTTTATTTTGGAATGAAACTCTTTAATTGTTTGCCGCATAGAAAATGATTGTAAAAGTAGACTAACACATAAGATTTAAAAGAATAAGAACAGATGCCAAAAAAAAACAAAAACATCACGCCTTTTTTTTAATATAATGGAATATCAACGCTCATTCCTGTGGCTCCAGTTCTTCTGCAGAAATCCTCCCAGATGAACTTTTCTTTTGGTCAATGGGGGGTCCTGAAACGAAGACTGTTGGTAATAAACTGTTGGATCCCCAGGCCCCATGGACAGACAGAAAAGTGGGAGGTCAGTCTGGTCAGAAGACTTGATAGCCTAATGGGTTCAGTCTGTCATATCGTTTTTATCAAGTACAGTAGCAAATCAAAAGTCTGTAGAGAAACAGCAAACAACAATAACGACATCCACTAAAAGACCTGAAGGCACTGACTGTTGACAGCGCTGTTGTTCGAGATGATTTTCCTGTGTTAGTGACTACGTGTGAAAAAGGCTTTCTTTGCATGAGTGTTTTCTATCACTCCGGTCTGCTCTTCTGAATGTCTTTTGCTGTATACTATAAAAAAAAAAGGAGGGTGGGAGGGGGAACAAGGTAGAATACCTTTGGGATTTGAGGATTTGCAAAGATATTTACTTTTTTTCCTGCTCCCTTTGTATTTAGTTCTTGTTTTGTTTATTTCTATTTCTTTGCAATCATTTTATTTTTCAAATGTTCTTGTATCACTGTAACTGTTGGCACCGGTTTTGCCTCTCTGTATTTGTTTATTTGGACTGCGTGGGAGGAATCTATCTAGCTCACATCTCTCTGAAGAAAAAAAAAAAATAACAGAATGTATCGAGTATTGTATTCCGGGAACCTGGTCCTCCTATTTTCAATTCACATCATGCGCCTGTAGTAGGGAGAGTTTTCTTTTAGAGGATAATCCTGTCTCATGTCATGTTTCCCCCACTGCTAGTGAAGGATAATGCTGTTTAAATGTATACCCTCGCCGAGGACAAAAGCTTTTCACTCTTTTTGCGCTTTGCTGGACATGTGTTGTATCTGAGATGAGATAGTTAATGATTCGTGTCAATAAAACAGAGAAATCTGATGCTCGGATTGTTGCCTTAAAAAGCTACAAGCTGCCATGTGAGAGCACACTTTGCGTTCCATCTCCGTATGAACAGTCATGCACTAATGCTCTTATGTGCTGCCTCTTGTGTTATCCTTCATTAAGATTGCACAGAGCGGACACCCTGTTCTTTTGTTGAGTTGTGGGAAAGGAGTATTCAGCATTCACCTTTAGCTTTTCCACTTGGGCCACAGTGGCCACTGTTCAGTAGAAGCTACATAGGCTCGCTTTACGTTTTTAAAAATACATAAAGCATCTGACCTCGCACAGTTTAGGAGCTATTACAGCTTTTATTCTCACTATTTGCTTCTGTCATCCCGATAATCACTGTGGCAGCATTTGATACTGATCACTAGATACCAAATACTTCCAGGTTTTATTGGTTGCTGAACATTTCTTTTGAATTACAAAGATTTTATTTGTCACTGTTTGACAGTGTTATAACTGGAATAACCCCAAATGTGTTTCTTTTCCATCACTTGACATTTCTTTAATTTGTATGTTGTGATGTCTTCTTATTAAGGCACAACTGTTCACTTTTTGTTCACTCAACAATTTTCTCTCCTTTGTTCTCCACTCAATTTCAATTACCTCCACCACCACCACCACCACCATCCTTTTCCCCCCTCCCTTATCCTCCAGCCAGTCTATCTTTCCCGCTCTTTGTTGCTCCCACTCCCTCACTGCCTCTTAGTCCTCTGATGTTTCAATCGATGAATAAATGATTGCTTCTATTTTCACTCCAAGTGCTTGGCCAACACAAGCTGCTTTGCTCCCCAGAAAGAGTTAGAGATAGGATTTGGGAGACAGACAGACAAAAAAACAGAGAGAGAGAGAGAAACATGTTCGGCGGAAGGTCTCGCAGCGTATGACACGATGAGCTGTCAGTCAGGAGCTGAATATATTTGCATCTTTAAGCAGTGATTGGCGCATCAAGAGACATAGCAGCACTCCCTCTAGTCCCAGTTCCCCCACCCCCAACACACTCGCATACGCCTGTGAACCTGACAGTTGCATTTCATTTCATCATTTTGCACGGCGGCGCTTTTCATTTCTGCACCACTGTGTTGTTTACTCCAGACTTAAATAGGTGCAGTGGGCTAATTATCTTGTGTATCCCTTGCCCTCTAAATGCCACGACTTCTGCTGCAGCACTTCTGGGAGTAAAGGACGGACACAGTGAGAGGTTTGACCTTGCTTGGGCCAGCTGTAAGGTGCATCATTCCCCCAAGGACAAAACCACTTATCAGTGATAGAAAGCTAGTGCGGACGTGCCAACAGGAGGCTTGCAAAAATGTTGCACAGCGCTGCAGTTTACACTTTAAATTGCTGCACAAAATTTGATGACATGTTGTCACAACTGAAGACTTTTCCCCACGCCAGATTACATAATTTACCTTTGCAACTGACTCCCAGGCAGCATCTCTATGGCCTCTTTGTACATTTGAAGGTTGAGTTCTGTAGCCTTGAAAACGTTCAGACAGCTATTAAAGCTGACACAAACGGCTAATTGATATTCAACTTAATATGACTCATTTGTGCAGCTGCCTTTGCACTTAAGAAGTGAGAGAAGTTGCCACAAATCTATGTAAAATTATGTAATGTGCCAAGGGGAAATTTCTCAGAAATCCGGACAACATACACCATAAACAGCAAGAGGAACGGTGATCATAAATACACTCGACAGGATATTTCCCTGACAACATATGAAGCAGAGCATTAGTTCAAGAGGGCCACCGAAGTTGTGTTTGAATCAGCTGCTTCATTCATGTCTGGCCATCAGTGGGTCATTCATCAGCTGCTTGGCTACCAGCTGACTGGCAACATCCAATCATGTTCATACAGGTGTACAACCTGCATGAATATGAAACCTGTATTTTCAATGTTACTGATAGCTTCATGCAAATGTGTGTGTGTGTGTGTGTGTGTGTGTGTACACAGTATATGCTGTATATATATATGCTGTATATATGTTGCTGCTCAGATTTCTTGCTTGAGAGTTCCCTTAAAGATCAGAGTCTTCTTTTGCTACATCTAACTTTGTCTGCCTGAACTAATGCCCCAAAAATGACCATTGTATTGAATCAACACCTCTGACCGTCTCAAAATCTACTATGAGCTTTATCAGATTGGTTACTTCTCTCTCTGTCCAGGCACACACATCAATGCAAATACCAACGTTTTTTTGCCAGGTCAGATTAAGCTGAGATTTAATGGTGGCGCAAAGGACTTTACTTAACAAAAAAAGGTCGGACCAATCCAATACAAAGTGCAGTTAAATTTCATATTTGTTCACTTCGAACCACAAGTTGCAGACGCACTTGGTTTGGCTTCCCCCATAAGTTCTGCGATCTACCAAATGGTTAAAGTTTCATTTAAGATATAAAAACCTGATTAATCCCAAACTGTCAAGAGAACCAAAGCAGTAATAATATTTCCACAGCCTAGGACCTGCCCCGCACTCAAGCAATTACTGTGAGCCCTTTCAAATTTAATGCAAGATGACACATACCGACAGTTTCTCACACACACTCCTTTTTTTGAACTGTTCCATTACGAAAATTTCCATTCAGATTCATCACACTGGCAGGGGAACAAAACAGAAATAAAGCCTAGGTCTCACGTTTTCATTGTAGCTGGGAGCAATCTCCGAGCTAAAACTATTACAAGCCCGGTGTGGGTTGGAATAACAGCCAATAATAAATCAATAGAACCATAAAGAATGGGGCTGAGAGAGAAAAACAACAGCAATAAAGACAATTCATTTTAATTATGGTGCAATAAAAAGGCAAAGTAAAAAGAACTCAGATGTCCCCTTTGCGATTCTCAGTGCATTGGTTTCGTTTACAATTGTGTCCTTGTCAGCAATTCAAACACCTGCTCTGTAACAAAATGTCTCCTTGATTAGCATTTTCTTTAATGCACTGTTCTCACAAATGTGCAAACACACACAGCTGTGTGTACCACATATAGACACCACACCACCACACCAAAGCCAAATTCAATCCTTGTACTGTGTACAGAATAAGATCACAATCTTGTTTCCTGCAAAAGACATTTACCAGTTTGCTTTGCCAAAACAAATGCTGCCTGGATTACGTTCACTGTTTGTCCAATAGCTACAGGAAGCGTGACATTCTTATACTGCACGGAAATCATAGAGAGGCAGTCAGGGTGGATGGTTGGGCATACAAAGCACAGACTTTAACACCAGAGGCCGAGGTTTGCATCCCCATATTGTGAGGGTTAGACTGCTGAAGCGCTTGGTTAGGGAAAAGTTCATGCACGAACTTGTTAGCAAACAGTTTCTTATTTACACATCCCGCAGACACGCGGCAACATTAACATTCATTTAGAGTTCACGGGCCATGTGACAAATGTAAATTCAATATTCACGCTCCTTTTATCTCTGCTTTTGGTCTCCACCAACCCCAGCGGGAACTCTGGTTCTTTAGCTGCTAAATATGGAGCCCCGGAGTGGCCATGGAGAGAAAAATATATATATTTCAAGGCCACGTTTTACTACACTGAGCGCTCGAAATGCTATTGCGTGCGCACAAGATACAATTTGTTTGCACGTTTTGATTAATTTGTTTACACGTTTTGATTCATTCGTTCGCATGTTTTAATTGATTGATGGTTACCACGAATTAAATAATTAAATAATTCTGGCAGTGCACAAGGCCAAGTCATTCATTCCAGCCAGCCCCTGCTTAGGGCACTTGTCCTTGGTGATAGCTATGGATAGAGACTCTTTAATTAGCTTGGGGATGAGTTATAAAGACATGTTGACAACACTTGCTTTGCAAGGGATTATTGTTAGTAAAAGGCAATATGCTGGTCTGTTGTCCTGGCTTTCTGTATATACGCTTATCTTCTGCGCACGAATTAATCAAAACGTGCGAACGAATTAACCAAAACATGCAAACGAATTGTATCTCGTGTGCACGCAATAGCATTTTGAGCGCAACGTGGCCTCGAAATATATATATTTTTCTCTCTATGGTGCTCCGTAGCTAAATGCTTCAATGTTAGCTAGTTGCTAACTTTGTCTGCTGGGCAGGTAGCTTATGTTGTTTTTTTTAGAGCCTTACTGCTGCCTGCTGCAACTGAAAATGACTCCAATGAGAGCAGTGAGACTGAACCAAAACAGCAAAGTTGTGGAAAACCAAAACAATGAGCTGAAAGACGCAACAACACTCCATAGAGCTGAGGGGAACTGCAGAGTCAAGTGATAATTTGTGGGTTCGTTACCACAAGCAACCCCTTATACATACAAGTAGTTAGTTGATCCATTGTTAAAATAAAAATATTGATTATAGCAGCTTTAACCAAGACCTCAGTCTTTCCCTTACTTAACCAAGTGCGTTGAGTTGCCTTAACATAGCCATGAAAATGCTAATCATGCTATAGCTGCCAGCAGCTGTTTGTAGGGAAATAACACGTTCACAGTGCAGATACATTCAGTATGAATATTTTCTCATTATGATGATAAAATCTGTGCAAGTTGTATATGACCTGTTAAAATTACACCCACTAATACGCTCAGCACATGAACAGAAACTACTCTATTACACATCAGGGCTTTTGGATCTAATTCTTAAAGACCTAGAAAAGAGTCTGCTTTGAACCTATAAACCCTTGACTGCCTGTGGGCTTACTGAGGACTAATGAGCAAAGCACTGTTCACATTTCCCACCATTTCTATACCTCAGTCAAAAAGCTTCGGGCAATGTGTGTTAGTGTATTTATGGGTGCATAATTTGTGTATATATGCGAATGCTGTCTTGTGCTCATGTATTCTGGTGTCTAAGTAACCATAACTGTGCTCCACCAAGCATACAGTACACTTACTTTCACACTTAAGTGGCCACATGCAGCGATGACAGTTGTGCTGCATGCAGCATTTTGCCCGGACAATATGGGTGGTCTTTTGCCAAGGGTCAAGCTTTACGTGTGTGTGTGCGCGTGTTCATGTGTACTTGCACATGCGTGTGTATTTGTGTGTGGATGTGTATTACTAACAAGCTGTGGTGACAAAATGTGTGCCATCTGTGCACACAGGAGATTTCACACTCTTGTTCATGTTTGAGTTGTGCCAGTATTCTCATCAGGGACACTGGCCAATCATCACAGGGAAGCAAAGAGCAACAAGCTCCAGCCTGTTAGCCAGTCACATGTACGCCACACTGATTTTCAATAATATATGGTCTCCACATGGGGAGAAAGTGCTGTTCGTGCTTAATACCTGTTTGTGTTAGATTTTTAAAAAACTCCATTGGGTGTATTGATCTTTCCAGCCTGAAAATGTTCTATCAGCTAAACAAAAGGTGTTTTTTCATCTCAGGAAATGTAGTTTCTCTTTTTTGGCATGAAAGTAAAGAAAAAGTGTATCAACGTCTTGTGTAAGTAGATAAGGTACGTCATTTCACATGCGTCTTTTGTAACAAAATCTGTGAGCAGTGACGGAAGGTTTGAGATTAGGATCTTCAGTGACTCCAAATTAGTCTTCGGTGAGGTATGATCCAGTAGAGTAGCCTGTGAGTGGTGACTCATGGGTTCTGATTCAGTGCAGGCATTTCTAATCCCTGCTTCCAGATGATTTGAGGACAGGCTGCAACAGAGCGATGAATTATTCAGTATCAGCTGTTCACCTGGAATGAAACCAAGGGACGAAATCAAAATGATGTGGGTGATTGAAATTAAAGAGTGGCGTTGACAAAGTACAATCTCCCTTCCTCACTTGTTTCGGGAGCCTATCACAGAGACTCACATATTTTTTAAATTACCACCTGCCTCTGATAAGGGACTTCAAATGGAGCCACACAGATTCCTTAGAGCAGTGCAGTTTTTTGTGTCTTCCCTGATTTGTGACTGTCTGGCAACTCCACCATAAGATGTCAATATCACAATTACTTTAATACCGTAAGGGCCTGCTCACATAGAATGCCTAGCTATTGTCAAATATCTTCAATTTGGAAACTAATTCAACGCTGTGTCCATCTATTTTACTGAGCTGCTGCTCTGCAGGAGTGCTGTCAGCGCTGCCTGATTACTCTGTTTCACCTGACACCTCATGTCTCGGCAGGAGCAGTGAGAACTGCATTAGATGTAACCAGATCAATACATCCAGGCAATTTTCCCCCTTTGCACCATCAACGCATAATTATATGCTCAACCTCTCCACCTCAATCACATGTACAGTCCCTGACCTGCACTCTAAACCATCACACGCATTAACATCTCACGCTGCTCTTTCTCATCTCTCATAGAATCATAATCACGTTGCTCGTCTCCATCGCAGACTCCCCGCCACATTTTTTATCTCTCGCCGTCTCTGCCTCGGTCATCAAGAATGCAAATTGGGAGTGACAGAGCAATCGTGAATTCCATCACAGCGAGATAGCGAAACAGCTTGGCCCGGATCTACGGGAGAAAGTCGGCAGAGTGTTAGTGATTGAATTCTTTGGTATCTGTGCTTGTGGTGTCATCTTGTGTGCATGTTTTCGTGACGGGTGTCATCTATAAATCTCTAAAAAGTCAGGGTATGAATCTCAGATCAGCCTCCAAATCATGACAAACACCAATCCTTATTCTAACATTATGATACATGATGCACAGTAACTCAGCCTGAAACTATACAGAGCTGTGCAGGTTAATACTTATCTACTGATGCCTGCACATCAATCAGCATTGACCGATGGACTAATCCTTAACCAATATTACATTCCAGTCTAAATCCAGCTGATCTCTGTACATACATCTGTGCAAATGCACATGTAGAAATTGGGACATCCGCATGTACTTATGTGTGCTGCGTTTAGAGATGCTGTGATGCAGTTTCAAAACCCCGCAACATCCCCACACTGCTTAACGCAGGCCTATACAGCTCTCCCCACCCCCGTCTCTGCCCCCAGGTGCACTGAGGCAGAGAGCAGAATGGAGCAGAGCCGTGTGCGGTGACAGTGACATCCATCGCATGCAATGAATAATCAATGAACACCATCTGGTGCATACAACAGGGGAGCACAGCTCCAATCGTTTACTCCAGGACGGCTCTCTCTCCCTCTCTCTCTCTCTCCGTCCCACACACTGTCTCTCACTTTTTCACCGCCTCTCTCACCTGTTCTCTCACCCTCCCTTTCCCACTTTTCCCACACATATTACCACTACACAGCTACTGTCTCGATTCCTCTCATCGTCTGGCCATCTTTTTCTCCATCTACATCTCTATGCCCTGTTCTGCGCCCCCCACCACCACTCCCCATGCTCCTCAGTGGCCTCTGTGGCAGGCTGGTCATGGTATCCCTCATTCTAATTCAGCGGTACAATTCCCAGGCAGCTAATAAGGTGACCTGTTGCCCTTTAAAGGACATCTGCTTTTATGATTTATAGTAACTGAATAGCTTATTATAGTGGTCTAAAACTACTGTAAAAGCACTCCAATTATACAATCTAAAGGACACCTGGTGTAGCAAAACAATTTCTTACACAGAACTTACAAAGGTCTGACTACAAGAGTTATCTTTTTATCCTCCATTCCCCTTTTCTTCATTTTACAGCTTTTTTTATGGCTTCAGAAATTAAGCAATAATACTGGTACTACCAGCCTCCAGTGACTAGGTGGATTTGCATTTTACATTTGCATCAGATGCTGTCTGACCTCAGACTTGCGTGCAGCTACTGTATCTAGAGTAGCTGTCTGAGCAGGTCTATAACTTCTTTCTGGCTTGGCTTGGCACTCTAATGTATTTCATCCAGAACTGCTGTCTTGACTTGCCGTCAGCTTCTCTAAACCCTCCAATGTCACCCATCCCTTCCATTTCCTCTCAGTGGAAGCTCTATAAAACTCAAAATCTCCTGGCAGAACCTGAAAATCTGGCATATACAGCCCGTATCATCAAGCTCACGGATGTGTAAAGAATTTTAAGCACAAAAGTTAGTTTGAAAAAGGCCCAATATGTGCTGTCATTACGCCTATAACGTAACAACAACACAACAGTAGGGATCATTTGTTTTAGCCGAAACATAAACGAAACATATGTAAATTTACAGACAGTAAAATGGCTCCTTCTGAATGTCCAAAGTCTTGTTATCCCAATTTTTTCCAGTTTTCGCCATGGATGTATTATAAGACCTGGATACGGCGCTGCCGCTCAGCCTTACCTCCAACTTTTCCAGTGGCCACTTGCGGTATTGCAAGGAAAAATCCCCCTGCGGCCCAAAAAGATTTTCCCCATAGACCACCATTGTAAAAGAGGCATCTGTAAAACTGTTGACAGGACACCTCCAGCTATAAACATGGTCAATTATTACTCTTTGTATTGTATATTTTTAAGCCATGGAGGTTTAATGTGTGTAAAACTTTTCCAAAGCCCAGAAAGGTCATTTTTTTCTGAATGACATCACAGCTCTATACGAGCACGCTACGCACTATGGGTTTGCTCAGCAGGGCCAGAGGCATGATGGGAAGTTTACACTCCCTGCCACCTCAGCTAACGTTACCCGAGACAGTGCTACATTTGCCAAACACATCAGTTAGTCTCATCCTAAAAGCCATTTTGTCTTGAAACATCAAAAGTGAAACCATATAAACAAGTAGGTAAGCTAAGCAGTGTTTGCAACAAATTCATGGAGCTAATGGTAGCTTAATTCTTCGCTAGCTGTAATGTGTTTAGAGGCAGTAGGTCACCCACGTTTTGGCAGCGGTTAGAGACCAACACAGTGTAGCTATGGACATAAAAAGGAAGTAAATAGAAGTTCAAAAATATAGTTTGGGCCACAGTCACGCACGTACATCCCATGCGAAACACAAGCTGTTACACAGCCTGTGAAGACAGCTAGATTGATTAAAATAGAAGCGAATCTGTTCCATCGGACACTCAGGAGACGGATGGCTAAAAAATGTGGCTGAAACGCATCCTGTGTACTGTAGACACACCATAAGAATTTCACGTGGTAAATCTGCCACCGTTATCATTGTAAACCTCATATGAGCAGTGCGAGAAGAGAAAGCTTGACAGGCATAGCGACAGTAACAAAGGCTGGGCAGGGAGTCGCCTCAGATCATGTCTCATCCTTACAGTCTTGCCCAACGCTTATTTTAGATGGAGGTTTTTGCAATAAAGAGGGCTGCACATTGCAGAAAATGCTCAGAAATCTCAGTTCTCTGGTGTGTGACTAGACTGCCAAGGCAATGCTCCAGAAGATATAGCTTCAAATGTGATTTCTGTCAATTGCATTAAGTTCAATATCGGCCCTGAATTGCTGAGCAAGCCTGAACAGCTGGCAGAAAGGGTCACTTGATCATCCCTTTGGCTTTAGTAGAAATTCAATTAAGTGTTCATTCTGATTGTTTAGACCAAAATATGTCTACTAATGTAAAGTGTATTATTAATGTTAGATTATTGACTGACAAGTTTTTTATTGGTATTGATTTAATTTTCTCAGCAGCATTTCATCAATACCGTAGCACTGGCTGTTTTAATTAAAGCTTCAAGTGTCTTAACAAGAGATGCTGGTGAGTGTTTTTATTTTTGTAAGATAGCCTACAATAAACACTTGTGCTCCTTTGGTAGGTGATATCTTCAGCTTTTGATGGCACCTCAAGATTTCATTCTGGGACTTATTCTGTTGCACAAAGTGTTGTGCTACGAGGACCCATATAAATTTGTTAAGGCTCTATTTGTTCAAGAAAAGCTACAAAGCAGGAGATAGAAGACAACTTAGGAGAGGTGCATATGCATACAAATAAGAAAAAGAGAATTAGGGTTGGCCAGAGATATCAGACCAGTTGGAATGATCAGTCTCCCAAATTGAAAGATGTGCAAAATGTGGGAAGGCAAGCAAAGGCTTCATTAGCCGCAGGGCTGCAGGGAGAACTCTGCCAGCTACAGGGAAGTGCACTGAGGATTTTGTTAGCATGCGTAGAAAGGACTTTATTTCATCCTGGTACAGAACAAGTGTAAATTTTATTTGCATTATGAAAAATATATGTTTTGAGCTTGTTAAAGAGAGGGAGACTTGGGGTGGAAAATAGCAGCACAACTGAGATCTTTCATGTAGGCTGTTTAATGTAAATACATGTAAATTGCAGTTCTTTTATTTTCATGTTGAACTCCATTCAGATGCAGCTCCTACGCCCATATCTTACATTTGTGAAGGGAGACAACAACAACCATGGATGCAACAATAAACTGCATTTGGACCGACAGAAAGATAGATCTGCTCGTATTAAGTTTAGGGTGAGAAAGTCTGCAAGCTGCAGATACACCCTTGTTAAAGAAGTTGACATTTCCACAGGAATAGTCACAATAAAAAATAATAGAATAGACCGGTGTGCACCCATTTAGTAATAGCAAACAAATCCAATCACATTTAATTCTGGCAAAACATTTTCTTTAATACGTCTAGAAAAAAACAACTAACTTATAATGGAAGCATTTCTTTTTTTTAACAACCGCACCCCTCTACTCTCTCAAAATGAAATTGCTTTTCTCTATATATCCTATTAGTTTACACTTAAATGATCCCTATCTGCATTATGTTCTACCCCAAATCCCATTTCACCAGTAAATACATCAGATAAAGGAAGCAAAATGTAATTTCTTGCTCTGGGCGTGTCCCATTATCCAAGAAATGTTTCCTCCTTTTCTTCACTTTTTTTTTTTTNTTCATGACCCAGGAACTGAAAACGTGCTGAAAACGGACAACTTTGTTATCTCCCTTGTGGCAAGATTAGAGTAAACATTGTGTTATCCTTTTAGCATGTATATCTTCATGTCATGCTGACCAAATACAAGCTGCAACACCCAGATCAGTGTCAAGGTGACACGTAAGAAACAATGAATGGCAAGCATTGATTTGCTCACAGTGATCTCTCTGAGGCTCTGAGATCTTTAGGTGTTCCTACGCCATAAATTGAAGATTGAAACAATATAACAAAAGGCTGTGGACAGTTACCAGGGTAGGTTTTAGTTCTGCAATTGGCTATAGGACTTGAAGTTTGGCCTGTAAACTTGGTCTGTAACTGATGCAGAGTCAGCTGATGATCAGAGACGGAAGCAACTTTTCTATTTTCATTCACTTTTTATGAGGAGTGAGGAAAACAGAGTGGAGTTTGAGATGGTTAGCAATGGTCACAACCCATCAGCTTGAAAACTGGATGATGATGTGATGAATGATGGTTAACATGGTTAACAAGGTTAACAAGATTCTACCATTTACACATTTTAACTCAACCAAGTATTATTTTTCATTTTGAACCAAGAGAGATCGACAGGTTTCATAATTCACCGTATGACTTACAACAAACGGGCGGGCTCACAGGAGCATACGAGTGTGTTATACACCCGACAAAGCTGTCCCTTTGTTTTTTGAACAGCAGCTACTGCGTGCTGGTCTTCTGTTGAGTGCCAGGTACTCTCCCAGAGAGAAAAGGCTTAGCCTTTAATTAATTTCCTGAATGATTGAGCACAGTTTAATAGTCATTTCCTAGCTGTCCAGTGGTGATAACGATGAAAGCAGCCAAATGGAAGGGAAAGGCTATTCCTATAAAAAACTGTCCTATGAATTAACCTCTACTCTATCGGTTCTGTGAGTTTTTGTAAACACAGCTAGGTAAAAGGGGATACATTAAGCAGGCTTAGGATAAAATACGTAACACAGGGTGATCAGCTGTTAAAATGGTAAATAGAATATAAAAATTTATAGCACGTGTCAGCAGATCGAAATGTGTGACATTACTGCAAATGTAGCCACTGTAAAAGACAGAGCATGTCTTTATTGCCGCTGAGGAACTATGAACGTCACCCTCAGTGACCCGCTGGGACTTCTCTTTTGTAACTCCCAGAAAACACCAGGAGGGACTAGTCTCACCCCCAAATTCACTGGGGCAAACTGCTGAGTTGTGCCTCCGTTGCCCCGTGCCGACTGATCTGGCATGCAGCCCCTCCGTGGCTGGCACAAACCAAATATGGCTGGAAGACAGGAGAAGAAAAACAGTCCTTTGTGTTTAGTTAATCCCAAATGTCCCATTGGTCTGAAATGATTTCAGCTTGTGGTTCTTGGCTTGAGATTATGAGGGGAGGATTTCCAGCTCCCTCGCCATCTGATTGCTTACGTTCTCTATGGGATGAAGTGATGCAGATGCCACCAGCTATACAAACACTACATCACAATGGGCCATCAATTATATCCACACAACACGTTAACTAGACAATGACGTTTTTATTCTAAGTTACAGAACCCGATTACAGCTTAACAACTAAAAAAGACTAACCCTTTCTTTCCATCCCCATGAAATAAAGATATACGCTGCTTTTGAACTTCCTGTTCCACACTCCCTCTCACTTGGTGCACTTTTATCCTTGCTTAATTAAGGCAAGTTAAGGGACACCCCCCACTGCTCCCTGGGCTGAGAGCTGCCACTGCTGCCGACCTCTCTGTATAAGGAGGAGAAGGATGGCAACAGGGTGGTAGGTTGCTTTTAATTAGCCGGGAAGCACAAGGAATCAGTTATTTTTTTCAGAAAATATAAAAAAATTCAAACTCAAGGCTGACGCCCCTCTGTCCTGCTGTACCTGGGATTCAAAACTACAATGTTAAGCGAAGCAGTCAATGCCACCAACGGCTGTACTGTGGCAAACAAGCGGGGCCAGCAGATGTTCTGTTTGCAAATATAAATGGACAGAAATGTTTTAACTGCACCATGCAGTTGTCCAGTTGCCTTAAAATTGCCTTACACCTTTGTTATGTGTAAAACATGAAAGTATGCCACAGTATGCCAACACAGAAGATGTTGCACAGATACACATAATGCAACTACTCTGCTTGAAATCCAGAATACACAGATGACCTGTGGTGTAGTGTAATTTCTGCCATAAAGGAATCAAAAAAGAATATCTAGCCAAATCAACAACACTGAAAATAAATCACTGAAAGCTATATAGATGTAGTGGTGATGTGAAAATTCAACTATCTCTGTATCTCTGTATCTATGTCATATGGTATTTGTATCCTGTTTGTGTCTTTGTATTCATGTACAGAATTACTTGCAATTCCGAATGCAAATTAATATGATATATTTTTGATATTTCTAATAGAATACATTATTTAAGGATTCAGCTGTGCAGGCGGCTCAAATTTTAAAATTTACAACGATTTTAGAGACTTTTGGAACATGTGCCTGTTTACAATGTGCCACAGTAACAGTGGGTAGAAAGAGAAGCGCTGGTGAGCGTGAAGAGCTCCAGACTGATGTGTGAAAACTGAGACAATTCACAGAGGACTCGCACAGGAAATGAGCTGACGGGATGCACTATAACTAACGTTTGGCTGCTTTTCGATTAGTTCCCACTTTCCGTGAATACAATCGTGCAGATTTAATTCTAGAAGAGCGATGGGTTTAGGTTTTTATAGGCACTAGACCATGGGTGTTATTTGGTAGGTTTTTAGCTCTGTATGTTCCTATTTTCACCCAACAGCTGTAATCAGCGATCTACATTGCCCTTCCCTCACGCTCCGTAGGGACCCGGAGCCAGAGACTGGTCTAATCTCAAAGAAAGAAACACATTAATGTGCAGCATAGCTTGGGGCCAAGGTCTCCACTGAAACTTCCAACGACCCCAGACAGGAAATTGGCAGCACCTTTTTATGGCCTCATCTAGATCAGGCTTTAAACCAATGGCAATATACTCAGAACACCCTGAAAAAAATGTTATAAAGCAGTGACCGCATTTAATTGAAACAGGTTCCTTCCACGAGCCAAGATAATGTAGCTGACATCCAATATACCTGCAAAACCAGTACAAACTGTTTAAAAAGACAACTCTGCGGTACGAAGAAGAGTTTTAAAAACACAGGTGCAAGCTCAGTGACTTTGTTGACTCCACAGATATGCATGCATTATTCTTGTAGCATCTGTTTTTTCTTCTTAGAACCATTCAAAGGCTAACAAAGCAGAATGAGCACAAAAGGATTTTTTTTTGCCACAATCAGGCTTATGCAAAGTAGAACAATCATAATTTCCTCTTTTTGCCTCATTTTTCCTTTCATTTCATCCTCTTTTCTCAGCAACACAGAAATCCTGGAATCTACATTTCATCTTCCCATTAATAGACACCAGCACTGCTCTAGTATGCAAATTCCTAACAAAGAGCTTTGGATAATCTAAATTACCCATTTATTATGCGATTTCTCACACGATAGTGTGGGGCAAATTGTTCAAATTCTGAAACAGAGCGGCAGATGCAAAGTTCCTGTTTCATTTTCCAACTATCTCTGCCCTCCTTATTGAAAAAAAGTGTTTTGAGATTCTACAAGTAATGGCAAATCTTCAGAGTGACGGAAATCAAGCCTCACTAGTCTTTTATGCTCTGTGGAGACATATCGCTGTCAGCTGCGGCATTGGGGTATGGATTTCTGAGTCAGGGACCTGGAACGACATAATGATATATACACAAAGCAGCTGACAAACAGAGAGTGATGGCGAGACAAGGTCATGTTTTCTGTCTGGAAATAGGATGTCTCTTTACACAGAGAAAAGGAGTCCCGGACATGGTCGGTTATACTGATTGTCTGTCTCATCTGTGAGGCTGCAGATTGGAGCAGAGCAGAGCTCTATTTTACAGCGATATTAATCAAAGGCAGGTAAATAATAAATGTCAAATTTGTTGCAGTTGGAAGAGTGAAGCTGATCAAACTGGGTGGTTACAGCAAAGCACAAATATCACTGAAATAGATTGTGAATCCATAAAGCAACAACCCCAACAGCTTTTATCTTTGCAGGAGCCCACTGCTGATTACATTCATCCCCTGTTGTCTGACCTTAAAGCCCCCGAAAACTTGGCTTCAAATCTTAATTATTAAATATTCATGTCTAAATAAGCAATCAAAGCTTTTTAAAAAAACATCTTTACCTACTGTTTATTAAAGGGCCCTGAAAATTCATTTTAAGCTCTTTGATTTTTTTCTCAATAGCATTAAAAATTAGGAAAAAAAAGAACAGAACTCTCAAATGTGATATAACCCAAACTTTTCTAGCTTTGGCACTCTGTAAATCTTTTCAATATTAAAGTTTTTGTGGTCTAGGCAGTGCGGTTCAGGTGGTGGTTAATTACGTAGCATTCTTTAGCTTTTCTTGAAAGCATTTCTCATTGTTTGTAGCATAGACTGTATATAAAGATGGACGACGCGTCTCCACTTCCTCCCACTGTACAAAAGTGAAGCCAAAATATCCCGGATACGGGCGCTGCCATCTTTCGCTGGAGACATCATTTGGGACCAGGGTCTGCGCAGTAGTGATCGGGGTATTGAGGTCCTGCCCAACTCGATCTGTAATCAATAATAAGTAACTGCTAACTGACGATCACCTGCTAAAGTTACTGTTACATCTCCTCTCGACGTTCCTACTCTACATTCAACTCCTGAAAAGACGTCTGCAGGTGCCTCCGCAACTATTTCACTGTGATTGACAGCTGTCAATCATGACGTTTCACCCCGTTTTTATAGAATCAAATAACTAATTAAAACCAAACTTATCAGGAACATTAACACTTGAACAAACATCAGCATGATAAGAATGACCTAAACTGACAGAAACCATCTTTGGGAAAAATTTATTTGATGTGTACTTTGCTTTTTTAGTTTGGCTCATGTCCCATCTGCTAACATGGAGGGGGCGGGACTTATGACCTATACTGGGACCAGTCACCACGGGGCAATCGAGACGTATTGGCTTCACTTTTGGGGAGCTGTCATGTCGTCCATCTTTATAAACAGTCTATGGTTTGTAGATGCTGTGTTAAAGGGGAACTCCACGAACTTTATACATTAAAGTCTGTTTACAGGTCTTGGGGAATACTACTGCATATGTGAAAAAAGTTGTATACAAGCTTTTGTGGCTCCAGAAGAGCTGCGCAAGGTAACTTGCCTCAAGTGATGTCACTTGAGTCAGCATTGGTTTGGCTCTGAAGACTGTTACAAGCTTTAAAATGAAAGAAAGAAATCTGGGGGGGTGGAGTGGGAAAGAAGTGAGCTTACCAAACCTCTGTAGCCCGCTAGCGGCTTCAGGCTACATTAGCTGCTACTAGCATAACACACCCGAATCTTTAAGCTAACTGTTGGAGGTTGAGTTGCATTGTGGGTGATGTCCAAGCGGACACTGTTGGCATCTTTGGTTTCTTTTAAGTCTCACTGATAAATCCAGAGATTCATTTAAAGAAAGAAGCAAAATAGAAAAGTAGACCTAATTACTATAGTGTTTATATGTTGCATACATTGATGCATAACACTGGTGATGCGCAATGTGCAAAATATACCTTTTAAAATGAAGGGAAAAGTACAGACAATTAATATTCTTTCACCTTCTGCACACATCCGAGGATCATCCATCTTCTTTGTTACCACATCCTGGCTTCCTCCCACTACTTCTCTGTCTTCATCTCCTCCCCTCTGAGCTCTCACCATATCCACTAATTAATCAGGTCATACATTTTATCCCAGAATCATGAATTATGGATTTCTTTCTTTCCTCTCTTGCAACAAAACATGCTCTTTTTCCACACACCAAACACACTGGGAGACAGACTATTCTGTGTGCACTGAGTGTATCTACTTTAACACTATGCCTGCATCAGAAGTCATGTTTTATGGGGGATTACAAAGTGAGGTCAACACACCCAATCTCATTTGTTTGTTCTGTTTCATTTTCAAGGAGGCACATTTCCTCCCCACATCAGCTGGGAAATAGGAGAGAAGCAGCAGGAGAGAAAGAGGAGGTGGGGGTTGGGGATCTGATCAAACGCACAGTGTCTTATACAGTACATGAAGCTGTTTCATCATCTCTTGATCCTCTTCTGACACCTCATATGATGGAGTGTTTGGTTCTGGGGGAGGTGTGTGTGTGTGTGTATGTTAGTGTGTGTGTGTGTGTATGTTAGTGTGTGTGTGTGCAATGATGGTAGATGGTTGAGATGATAATGCTGAGCCCATACAAATGTCAATTCTCTTCGTAATCTTTAATACCGTGGTTTCTGGGAGGTATTTCTGTCTCATGGCAGCGTGATGATTTGTTTTATATACCTGGAATTGTCCACCAGATTTCCACAAGAAGACAACACTATGTTACAATAAAGTAAAAGTTACAGTCAAGTGAAAGTAAGACTTTAAGTTATAATCCTTAAGAATTTCATGAAATCAAACCCCCTTTTTGATACTATTTATGGTCAGCATTTTTCTGCAATAGCCATTCAGTGTATTTACAATAGTTACCTCTCTATACAGTAGTTTTTATTGATAGTTTTTATTGATAGTGATTGATTTTATTGATTCCCACGCTGGAATCAAATTGCCTTCATGTGCACAAGTGATTTGCATGAAACAATGCATGTATGTAGCATTATTGTAATAAACTCATTAATATCAGCCTCACTGTTTACTTTCACTCTTTTTACACTGTATAATTTCTGTATTAAGTTGCTGATAATGCAAACCCAACATTTCCTACTCGCATTCAATTGGCAAAACACGACTTGACTTTTATTGTGAAGTAGTCACAGGAAATGCAATGTGTTTGTCAGTGATCATCAAAAATTCATCTACAAAACAAGACGACTGTAATTTTCTGCATTTATTTGACAGCGGATCAGTCTGAAATATTGCAGGGAGTGATGGAACAACCATAGTGAGCTGTTATATGAAGAGCTGCAGATGACAGGCTGCACACCTCCAACTTCTCAACAAGGTAGCCAACTCCTTTCCCTGCACCCTGCTGTTCACGGGTTCGTGCCGGATGCCGCATAAAATCGGATCAGGGTTGCTCACAGAATGATGGAAAAAAATTATTGCCTGATGTCTTTATTAAAACAATAATAATTTGTTTGGCTGGACTGTAAACTGTATTTTTAAATTGCACTTGCCACCAGTAACCACCGATGTAGCCAAATTAACAAGGAATGAAATATTAAGGATTATAACTTTAAATACCTGTGGTTTAAAATGCAGCCACTGAGTAGATATCCACCTGATCCAGAGGCCTAGCTAATATAAATACTGATTAAAGAAAACACAGATGACTTACAATATATTGAGTCTGCCTCCAGAATCACTCATTGTCATTCATAAGTTTTGTCCATCAGATTGGGTAGAGAAACAAGAAAATAAAAGGGGTGCAGGTCCAGAATGTGATGGACAAATATACAAATAGACTGGGGCATTGGACTACAAGTTGAATGCCAATTAGCAGTTTTGGGCAGCCACAAAAGAGGTCTGGATATCGGACCTTTGTTATGTGAATTTTCAAAGTAAAATGAGACCAAAGAGGCCAATTATCTGTTCCCAAATTGCTGGTGCTTTTGACTGCAGACCTTGACTGGTGGCCTTCAAACCTCACCTCTATTACCTATGCAGGACAACAGCCACCTTACATGTAAATGTAATTCACTCTCTTTGTTAAATTCTGTTTTATCTAACAAAAACCTCCAGTGTGTGGGTATAGCCACAGAGTCAAGTTCACTGATGACATAGGTCACAGGTCGACACTGTGGCTTGTGATGAACAGTGTTTTACAACTACGGTACACTATTCTGTTGCCACTGTCCTGTTTCTTGAAATATACTCAAATTAAGGTAGGTGCACAGGATTAGTACTTTTTAAAAAAAATTAGCTAATATGTTATAATTCAGGTGTACTAGTTTCAAGTTCAATTTTCAAGTTTATTTGTCACATATAATCATACTGGTATAATCATAGTGTAATGTATAGTCCTATAGGGTGCCTAATGCACCCCTTAACCAAGTTTTGAGGGGAATTAGGGAGAAAGTTATTTACCTGGGGTAATGGAGCATAAATCAAATCCACATGTTTATTGCAGGAGGGTGCCAACTATAGTAGGTGTAATTTAATTCCACCTATGATAAAACATTATTTACATTTTATACAATTATAGAAGTAGAACCTAGAAGCTAGAGAAAAAAAACATTCACACGCTTACTGCATCCTGTGTGAACTATTTGACTCCTGCTTCAACCATGAAGCTATTCACAAACTTTGCGGCAGCTAGGCTTTTATCTATAACGAAATGAAGGGATCAGATATCTCTCACTTTCACTGCCTTACTCTGGCTTCCCGTTGGGTTTAGAAGGTTTTATTGATTACTTTTAGAGTAATAAATAGCTTTAGCCCAGTTTATATTACAGAGCTTTTAACAGAGCTTGTAACTCATCATGGATGGAGATATACATCTTACATCTTTTTTAATTCTCACATTTTGAACTCTCACAAAGTCAACATTACAAACAATGTTGAAAATTTAAAAAATACATTTTGAAATATGATATGAAATATGATTGGTTTATTTATTAAGCATTTAATCTACTAATGACAATGTTACATTTTTACTGGGTTGGGTTAAAGAATTGTGTTTACCTTTGAAGCTAAAAATATGATCAAGTGTCACTCTGTCACCAACAATCTTATTTGCATACGTGTTTGTGCTGAAACCTACATTTTCTTAAAGGGGTGCTGCAGTGATTTACCATTGCACTTCCATAAAGCTAGTGGACTTGGAATAGATGGATAACAGAAAATATATATGGTCCAAATCGATGCAGCACAGGACAAGACATGCTGACTTTTGTTTCCTACTATGAGTCAAGCTCCAGAAACCCTGATTTCCTACATTCCCCATGATGCAACTCAACAGCATCTTTCATTAGACCCTTCCCGCCAGGTAAATGTATGCGTCTTTTTGTTGGTCGATGTTCTGTTTAAACAAGACTAAGAGTCTACAGTCTTGCTAAAAGCTTAGGCACAGCAGTTAGCATGCCAACATGTTCACAATGACAATGCTAACATGCTGTTGTTCGGCAAGTACACTGTTTATTTGGCGCTTTATCCTGCTATAGCTGAGGCTGATGAGTTTGTCTTATGATTTTCAACTATTTGGTCATTAACCAAAGTACTGGACAAGTTTGCCCTGATGCTGGCACTATAGATGACAAGTTAAGGATTCACCAAAATTATTATAATTCATCAGTTCAGCATGAATGTTTGTACCAGATTTCATAGGAATCCATTCAATAGTTGTTGAGAAAATTCACTAAAAAACAAAAATGTCAACTAGCTGGTGGCAGCAAGCTGGTGGCAGCAAGAAAGTCAGGTGATTACCAAAGTTAATGTGATTCTGCCTCTGGGGGCCATGAATGTCTGCACAAAATGTAATCCAATCCATCCAATAATTGTTGAGATAACTGAGTCTGGACCGACTGCTAGAATGACATTGCCATCCCTGCAGCTAAAAATATTTATGTTCCAAATCGATGCAGCAGAGTACAAGAATTTCATCCAAAATGACATTTTCTCAGCCTTTAGAAAACAACTCTAAAGATGTCATCAGGGTTATTTTCTTTAGAGAGCTCCCTTCAGAGCCACAGAAGACATTACATAACTGTTTTTACATTATTATCAGCCATACTTTTTATGTCACTACATAATCCATTCATCCCAACAATTATAAAGATGTTGGGGGATGTGACATTTGCCTGTAATGTATCATAATACTGTCACATGATGTGTTAGGGTTTACCTATTTAATGCCAAAACAGATTCATATTGCATAGCAATGCCAGCAAATGCAAAGTAATAGGATCATAATTCTCCAAATATTTCACAATCTGGTGTCAAATCTCCCGCTCACCTCTCCATCAGGACGGAACAATGAGCATCTCAATTTCTAATAGCTGTGAATGATTCACTCCCAACATAAGAAAGTCTATTTTCGGAGCAACAAGGGGGTGGGGGGAAAGAATCAGAGATTCTTCTCCCAGTTATTGAATAATTTACAGACCTTGCCAGTGTACTCATTAAGGCTCTACAGTGGGCAGACAAGGAGGGGGGGAGGGGAGGAAAGGGGAAGGGAGGGTGCTGTCAAATGGAGGGCAAGAGAAGAAGAAGGATTGGCTATTTGGCAAGACGGCCGTGAGGAGAGGGAAGAAGAGAGAGCAAGGCGGATGTTAAATACATGAGAAGAAAGAGAAGGGGAACAGAAAATACTGGCATATCAAGGGAGATAGAAGGAAAAAAACGTTTTCTGTCAGTGTCATGATTAAAAGATTTATGGGAAGTGGAGGGGGAGGGGGGCCGACTCTTCCCACAGCCACTCTTCCTTTTGTCTTCTTTGAACTTGGGATGTGTCGACAGGCTAAGGGAGTTTGGTTAAACCCGACTGATCGCAGATATGAGGTGCCGCTTGCTCTTTGAATTAGCGGGACCCAGAACACTCTCGGAGGGGAAGG
>NTHP01000096.1:132755-143691 GCA_003416845.1 Oplegnathus fasciatus | reverse complement strand
TGCTGTCATAGCCCTCAGCAAACTGCCTCAATAACATTGTGAACTATTTGATATAATTGGTTTATATGTCTCCTGTGCCAATATGTCTGCACTTTGCTATACAATCTCAAGAAGATCCTGGCTAACCTATTCTTCTCCCTTTGTTTTTAACAGCCTCACGTCTACCATTATGAAGGGAGCCTGTACTGACTGAAAAGTGGGGTTTAGCCTGGATTTAACATTTGGTAAAATATGCTTTCTTGCTGAGACTTCCTGGAGTCTCGAGTGGCTAACCGGCAACCTCACGGTGACGACAAGAGTCCAGGTAGACACTGCTCTCAGCCAAGAAACAGTCCAGCAAATAACTCCCTGCAAAACTGTAACTGTAACTGTCTGTGCTGGCGTGGGCGTGGTCTTCCTCCCTCCCTCACTCTCCTGGCTCTGCTCATCACACTCACCTGCCCGCAATCTGCTAATCAAGCGCACCTGCCTCTCATCAGCCCACCCTCATGCAGCACACATACTCCGGCTCTCCAACCACTCGTCGCCAGATTGTTGTTCAACCTTTGTGGCAGCTACACTTCAAGGCTGCCTCTAAAAATCCTAGTGTTTTGCTTCCTAGTGTTTGTTCGTGTCACTAACCTGTGTTTTCCCTGTGCTTCAGGATCAGTGCTTGCCTGCATGCCAGCCACTCCTACACTCCTCGCTTCCCCTCATTTTCTGCCCACACCAGCCTCCTCACAGCCATCGCCATTCCTCCCCCCACGGATCCCCGAACTTCCATTCTTCACCACCTATTCCTTGTTCCCATCCTTGTGGCAAATAAACCATACCAGCCTTTGTCGTTGCGTTTGGGTTCAACCCGTGTTCATGACATCCCCATGCTTCCAAGCTAAGCTAAGCCAACCACCTGCTGGCTCTAGCTTCATATTTAGCGTACAGACATGAGAGTGGTATCAATTTTCTCATCTAACTCTCAGCAAGAAAACTAATAATATATCCTGAAATGTCAAACTATTCCTTTAACTATCATTTGGTCAGCCTCAGCTTTGCAGAATTACTGGGAGGGTCTTTTCTTTCATTGAACAACCTTTCGTAGTCAAAGTGATTCTTAAATATTTAACAACTGAACTTTCTTGCCTTTAAAGCAAAATGAGGGGCTATCTCACTGATTTATGTATAATGCTATGTAAGTCAGTGCCATTTGCAGGCGTCTATTGGTCCAAGCACAAGTACATTAATGTACAGCATCTATAGCGCATACATTATATTGTTCTCGCTTCTCAACTCCAAATAGCTGCTTTCTTTTTGCCTCCTTTCCCTCGAAAATGCAAGCTAGATTTCTACAAGAGCATTCACAGGGGATACATACATCAGAGCCTGCGTGCTGATGTTGGAATTATGAAGATAGATGTAAGAAGTTACTTCATTATGGTTGGATGAAGGATGTTGTCAATTTCCATTTCATGTTTACACCCTAGTAATTTTCAAATGTACAAATAATGAACAGGGCATTTGACAAAAGGAACATTTAAACAAAACTAAATTCCATTTTGTGCAGCCTGGAGATAATTACTTTCAGCAATATTTATGGTAATGAACTTGTGGTTATGTATAATTCAGTGTCATTTAGTTTTTAAATAGAGGTCCAGGGTTATCCTGTGAGTGACTGTGCTGACATAAAGTAATTGCTGTATTAAAAGAAGAAAAAAGCTTTTAATGACAATAGCTAGATAGAGAGATTTATTATTCATCACAAGGCTGTTATTTGCACATATCCAAATACGGAATTTAGCTTCAGAGGTATCTCTAGTAATGATGCACAATGTGGACAGATCCTGGAAGTCACACATACTGCAAATAAACGATACGAGATGTTCTGTTGACTGTAGGTCCTCACATTCATTAAAATTTGAAATCAATATACTGTCTGCTGGCATGCTACTGTTTGCCAAATGGCGGCAGGGCTGCTGCTGTACAGGAATATGCAGCTGTTGACAATTACAACCAGGTGAAACTAAAACAGTGAGTGAGACCTGAAAAGTTAAAAACTCTCTGACTATTTACGCCTAAACATTTAGTAGCTGCAGAAGATAGTTCTAATAGTTTGCTGACATTTGCTTATTAGCAATAGTACAGTTGAGGCTGATGGGAATGTCATTAGTCTTGCAGATATTTGGTCATAAAGCAAAGTATTGGACAAAATTGTTAATAAGTGGAGCTAAGTCACGATGTCAACAATGTCAACAGTGTCATGGCAATCCATCCAATAGTTGTTGAGACATTTCACTCTAAATGATAAATTTGAACCTCATGGTGGAAAAAGTCACGGATGACCAAAGTCAGTAAGAATCGTCATCTAGGGAGGAAGGACGGAAGGAGGGTAAATGTGCGTACAACATTTTGTGTCAACCCATCCAGTAGATGTTGAGATATTTTACAGGGTAAGTGACAACTTTGACCGACTGGTGGCGCTAGAGGAAAAGTCAATTCATCCTCTTGGCACCAAGATTTGCTGTACAAAATGTCATGGCAATCCTTGTGCTAGCTGTTTTTGACTAATTGATTTCACTAACAACCACAGATGTGAACCTCGTGGTGGCACGACAGCATCAGAGTATTGCCAAAGTCAGGAGGAATCATCCTCTGGGGACCATGAATCTTTAAAAAAAACCAGTCCATCATACAGTTGTTGAGATATTTCAGGCTTGACCAAAGTGCTAGACTGACTGACAGATGCTGCTAGCATGGCTGAAAACACCTGAAGGCACATTCTAGCTTTGACAAGATGTGTATAATCTCACATCTGTTTACGTTTTATAAGCACATTTCTCTTGCTAACCTGTGAAAATACAAAGCTAGCGCCATACTAAAGAAAAATGGAAGAAAACCATATTACACATAGGGATGTCTGAGAGAAAACTGCACACTCAACAGAAGAGCACCTTGTGTTTTGAGTTGAATTGCTCTATTCTCGCAACACATTGAAGAAAGAAACTTTTCTGAGGGAAGCTGACAGCTGGAAAGCAGTTTAATTAATGAGACCACTCACAGTTTCAGTTTGTCTCTTATCGTATCACAAACTGTATGGTACAAATTAACTAACACAGCCTGTGGACAAATCTGTGTGACACCTCCAGAAGGCTCGGCATAATTGGAACAAAGACCATGCTGAATTGATTACACTAGTGTCTTGGTTTCGTAACCTTTCATCTGTTGGAGACAATTTCTCCATCAATACTCTGGGAGAAACCTGTACGTAATTGATTATGTTCTGTGATGGCATCTGTTGATGTAAGTCCTTTGTGAGTTTCAGTGAATTTCTCTGAAACTACAACCCAAAGTATTAATACTGTAGATGCAATAGTTTTCTGTTTTGAGACACACACCCACCATTTACACATTTTTGAGATCCTCTCACAGGCTGTTGAGTCCACTGAAACAAATATCTTCACTGCCTTTTCCTTTTATACATAGTTACGTTTTTAATATGCATTTTGTTTTCCCATTCTTCTGAATTGTTCACATTTTCTGAAATTATACATTATTAATTCTAATTAAAATATTGACCTGATAATGGAGCTAGATAAAAAGTCAGGGCATCAACAAAGTTATTACAATTCATCCTGTCTGGTACATGAATGTGTGTAACAAATTTAATGGCAATCCATCCAATAGTTGTTGCAATATTTCACTCAAAACCACAAATATCAACCTGCTGGTGACACTAGAAGAAAAGTCAGGGGATCACCAAAGTCATTAGGGTTCATCCTCTGGAGACCATGACGGTCTGTACAAAATTTCATGGCAATCCATCCAGTAATTGTTGAGACATTTCAGTCTCAGCCAAAGTGGTGGACGCACTGGCCGCTGACAGACCAACACTGCAATCCCTGAGCCATGGCGCTAGTGTTGCTAAAAATGTACACAAACATGATTAAAATGAAAAGATTTTACTATTTAGACACACATTTGGGACACTGTATGAATATCATTGCTTATTACAACACCTTTCTTTACAATGTCTCAGTAATACAAAACTTTTGCCAGTTGTACAAATAAATCCAGTAGCAAAATATTATATCAATTTCAGCTCTTCAAAAGATTAGCAAACTGTCAAGGGCATAGACTGTTAGGTGTTTTCTTGCCTTTATCCCAGTGCATGATGGGATATGTGCCATTCCCCCCTCCCCACCCCCATGACCCTGAATTTGAATAGGTAAAGTATACATAATGGATGTCAGTGCACAGTTAGGTATCACTTTATAGCATTTAGATCAGTGTCAGTATTATGGCTTGACTCTGAATTGCCCTCTGGCTGGTGTTGTTGCCTGCCTGCACTGTTCAAGAATGTTTGCCCCTCAAGTATCTGTGACCCTGGTTGTACTTTTGTTCTGCACAATGTCGATGAGTAAAACACTGTGAAACCACAGTTAACGCTGCTACTTGCAAATGTGCATTGAACAGCACATACTGTAATTAATGAGTACTGTAGCATTATGTAGATGCTATCCACCTTGGCAAGGCAACACTAATTGGTAACTCTGTTTCTTTCTCGCTGACGGTCGCTTTGCTTTTGTGACTGTTTGCCTTCATCTGAACGTCGGATTTGTTTCTTTTTCTTTGGATTTGCACTTGTTTCATTGTCTGTAGTCATCGATCTTTTCTTTTGTTTGGCCATAGTAACAGAGATCAGAAAAATCTGTGCACTACCTCACACACAAGTGAGTAGTGATTTTTCCACTGTAAAAAGAAACTATTTGTTTGAATTTGAGAAGACAAGTTAAAATTACCTCAACTTGTCTTCTCAAATTCAGTCAACTTAAAATTTTAAGGCAGCCCAGACACTAACTTTTTTAAGTTAAAACAAATAGTTTCTTTTTACAGTGGAGTGTCGCCACAGACACCCGGCTCGTAAAGGCCTTAATTCTGCAAATGCAAGGGCTTTCATCTGTGGGACATAGGCTCAATCACCACTGTGTTACCTCATTCGGCGATAGATAGTGACTTAACTGACATTCATTTAAATGAAAATCTTCGAGATTATAACTTTAAGAACCTCTGTTCTCAACTGTGAGAAGTCAGTTTGGCATAGAGACAATTTTGCATTAAATTGCAGCGCTTTCCATGTCAACAAAAGGGATCAAGATATCTTGTTGGTGAGGAGTGTGCCAATGATACAATGTAGTGTTTTGTAGTGTTCTGAATGAAAAGCAGAAGCATTGGTTTTTGGATTAATGGTTTGGTATTTGATTTTGTAGGCACATTTTCTTTGGTTGGTACATGCTGGTAGCTCAGTATAAGGCACATAGTAAAAGTTGAGTTATTATGCTTGCTTTTATTACTGGTATAATCCTGTGTGTGTCTCTCATCTGTCCTTTTAACAGATTAAGACAGATTTAAAAGGTACCATGTGGAGTTTTCCTTGTAAACAAAGAAAGTTTTGATTACACTTGTTCCTCACCAAAACACATTTAGTTTCCCCTGAAGGTGTAATAAAACATTTCCAAAGCCTTTTCCTGAATATTTTAAAAGCTGCATTGTTTACTCTTCCTCTCCTCTTTTATTGGCGTATTGCTGCCTTTTACAGCACATTACCAACAACGGATTACTGCAGAAATGGGGTTTTTACGTCACCCCCATTCTTGTGACGTGCATGTGTGTTCTTGTGCACATAATAGTAAAGCATGCAACAACCAATAAAGGCATTAGCTCATCAAAACATCACTGTACAGCACAACTAAAGGTCAAAAACTCCACAGGGTGCCTTTAATAGACCAAGAAAATTGAAAAAGGTTGTCAAAGCTAATATGGGGCAATACCCGGGAGGGACAGAACTTTTGTATCTTTCTTGACTCTTGGATGTTGTTAGCAATGCTTTTGCCCCAGTTCAATTAAACTGAATGCTTACCACGTAGAAAATAGCTGGAGAGCAGAGGATTGGTCCAGCTGACGTAATGGGGCTTTCTCTCCTCTCACACGTATAGATATAGCCTATATGGATGAAAATAGAGTTTGCCATGTGGATGAAACAAAGGTTTCCGCTTCTATTTGTATCAAGCCGAGCCAATGTTTTATAGGATGCTCAGCTGAGCAGGGAGGCTCAGTCAGCAGGGTTCTCCTGGTGCTCCTCTCAGCCTCCTCGCCTTTCGTCTCTCCTGCCTACCAGACTGACACCTAAAGTGGCACTAATTGGCATGGGCTCTGACAGCTATCCAGTGTGCCTGCGAAACTTTTAATGACACGCCTTACACCCAGCAGCATCCAGACTCTCTTCCCTGTTACGGGAAGCCTGTAAAAATATACTCAAGCTGTGCATGCTCACTGGCAGTATGTTCCCTCTTCCTTTCCCTTTCTTTTGCTCTTTCTCTCTCCCTCTTGCACAAATGGAGACACACCAGCCTACACTAACACACACTCGCTAATGTAATGTTACCCATCGAAGCACAGATGGGTGCTGTCTGGCAGGGATGACGCATGGACCTAATCATTTATTTCTCTAACTTCTGGACCGAATATGAATTATGCATACATAAAGGGGACTAAAATATAGCACATGCTTATGAAATGCAATAAAAGTCTTATTTTCTAGCACATGCAATATAATCTGTATTAACTCCTTTTCTTTTGTGTACGGACAATAAAGCCTAATCTGTCTTTATATTCCTTTAAAGCCTTAATCCATATTTTAAGGTTCCTTTCTTGAGAGGATTTGCGCACAGTAGAGGAGAATACCTCATTTATCTTCTGGAATATTATTTTTAAGAAGCTGCTCTGCAAATGCAGATTGCATTCATCGTTAATCATGTGCAGGGCTTACTGAGGCATGTATGTGAATACAGGCACATTAAGACACAAACAAGGATGCACAGACGCACACAAATACATACTGTACATGCTCAAGCACATGCAAGTGAAAACACAGAGATGGCAAATATAAAAAAGAGGAAGACTTGGCCTAATTATTTCTTGCTCTTTCCTTCTCTGTCAGTTTCCTTCTCAAATACTCCCGTCGCCTTTAATCTAGCTTTCATACTCCCACATTCTCAATATCACCCTCAAAGTGTTAGCACTCTGCAGCACTCTCCCTGTGTCAGTCACTTAAGCCTCTCACAGCTACTCACACTTTTCTCTCCTTCGTCTGACACACAGACAGTGAAGCAGAAAGCAAAGTTTTGTGCTAGAGATTAAATCCAGTCAGCAAAGGGCTAAGGATGTTATCTCAAACATCCTCCTATTCCCTGCCTCCCCGTGGACAATGGCAGAAGAGCTGTCTGGCATACGCTGTAGCATTTCTACACATTGGGACTGAGTTTCTATTTACTTATGCCCTGCTATATATGAGGGTACATATCATTCCAGCTCATGAGGTGGGGATTGTTGCAGGGAGAGGCAGACAGGAATAACCACTGCAGGGGAAATAGAACAGAGAGAGAAGGAGCAATAACACAAGAGGGAGAGAGGAGAGGAAGATGGAGGAGAAACAAGAGGTCTTCAATCCACCGCAGGTGCTTAAATTGCCTCCTTCCTCTCACAGCTGGCCTTGGTTCAATCCGCAACAAATAAGAGCAGCTGGAAATTGTGAGGTAACACCATCTCTCTCTCTCTCTCTCTCGCTCTCTCTCTCGCTCTGGTCTTTACATTAGGTCTGCTCTGTGCCATTACTAAGTCCCTGAAGACGTGAATGGAAGGTAAAGAGCTGTCTCAGCTGGGTCACCTTGTGGCCACTTTGTGTCAGCTGGTGGTAAACAAACCGTGTTACTGTATGTGAAGAGCCCAGGTAGCAATTAAGGGCTGGAAGTGGTGGAAGAAGTATTCAGATCTTTTAGTAAAAGTAGCAATGAAACAATGTAAAAATACAAATTTACAATCTTACTTAAAGTGTGGAAATATTATCAGCAAAAAGTACTATCTAAGTACAGAAAGTAAAAGCAGAAAAGGTCTTATATTGTTATATTATGGATTATTGTTACTGATGCATCAACATGTAAGCAGCATTTTAATGTTGCTGCTGGTGGAGGTCGAGTACAAGTACAAGGTAAAAGTACCTCATAATTGCAACTGAGTAAATGTACTTAGTTGCGTTCCATCACTGAGAACAAATACACCAATATAAATCGCAGTAAATTCTTTCATGCATTACAGATGACACCAAACTGAGCTTACAGGGGTGCCGGACTTTAAAGGATAAAGCTGGTGTTATTCTATACTTTTCTTGTTGTCAGTGAATCCCATGAAAAGACCAAAACCAACAACGCTTTAGTCTGTCTCTCAGTACTTTCCAACTTCTCTCCTCTGTCTGTAGTACCCTGCCTCAAACCCATTTGTTCTCACTGAAGTAAATTTCGTTTAAAAAATAGACTCAGTAATGTCCTAAAACAGCTGGGCACTGTAGTTTTTAGCAAGCGCTAGTGAAACAGGAGTAAATAGTGTATTTGATGGGGACTACTTTTATTTGTGGATTAATATGCGCAAGTGAATACACTGTAAAACATTTGAAGCCCTGCTGCCTTAAAAATGTAAGTCTTAAGGAAACTCGATTATTTTGTTCAAAGTCAGCTCATGTGGCATGAAAATGTAAAACTATCTGATTGAATTTTGCTGAGCTTGAGAAAACAGGTTCAATGATAAAAAAAATTCTTAAATTAAATTGAATCGGCAACTGTTTAGTTACACTCATTACAGTCAGATCTGCTTTTACATTTCTACATTTTCTCACTTTGGAGAATCACTTCTTTATTTGACACAAGGAACTTACAACTGTTTGATATTTCCTCAAACTACAAAAAAGAGGGGTCTCTGGAGAGCTTAAATCCCTAAACAATGCATTCTGGGAAGGCTGCTAATGTGCTAATCGTGTTTCTTTAGAAAACGCAATTTGATGAGTTCAGTTAACTTTCAGCAGTACATTCATTCATGATCCACTCATCATTTCAAGTCTTAAAGTCTGAAGAACTTGTTTATAAGTTCTAAAATTGTCTGCAACTGAAAACTAGAAACTTTGAGTTGAATTAACTTGAAATGAATAAAACTCATATATTTACAGCAGCAGGATGATATATGAATTGACTCCAAATAAACTGCAGTGTAGTTCATTGTAATGAAGGAACACGTCACCCAGTGCAACCGTGTGGCTCATTGTGTGTTTTTGGAGAACAATGTAGGATGTACAGTATCAGGCTTTGGTTACATGGGCATGTAATACTTGGTAGTAGGATCAGTTCATTTGGTCTTTTCATTTGTTCAGACGATGGAAACAATTAGAGACGGTACATGAATTACAGAATGACGGCAGCCTGTGGGTCTGCTCTGTAATCTGGCTGTTCAGCCTTTTGCAAGCTCAAGGCTGTTTTACATAACTTACGTCAAATGAGTACATGCTGTGTGTATGCACTGTGTCTCTTATTGAGCGTCAATACAGTTTGGTTAAATTGAAAGCTTCTTAAATAACTCATGTTGTAATTATTGAGTTGTATTTTCTTCAAATGGAAATTGCAACGTATTGTTGGTGGCTCTCTTGAAATATATTGTGTTTTGTTGAATCCCATGTGTTGCAATACCGCCATTACTATAGGCATCATACTCATATTGTGAGTGTACAGCAGTCCCGTATTGTATTATCGATTAATTGGAAGGTGAGACTCACAGAAGTCAGTAGCTTTCCAGAAGTCTTGTTTGTGTCTCAGCTCACCTCAAATTTCAACGTCTCTGTGTCTTTCTAAATCTGACCCCCACCATGCCAGAAACACACCCCGCATCTCCTTTTCTGTCTTTGTTTTAGCTCCTTCAGCAAGGGCGAAAAATATTGATTGTCAAGGAGTTGGAAATGGAATTCAAAAAGTCTTCAGATGAATCTGCTGCTGAACCCACATGATTCGTTGTCTGTCTCCGACTTGGCTCCAACCAGTCACATACTGTATGTCCGTAGCTAAAGCTAAAATCTGGAAGTTTTGAATCAACAGCTGTTATCTGTGTAGAATCAGTTAGTGTGTGTATGCCCATGAATTAAAAGGGTCTGGGGACACAGAGACCTTCATCCTCATGGCCAACAGTGAAGCCCACAACCTTGGATTGAGATCAAACACTTTCTGGATGCAGACTGTTGGAAACAGGGCCGCAGCCCTCCAGCACACGAACCCACCAAAACAACATGCGCACGTGTCTGCAAACACACAGGCATGATGTGGGGATACTGTGCACATACACACATGTCTCCAGCATTGCAAGCACAACACTCTCTCTCTCTGATGAAAGTGAATTTTATATCTCAAAAGATCCTTCTAAGATATTCACCGTGCTGTCAAACAGTCCTATTCGGCTGAGCGAGCTGCATGCACATTATACACACCTACACACACAAGCACATATCGCATGTTTGTATGTATTTGGGAATGACTTAACGCTGGCAAGCTAAGGCCATGTTTCCACCGTCTGCAACCAGTAAGCGTTTGATCTGACTCCAAGGTTCCAGCTGGCTTTGAGGATGGAGGTCTCCCTTTTCTTGGCCAACCTTTAAAGCCACATGCTCAGTAATTAACATGAAGCTCCTTCTACATCGCATCACCTTAGACGTGGGAAAAATAAAAACAAAAAAATAAAACACGTGAAACTGGGGCTGACATCAACGTGAGCGCCATTATTTCAGTGTGTTCAGGTCTTGCGTGGAAAAACACCAAGTATGTTAACAACTGTGACCTGAATGGTAAACCTTTTGGATATAACAGACGCGTGGTTCGTTAGCTGTGGTTATTTTGCTTCGTCCCTGTGTACCGTGTCATTATGGCGGGATCAGAATTGCATTTTGTGCTCGAGATGGAACATAATGTGTTTATCTGAGATCGATCGTGAGGCGAGGTTTAATATGCAGTCCCTAGAGTGAGGAGTGCAGTAACACCACTGGAGGGGAATGAAAATACTGATTTTTTTTGGAGAAACAGAGATGGACAATCGGGGGGGG
>NTHP01000096.1:86336-124836 GCA_003416845.1 Oplegnathus fasciatus | reverse complement strand
AAAGGAGAGCAAAATGCAGGAACCTAAAGAAGGAGAGGGGATGGATGTGGAGGTGTAAGTTTAAAGGAACACTAGCTAATAGTGGGTATTAAAGTGGTGAGGAACACATACTGTGCAGATATCCCACACTACTTTATATTCCCCAACATATTTCTTCTTCTTGAGGTTGATTTGTGGCTCAGGTTTTTGCACCTCAAAACAAAAGCAGTCTGATTCCTACCTTAAGTACGATTATGTTTTTCTGTCTTACAGAGACAGACAGATGTGTTTGAATATCTGTTATATTCACTGTGATCCTGAATAAATTAAAAAGAGACTTTAAAGCTGCACTAATCAATATTTTTATATTAACAATGGGAAAAAAATGACTGTATAATGTGAAGAAGGCGCTCGTAGTGACGACTCTATCGACTATCACATGACTGTGCAGTTCTCCTCAGCACTACTGAGCGTTTTTCATCTTTCAACTCATTGTTTCGGTTTTTAGGGCCCACAACGTATGCCTACAAAGTTGGCAACTAGCAAGGCTACTACTATTAAAGAGCCAGATAGTACCCTCAGGACTTGGTGGAGAGCAAAACAGAGCTAAAAGGAGACTGAATATTGGACTTACATTCATCAGGTGGACCGGAACATGACTCAAATGAATGCTAATGTTGCTCTGTGTCTGCCAGATGTTAAAGAGGCAACTGTTTGCCAAGACTTTTGGCATATCAACTTTATAAAGTGATATACAGTATGTCAATTTTGTGTTTACAGCTTGTTGTGCTGCCCCCAAGTGGCCAAAAAAAGTTATTAATGTAGGTTTAAATTTATAGCTCAAAGGAATAGTTTTGGTAAATACGCTGAGTGTATATGCTTTCTTGCTGAGAAGATAGATACCACTCTGATATCTCTGTGTCTGAAGCCAGGGAGAGAGAAAAGACTGATGAGACGAAAGCAAATCAAGCAAGGACTGTTAGATGTCACTTCCATCTGGACGTGCCAGTCTGTCAGTATTCATTTGTCCTCAGTAGACCCCGCCATACCAGCAGGCCACCTGCTGGCCAACAAGACAACTCATGTTTAGAGGAGACAGAACACAGCCGGGGGGACAGCCGCCAACTCTACATCTTCTCTGTCTGTGTCTTTGAAAATCTATTCAAATTTTGTATCACTGAAGTGGAACTGTCTACATGTGCAATGAAGGAGCAGACGGTACTTAGCCTTCATTCAAAATTAAGCAGCGGAAAGTGTCTCTTTTATCCACAGCACTGAAGCAAAAACACATTCTGTAGTGGCCAGTCCGAGACCAGCAAATTAATAATTCAGTCATTAACACTGTTTGGCAGTAACGCATCACTTAGTTATTACATAATTGTGATTACTTTTTTCAGTAATTAGTAGTGTAAGAGTTACATTACAGTTACAGTGTTTTTGGCTGGCTTGCCACGGGTATGCCGACATTCAGGAGTCCCCTTGTAAAGTTGGAGGGGTGTGTGAACCAAGCAGCTGAAGTCGGGACTTTACGGAGAGCCGTGTGCAGTCACCGAGGCTAAGCTAGCTGCTGCTGGATGATCAGTAAATCCCTCCAAATTGCAGCCAGGCTGCCTGCTTGATAAACCACAATGTCTTGTTTTCTATTTCTACACGTGTTACATGGAAAAGCAGCGACGTGTGGGTGTGGAGGATTTTGGAGTTATATAAAGGCGCTTTTGATGGAACTGGGCTGAGTGATGCTAATGTAGTAACGAGTAATGTAACGCACTACTTCAGCGACTCGATTTATTGACTCTACTTCACCTTCTGTTTGTCATCAGTGTCACTGGAGACATTCAGATTCGATTGACTTTTCAAGCAGCCTCAGGATTTATGAACACACAAACACAGAAGGTAAGTGGAGTGCTGCCGCTGCTGCTCGCATGACCCTGACACGCACACACACACACACACACACACACACACATTGATCTCTTCCAGATCATCGTCCCAATGAGGACAGCTGCTGATGAAAGGAGCGCATATGTACACAAGCGCGTGCTCATGCTGAGTGAGTGTGTAGGCATGCATTCACAAACACATCATTTTCTCAGCAGCATCTAATCACATTTCATATTTAATCACACAGCAAACTGCTTTGATTAGAAAATTGGCTGTTTTGACACTGCGTGAGCAAGAGAGATCTGCTGACGTAAGAGAAATTTATTCCCCCTAATGCAATTTGCTGCCTTATTTCTCTGTTTTTTTCCCCCTTATTTCTCACATGCATTGTGTCTCGTGTGAGCTTTGGCCAAGAACTGCATCAGTCCTCCCGATGCTCACGCTGCCTTCTCCACACTGTGATATTTATATCTACCCAGAGAAGCTTTCCTTTGTGGCCTGGAAATCAAATCTGCACATGCAACATCCTGGGTTATTTCTCTTCTAGTGGGAGTTGAGACCTGCCAAACGGCTCTTGTGTGTCTTCAAACAGGGATGGTTGGCTGGTGGGAAAGCACTGAAACACGGGGAAAATGTGCTCCCCCACCCTCCTCTCCATTTGTGTGTTGGCAGGGTCCATTAGTAAATGAGCAGTTGACCATTAGTTTCCTCTAAATGGGAAATAATGGTTCTTCCTGGAATCTACCCAACAATTTGACCAATTTCTGCCAGTGCTCCACGCTCCATTTACATACTGTGACTCCTTTGCTTTCCTTTCTTTTCTTTTTGCCTTGCTGAAATCAGCTGCAGTACAATCAAAGCAGAGATTAAATTAGTTTCTTTAATGTTTGATAATTCACACGAGTATTGAGGCTCTCCAAGTTGCCTATTTTTTATGAGTGATGCTATAATAGGCCACAGATTACTTTATTTACTTTTATTTTGCTTTTGTCCTGTTTTGATGCGCCGCTTTGATGCATTTGTGTTTGGTTCAAATCCTCTTTGGTCTTCTAACATCATCTTTGTGTTTTACATCTCTCTCATCATCGCTCTTCTTTTGCCTCTCTCTCTCTGTTTCTCCAGCTCTCTTTCCCGGCTTTGACGCCATCTGTAAACATCCTGAGCCCTGATTGAAAGCGTGCAACGAGGGGAGCAACAGTTCATGCATATCGAAGCAACAAAGATGGATGTGAGACATAGCCTTTCATAATGAACTTATAAATCAGCCGCTGCCTCTCAACCATATTTGAATCTATTGCCCTTGTCATTTTACGCACCTTGTTGTTGTTTTACAATTTCCCACCGTGTCTTCTGTTGTCATATAGGTTCTTTAAAATCATCTTAATGTCAGCATTACATTTTAATTTTGTTTCATTTGTTTCCTTGCTTGTTAGTTAATTCCTTTAACTTATTTTGCAGACGGATGCCTCGCCCACACAGATTACAGATTTATCTCCTCTCACTGCAAAAATCATCCAAAACCAAACCAATAAAACAACCTAAAGAGTGTGCCTGTTCAGAGCTGCTACAACATAATTTAGGTGCCTATTGACAGACTCAGGCAGGTGGTTTTTTCTCCACACTCTCCCTTGCCAGGAGCATGCTTTTGAAAGGTTATTATAGCTGTTCTCTGATCGATGCAGAGAGTGCCGTGGGCAATGCAATGATCCAGCTGTATCTCTTCACCCCCCTCCCCTGATCTGGCTTTCGCCTCCCTGGACTGCACCCCCTCCTGCCGGAGGACTGCACGTTGGACGGGTCAGGAGGTTAAGAAGGGCTATTATCCATAAATCTAGAGTGGATTTTAAAGTCAAGGGATGCTGTTATGATATAAGCACGGGATGTAATCAACATAAATCCTTGGCTCAGGAGATGAGTGTGTGTGTGTATTTGTAGTTTCCTTTATTCTTATTGGTCCAAAAAAAAAGCTGATCTGACAAAAACCTGTTGACAGCAAAAACCTCAATAGGTTGTAAATCCTATGCATCACATTTAACAGAAATACAGGACATGAGAAATGTGTTGCTGGCAGCAGGGAATCAAAAATGGAACATGTGGAACTTCAGTTCTGAATGACTGAATATCCTCATTTTCAGAAAAGCGCAGATGTTGTGCATCAGCTATTTTCTTGTTACTCGCCAAAAGCCATATTCTCTTGACATGTAGGTGTGCAGAAAATCGTTCATTCAATATATCAAGTCTGAGCTCCACGCTGGCAACGATCACCCATATCTACACCACTGCCGTCAGCACACACATTGGTCCTTCACAGGCCTAATGTGCGTGCTGATAGCTAAAAATGTTCAGGGCTGCTGAGAACTGATGAGGTATGAGCCTGCAGCAGCCACAGCCACATTACTTTATTATAATTATGATAAATCTCCAATCTGAAATACCTGCTTGTTTATGCAGCTGATAAATGAGTTGGCTTTAATTACTTATTGAAATAGAGTGTTTTTTGGCATGTTTTAATACTGCAAAGAGCCACTGCAGACATGAAAAAGCTGATAATAAACTTGATGCAATATGGCAGCAACAATATGAGGTGAATGTTATAGCAGGAAAACTGCTTTTCATTTATACTACCTGTCCAAAAACACAATCCATGTTGTAAATTTGATGCGTCACGATTTACCATATATTTCATTTTCAGAAGATGACATCGCATCTATAACTTATTTTCATAGACTGACAGAATGTACAGTGCTCTCATCTCCATTCGCTTCTCCGAGACAGCAAAACAACTATTTCTGCAGAGCTGGCTCCTGGGCAAGATCTCTAGTAATGTGTTTACAATAGCTGGCAAGAAAGTACAAAGCCGCAATCCAACCACTTATTACCAACTGGGACCCACCGTAAGGTCAATTACAATACATGAAAGTCAAACTGTGTTTTATTCTGCTCTAGAAAGTGATAATGGTAAACAACATTTGGAGGAAAAAACGAATCACACTCAAAAACTTAATGCTAAAGGAGTGAAAAGAAACTGCTAAAATGGTAGATAGTGGCACTAAATCGTGCCGCAGGACATTTTGTGTGATGTGCGTAGGCATGCGTGTTTGCTGGAATGGACACAGACACATTTGGGGGATATCAGACACATTAAATGGAGATCATTTAGCTGAGGTTCAGAAGCAGGACCACACCTCAAAAACTCCTCCTGCCACATGACTATGAACGCCTTTCTGCTCTGCAAGCCTGTGGCTCTGCTCCCCTGGGGGTTGGCTGAGCCCAGAAGCCACAGCAGATCCTTCCCCATAACTGAAGCTATCATCCTGATCCACCATTCCCATCCGCCAGTCACTTCTCATACGTTTCATATTCAGTAAACAATTATACAGTGGAAACCTCTTATAGTGATCACGTCCGTCCATGTCAAATTGATCTCTATAAGCGGATGATTATTATAACCAATTTTTTTCTTTTTCTTTATTTCTCATGCAGATTACCGTCTAATTGACATTTGTATATTTATTACATGAATATAAAGTAATGAAATGGACAGCTTCGCTGTTTACTCAATTTTATTGACTGTTTGTATTGACTACTGACACCAAAGGCCCACTCATGGGGGCATTACGTGACCGGGTATCATCAATCCACGGTGCGCATTCGTTTTCTGTCTCCATCACTAGCAGCCACAAGGTAGCCTTGGGTGTAGTGTAGTTTCGCTGCTGCATCTCATTGGCTCGTTTTTGGCAGTTTGTCATAAGTTTTGAGGAGACTACGATTTTCATTGAGAGAAAATGACTTTTTTTCCCGTCATGATTTCAATGTGCACCAGCCTCAGGTAGCCAGCTGGAAGCAGACGGGTTACCACGAGGCAAAGTATCATGGGAGTAAAGTAAAAAAAAGAGAATTACCGTAGTTTTAAATGTTTTTTTCCATATGTTGTCATACATGAAACCATGACCCAAAATGAACACTGTAAGTGGACTACTTGATTGCTATAAGCAAATTATTTAAACAGCATTTGTATAGGAATGATTCTGTCTCAAGCTTTTTGATCACTATAAGCGGGTTCCACTGTATTTGCATCTCAAGACTGTCCTCCCAAGAAGAACGACAGCATCGTTTTGTCATTTCAGGAAATGCCCCAAAATGACATATGTTTCCATTCAAGTGACCTCAAACCTTGACCACAGCATGGTCACATCATGAAACAGATTTATTGTTCAACAGTGATTTGTAACAGGTTTTAAAGGCACAGGCAAATTATGTCATCCTGCCAATAAGGAATCAGAGAACACATCTATGTTACTCTAGAGTGCATGAACAAACAATATATTTTGTCATGGTGTGATCTTTGCTCATGAACGGACACATCAGGCTTGCAAAATCCCCACAACACAAGCAACATTGTTCACATACTTGTTTGCGTACTTTGAGGAATCCTGAAGGACTAAAAAATACATCCACTAAGGGGCAGAATCATACCTCGGCGACTCTGGAATGCACAACATAAACAGACCCTAACACGGTGACACTTGAGTTTGTGTCCCACGTCTTAAAAAATGCAAACCATACACTGGTTTTGTGACCAGCTGAGCAACAGAGACCCGGCCCAGGACCCGAGTCCGGATCTAAATTATTCTCAGTCTAATGGTCTTGCTTTACTCCAACAGGCCTCTGATCTGTGTGTTAGTATGTCTAATATCGAGTGGATACGAATGGATCTGAGCATCCTCTGTATCACCTCTGATCACATGGTGTGTCAGGAGATGGTGTGGAAGAAAATATTTATAAGATCTATGCTATTAACTGACCTTTATAGGTTAGAAAATAGGCTAGAAATAGATTAGAAAATTATTATCTTCTGTCTATCGCCCATGTTTATGAAGCAGGAATGGAAAATAAGACTTTCAATTATCTCTATAAAATAGTCTTAAAGGCATATTAACAAAGTATTTTTGGAATTTTCCATGAAGTTTCTATGACTTTAAATCAGTTAGGACAGTATTATCATACTGCTGCTCTTTTCAACTGCTTACTAATTGACAGCTCATCATGCTGCTCTGGTGTTGGTGTTCCCTCTCTATCAGGGTCTGTTTTGCTTGACCGTAATTCGAATTTTATCCTTTTCAGATTGGGCCCAATATGTTGGTCCCATGAATACCTCTAATAAGAATGATATCACATATATGACATTGTAAAAATACATATCAAATATGATATCTTACCCTTTTATCAATTATGTTGTGAAATGTTTCATCAGACAGAAACCTTTTAGTCTTAACAGACACTGTTGGCAGAAACATATTATACAAGCAGGCACTTGACTACTCGCAAAGTGTAGGTTTTGGGACTGACCCGATGTTGAGATCACTCAGAAAGAGCAGCAGCGGCACCATCGCAGTTTCTCCTCAAAACTTTCTGCCAATGTTGTTGGCGCTTGTTAAAGAATCTGCTAATGAACTTGCGTCATATCATGATGTAGTTTAGTTTAGTTTTTATTTCTGTATCACGCCAAACATCTGGCCCAACAAACAGACAGATTGCCACATTTAGTACTTCTATAACTACTTCTATATTCTTTCCAATAACATATCTGAAATAACAAATTTCAAACGAATTGTACACTGAAAAGACATGGGTAGTTCAAAGTGACTATCCGAGGCTTCAGGGCAAAGCTGCAACTTGTACACGTGTGAGGCCAGAGACATACAGCAGCACTGATTGGACATTTCCAGCTGTTACGGGCTTGCAGAGACAGCAGCGAGAAGGCCCCACGGTGGTTAAACATGCCTGATTGCACACAGACAACTGGCTATTGGAACGGATCGATCAAGTGCAGCTGGAACAAATCATACTGCCAACTCGTCTCTAATCCTCTTCGCTCTCTCTCCCTCACACCCTCTTCTCTCTGCATCCATCTACCATTTTTAGCTTCCTCTCTCATTTCTCTCCCTTTTGTCATTTGTCCCCAAAACTGTGTCCTCAATTCTCCTTTCGTCTCACAGGCAACTTTTACCTGCACCTCTTTTTACCCACCTCGCCCATTCTTTGTATGCATTATCGCGCTTCCCTCCCTGCTCCAAATTAATTCTCATTTCACTTTAATAACATAGATTAAGGAGAAATATATATGAGGATAGAATCTAGGACAAGATCTCTCTGCTAAAGTTACTGTACTAATATGCAGTATCACACTCATATAGTGCCAGCGCCAGTGACATTATCCGCTATCACCCTTTCCATGCTAATGGAGTCATTGAAGGATGTCCCAGCTATAGCCAGACAGAGAAAACCTCAGCCGTAACAGATGACCAGAGCATATTAGACATTTGTCGGTGCTTTTGATTTGTTTCTCTTCGCGACAGTGCTGCAGATATTGAGTTGTGAGGTTTCTCATTACACATGCTGCAACCACCTCAGCACCTCTGTTTATCTCTCTGCAGAAGACATAATGAATATCCCGATTGACAGCGTCTGGGCACTAATTAGTGTAATAGTGTAGCCTCACCCTCTGTGAAGGTTATTTCTGAAAGGGATATGCGTTATGAAATCACAAACCTTCCTCTGTCTGTACCTTGTGTCAACCTGCCAATTTGTAGGTAATGAGAATCTCAGCTGGCATTTGTGTTCCTTCACAGGCGAGAAACAACTTTTTCTATTAATCCCTTTATTGATACAGTCAGGTGAATACTAGCCAGGAAGTGACACCCGGGGAAGCAATTATTTTTGAGGTCATAATTTACCAATTTGATGATGAGAATAGTACCGCCTGCTTATGAGTTAGCCTCTAACAAGCCGTGAATTAAAACCCAAAGAATACTTATCATTTCCTTGTTTTAGTAAATTAATTCATTTCTTTGTTTGGATTATTTCTGAAGAGGTTGTGCAAGTTAATTATTTTTTCCATCGTTTTCCCAAAAACTAATTTTCCTTTTTCATCAACAAAGTTTCAAACTGATTTGTTTGACATAATTGCCATACAGTTTTCTGCAACTAATTCAATTAATGTAAATTGGTGGAAGCATGTCAGCGAAATCAGGCTTATTAGAAAGTATAATGAAAGAATTCATAGTATGATCAACAGGTGGGATTCATATTTATTTTTTTCATATCCATTTTGGGAAATATGCTTGATTTCTTGCCCAGAGTTAGATAAGAAGATTGACACTGCTCTCATGTCTGTACGCTAAATAGGAAGCTACAGCCTGGAGGTGATTAGCTTAGCTTAGCATAAAGACTGGAAGCAGGGGGAAAAAGCTAGCCTGGCTCCGTCCAAAGTTTAAAAAAATCAGCAATTGACACAATCTATCTTGTTTGTATTATCTGTACAAACACAGGAATGAAAAGCTGACAAGTCGTGGAACAAGTCGTGGTTCCAGCTTCACATTAAGTGTACAGATATGAGAGTGGTATTGACAAGACGGGAAACCAAAGCGTCAAACTTTTAACTTAGTGTGCAGCTAGTATTAGTTGCATATTTTGTCATGAAGAGCTAAATGTTTAGAGTCTGAAGCATTCAAACTATCTCCTACATACTGAATACTGCTGGACTTACTGATATGATTAAAACACAAATTATGCAATTAGTTTCTTCTGCACATCAAAACAATGCAAAGAAGATAAAACAAGAAGGATACAAGGCTGAGTCCTGCAGCTGTGTCATCGAGTACAAATACACCACAGACTACACAGTAGAAGCCTGATAGAACATAATGAGATTGGTCTGCTTGCATAATTTCTTATTTTCTCCTGTCTGTTTCTGGTTGTGTTTGTTTGTTGTCAGTGTATGAAGCACGGGTGGATGTTCTGCCATTTCAGTGATATGACAGATTCCTCCTTCCTCTGTTCCAGAGTATTTTACACTACAATCCCATTCGACCACTGGCAATGCTCTGTTATAAAGCGATGTGACCAAATGTGAATGCCACTACAGTCGCTGGACAGAGCCTCAGCAGAGCTATAAATCACTTTGCTACACTGCATAAATAACACCTCTGATTGCACAAAAAAATCAGACCCCATGTCTTTCAAGTTCATCAGCATTGAGTGGCAGGTAATTATGTCATATTAAGAGACATACACAATTCACTGTTATTAGCTTGAGCACCGTCTCTCACAGTTCTGTCTGAAAGGCCAATTGTCGCCAGGTTTAACACGGTGCGCTATGTGCTTATTTCACCTGGCAGCAGAGGACTCATCTTTCACAGCAGAGAGCAGAGCACTGATAAGTGGCCTAAATTATAGTCTAGCAGAGAAGAGTTTAGAGTTTTGAATGTGATAAAAAAAAAAATCCAGTGTAATGCCATTTTGCATACTGAGCTTCTGTTTCAAGACAAGAGTCATTTTCCAAACGGGCTTTAGAGGCTTATCACCATGCTAAAAACCCCACCTGTGTGCAGCTATCGGGGATTTTTCCCCTCCATTACTTGTGACTGATAAATCAATAGTAAAGCAATCAGCAAATAATGCATGAAGTTGGTTTTTCAAAGCGCTTTATAACCTATTAGCTTCATCCCGAACATCATTTCGCAGGTCAACCACAAGGTGAAGTTATTTAGTCGGCGTTCAAGCCTGACAGATGGAGCGGTGCAATAACTGAATTGTAATATTTGGATGTCTTCTAGCAATTAGAGTTGGCTTCATTCATTTTTTAAAACCACAGATGTTGCAGGTGTAGGGTTAATGAACATCATATCGCTCAGTGAATGTCTCTGCTGAACAATTATTTTTCCGATATTACTCATTTATTCAGTTATTGAGTGTTTTCTCATTTATTAGCTCGATCACTCGTGCAATTTGATTTATTGACACAAACCTCATTGCTGTTAGCCCTTTAAATGAGTTATAGATTGATAAGATTTGGTTATTGTTATTCAAATATTATTCAAATCAATGTTTTTGGTTTTTTATGCCTCTGTGAATGGTAATGTTGATCGGTCGGTTGCTCCACCACTTTGAACAGACATCAAGTTGATGGCAATCCATCCAGTAGTTGAGGTATTTCAGTGTGGACCAAAGTAGAATTGCACAAAGTAATTTTCTCTTTTTTGTAAACATTTTTTTTCAACATCAAAGCATACACTTTGAGCCTACAAAGGACAATTAAGTGTGAGTTAATTTAGGCTACAAGATAAATAAAATCACACCGTAATACAGTCTTTGCCCATCTGAAAAATGGTCCAACAGGGCAAGCAACACTTGTTCAGTCATTAGACAGGTTGTAAAAAAGCCAAATATTTGGCCATTTGGGAGGTGAAACAGAAAGCTGAGGCACCAGATATGTCACTAAAAGTCTCTCATTACACGGGAAAACTATGCGCAAGCAAAATCAGCAAATACAGTGCAAAAAAGTCGAACCAGGAAGTTGGTCTGTAAACTGTGATGGATGTTTACAACACAGTTTGGATAATAATTTTATTTCACCTTTATTTTCTCTTCTAAATAAGTGTGTCTAACCTGGGGGTTTGTTTCAAACCAGTATAATGGTCTGACTGCTTGAGTTCACCTCAGTATATTTCTCCAGGAAGGTACATCAAATGACTATTTCTAAAGATCCTGAACATATGCATTCACACACACACACACACACACACACAGACAACCATGTCTGATTGCAGGCTGATTGTCAGTAGAGATTGTGGTATCAAAGCCTGTCACACACCAGTTTCCTCAGTGTGTCTGTCATCACTCATCTGACCCCATTTCATTAGAAGCCGAGCAACATGATGGCTTGTCTTTCGCGACCACACGGCCCTCCATCACAGAATCAATGACGAGCAGCGGAGTGACTGACTGGAGGATTGTGGTCCAAATGGAGATCAGTGATATGCTGAAAAGCCAGCTTGAGGCTACGTGCTGAAGGGTTATGACTCAAATCGCTTTATCATCTCACTTGCTATCTTTCTCATGTAGAGCAAGTTTATAGTGCAGTAGATTTAAAAAGGAATACAGATTGACCTTGACAGCTATTTACAAATATTAGTTTTCTGTGCTATATAATGGCTTACAATAACCCTATGTGCAGACATTTGTGGCTGAAACTGTCATTGACTACGCTTTTACTAGTTCAGCATTTTAGGGAATACGCTGATTTGCTTTCTTGGCAAGAGTGAGACGAGAAGATTGATACCACAATCAGTTTAAAGCCAGTGAGAGATTTGGCTAGCTAAGAATAAAGACTGGAAGCAATGGAAGCAACAGGAAACAGCTAGCCTGTCCTCAAGGCTCTGACCAAAGATATAATGTGGAATTAGATAGCTTTACAGGTGCCAGTAGGCGGATGTTTTATACCTCTGGACAGAGCCAGGCTAAATGTTTCCCTGTGCTTCCAGTCTTAATGCTAAGCTAATCACCTGGTCACTCTAGCATAATATTTAGCACACAGATGTACTTTAAAATATCAATGCAATATAGGTATTTTGGGACATATGGCATTATTGTGAACTCTACCTATAGTTAGTATTAGACGTTAGCATTTAGCTCAAAGCTAAGCTGTGCCTGGGTATAGCCTCACAGAGCCCCTTGCATGGTTGTAGACTCTTTGCCTTCTTTTAGAAAACATCAGCGTACCTACACACCGTATAATCTAAAAATGCACTGCCACGTAAGCAACTGTGTAAAAATATTACCTGTCCCTTGGTGTGAGGCTTGTGTACTCTAATGGCTGGAAAAATAGGGGAAGCAGAAGACATTTCCACAAACAATTTCCCCAAGAATCATGTCGTACTGTGGTATCGATCTGCCGGTCCGAGATTACCACTTCGCCATGCCTCTACCCTCGCAAAGCTGCAGATCAATAGCTCTGAGGAACCAGATAAAGATAGCCCAAACTATCACATTGCCGAACTGAGCACTATCTGAAAACGTTGTGAGGAAATAGCAACAGGGCATTCCCTGTGGCTGAAATAAAGGAAAAAGAAACCTAATCCTCCACTGAGCCACAAAAAGACAACAGATTTGGAGCAGTCTATCTGAGAGGCTTTGGATGTTGTTCTAAAAGAAATGTCAGCTTGCAGCAGAGGTTTGATTTAATCCACTAATATGGTTCATTTAAAGGAAAATTGTTTAGCTTTGTTTTATCTTTCCTTAAGTTACATAATCCATAAGTCTTTCATTTAAAAAATGCATAAGCTGCTTTGTGGTAGCAGGAAAACCTTGAACTAAAATGTCTTCAAAGCTAAAACCCCCCCCCTGAAAATAACATTTCCTCTCATTAGATGTAAATCTTGCTCTGAGGACCAAGTCTTCTGGATCTCATTTCTATGTGGAACAAATGAGAAGAGAGACTTGAGCAAATGCAACGTCTCAACTCTGTAAGAAAGGCAGAAAAGAAAACACAAAAGGCATATTCAATGCATACGATTTGAAGATCCAGATTCTTGATTTTCCTGTTCCCGAATGCAAACTGTATATATGCAGATGATGAGAACCAACTCTAAATTTTGCAACATCCCTCCTCTCAGCCCATCACCATCTTAAGGAATCCATCAAATGTGCCTACAAGCCATATGCTCACATAATTAGACCTGGAGTCTGATTGAAGCGGGGCGATTCTAGCCGGTCCGTCTTCATCCTTGGCTCTGGGACAGAGCATCAGGTTCATGCGGGGTTACATCTAGACTTTCTCCGGTCTCAGAGGAGTTCCTCTCAGGGAGTGAACTGCTGAGTGATGAATAAAAGCGCAAGCGTGATTCGCAGTCAGTGCTGTTTTCATGGATCAGATGAAAACGATAAGGTAGAGCAGCTTTGAGAAAATCTCATCATTAGTCCTCTCACAGGCCAGGATTTAATTATCTACACATCCAAATCGTCCGCTTCCCCCTTCTCAGCAGATTATTCTGCTCCTGAAGGATAATAACCATGATGCCTTTCGCTCCTTTCCTTGCCTGCATGGTAAAACAGCAAAATACTGGTGTCCTCTTTGTGTGTGTGTGTGTGTGTGTGTGTGTGGCTCCCTACACACTCATCTTGTTTCATTTTCCTTGATAGGGGGATGGTCGGAGTGGTCGGGTGATGAATAGGTGTGTGTGCAGTTTGTGTATCTGTACATGTGCTTGCGTGCGTGTGTACCAGTGTGCTGGGAAGCCCTAGAAATAGGTTCATGTAAAATTAATCTTCAGACAGAAAATTGACCCAGATGTAGTGGAATCTCATTGTGCCTAACTGCATCAAATGGATCCCCATGACAAAGACAGAGTGTAACAGTGACAAGAGGAGCTAAACAAGGCTTGCTGATTAAAAGCTAACAAAAAAAAAGGACACAAGGAAAAACAGAGGGAGGGAGGAGGGGGTATCAGTGGCGAGTTGAAGTGAGAAGAAGAAGAAAGTGAAGACGGAGAGGAGAGCTCACACCTCCTCAGAGAGCATTGTAATGCAGCTGCCTTATGTCTTAATGTTGATCACACTGATTCTGGTGGGACCTCATTAGCTCAAGGCAAAGAAATGTGCTCAGCCATCTATCGCCTTGCAGGGAAATACACAAGTTAAAGTGTTATAACATTAACTTAGTTGCCTGGACCAATAGTCCTGTCTACCTCTGAAGTCTGCTAAGCATTTATTGGTAGAGGGAGCGGGAGGGTTCATTTCTTACGGGACAATTGTGGTTTCTTGCAACTTGGGTCTTATTTTCATAGTTATGGCCATCATTTGTATCGGTTATGAAAATATTGTACTCACCAAAATATACGCTGCGGTCTGAGTACTAGGCAATATCCCTGATGCCGAACAGACACTGTAAATTAAGCAAGGCCTATTATAACCCCTGAACTGGTCGCTCTGAATAAGTTTAGAATCAGGCTGAATTTCCACCATATTGGTTGTCGTTTGGGGAGTCGCCATGGGTGGATTAACATGTTACGGGACCCTCCACCTCTAAAAACTAGATTTGAGACAGGGCTACTCTACAAGTCACGGCCACCAAACTAGCTAATGATTTTAAGGTTATTAGTGCAAATTCTCAAAAAAAATTTGCCCGCACGATCTCTGGCATGTTTGTTGAAATTTTTCTTGAGAAGCTCCATAATCCCATTTCCCTCATGGCATCTGTCAAAAGATCTATTATAAACTGTAGTGAGCTTGTTTTAAAGCTTTTGGAGTAGCATGTTACATGTTGTGCCTCATTGTAGTCTTAATAAGACTGTGCTGAGACACAAATAAGACTGAACTCAAAATAGAGCATATTGTCTGCATCTTCCTAGACATCTGCAGGTCCATATTCTTTTTTTCCCCTCTTGATTTCTGTTCAAAACAGAGTTACAAAGTAACGTTGCCTTTGTCTGTTTTGTCAACATTTTTGAAGATGCAGAAATCATACAGTCATACAGTTTCTACCCATCTGCAAAAACGGTCCAACGGGGAAAGAAACACTTGTTCAGTCTTCAGACAGGTTGTAAAAAAGCCAAATATTTAGCCAGATTATCTCAACCACTTTATTTGGAAGTAAAACGGAAAGTTAGGGCACCAGATATGTCACGCAAAATCGGCCAATACAGTGTAACACAGTTGAACCAGGAAGTAGGTCTGTAAACTGTGATGTTTACAACACGGATGGATGATAATTTTACCATTGCCCGTTATTTTCTCTTCTAAATGAGTGTGTCTAACCCGGGAGGTTTGCTTAAAATCTCTATAATTGTCTGACTGCTTGTGTTTGTTGCTTCATTAGCCTTATTTTTAGTGATGTTATCGCATTCTCAGATACAAGCAATTAACTTGGTGAGCAGGATGTAATGCCGTTATTACTGATAGGAATGATGGCCAAAACCACAAAATAAGACCAAAGTTGTAACAAACCAGAATTATCCTTGAAATACTTGAGTTCACCGCAGTGACCTTTATGACAATGGGTGCAGTATATTTACATCTCTAAAGATCTCAGACATATGCACACACACACACACACACACACACAAACACACACACGCATACACACACACCAGGGTTCGTACAGCTTTTTAACGTAAAATTCATGCACTTTCAAGGTACCTAAACCAAACATTTCCAGACTCTCGAAGCCTTTATCATCACATCTAAATTGTTACTATAAATGCAGTTGTGAAAAATAAAGTTTACAGAATTCAGGTACAATACTTAGCTACCTACCGCCAATGTGCATGCACGCAACATCAAAGGTCAGAGGACGCGTACATTCTGAGAGCAGAGGGTCGCCAACGTCATGCTGGGTTTACACCAGATGCGGAGCGGAACGGAAAAATGCCTTTTCATTTCAGCACCCTTGTAAGTCAATCTAGCTCAGGTCCACTCTGCTCTGCGTCTGGTGTGAGATGCCAGGGGACAACAAACAAATATGACGATGGGATAGTTTCATTTAAGATATTAAAAGATTTTTGGTTTACATGAGTGTAGATGAAACACCAGATTATGTCAAAGATCAAGCATTTTTCAAGGAGTATATTCGAATTCAAGCATATTCCTAACCTTGAAAACATAACAGTTAAAATGAAGCACTTTCCAAACTTTCAAGACTTTGTACAAACCCTGACACACACACACACACACAGACAACCATGTCTGATTGCAGGCTGATTGTCAGTAGAGATTGTGGTATCGAAGCCTGTCACACACCCATTTCCTCGGTGTGTCTGTCATCACTCATCTGACCCCATTTCATTAGAAGCCGAGCAACATGATGGCTTGTCTCGTAGACCACACCGCCCTCCATCACAGAATGAATGACGAGCAGCTGAGTGACTGACTGGAGGATTGTGGTCCAAATGGAGATCAGTGATATGCTGAAAAGCCAGCTTGAGGCTACGTGCTGAAGGGTTATGACTCAAATCGCTTTATCATCTCACTCGCTATCTTTCTCATGCAACGCAAGTTTATAGTGCAGTAGATTTAAAAAGGAATACAGATTGACCTTGACAGCTATTTGTAAACATCAGTTTTTTGTTTTTGTGCTATATATTGGCTTACAATAACCCTATGTGCAGACATTTGTGGCTGAAATACAAACCAAGTGTTAACTGTCATTGACTACGCTTTCACTTGCAGTCAGGTTTTGGTTTGTAGTTGCAAATGTGTGCACATGGGGTAAGTCACACCACCTTTACAGGAATAGTTCAGCATTTTAGGGAATACGCTGATTTGCTTTCATAGCAAGAGTGAAACGAGAAGATTGATACCACAATCAGTTTAAAGCCAGTGAGAGATTTGGCTAGCTAAGAATAAAGACTGGAAGCAATGGAAGCAACAGGAAACAGCTAGCCTGTCCTCAAGGCTCTGACCAAAGATATAATGTGGAATTAGATAGCTTTACAGGTGCCAGGTAGCTGTTTCCTGCCTGGTCACTCTAGCATAATATTTAGCGTACAGATGTACTTTAAAATATCAATGCAATATAGGTATTTTGTGACATATGACACTATTGTGAATTCTACCTAAAATGAAATGAGTCTGTCTCCCCACTCCATATTTTTTCTTTACCTGTCTAATCTCAGCATTGTCTTCCTCTCTGTCTTTTTCCCTCCCTTCCCCTTTCTCTCACTCCCTTTGTGTTTTTCTAAGAGTTGTAGCCCTGTGGATTCATGCGAGACTGTGTCGTGGCGCCAGGGAAGCTGCTGCTGTACAGAGATATGCTGAAGGTCGTCCGAGGGTGGCTGTAGGTGCAGAGACCAGTCGAGGCTGGCCAAAGATACAGATTCACTCGTGTACTACTCTCAGTAATACCCCATAAGCTGCCCACAAGAGACACACGCAGTTTTCTCACAGCCCCTCAACGCACCACGCCACCCAATTTCAGCCTTTATCAAAGTGCGGTGAAGGAGAGGATCAAAGACACACAGACACAGTCATCCTCATGCAGGCACATACTGTACACACACACACTTACTGAGTAAGCCCATACAATCCTCTGTTGTGTGTATTTGGTCAGAGTCATGTGAGGTCAACCATAGCTCCCTGTTCTGTGATGAAAGGTGCAGTACTGGACTGTTCACAGCTCAATGTGACCTGCTGCTGCTGTAATCATTTATTGAGCAGTGTCACACTTTATTTATCTTTATGTGTACCTCAGCGTATTTAATAACGTAAGATAAAAACTGAGAATCTGACAGATTGATGTTGTAGGTGACGTGGAAACACACACACCTTTTGCCCTTACATGCTGTCAGAATGCCATTGCTGTTTTAGTCGCTCTCCTGTGGCAGCGGAAGGACTTTAGTGAGAGGGGTCAGCCTGGCAGCGTGAGCCTGTGAGCCTGAGCTCAGGGTGACAAAAACCTGTAGTTACAGACAGAATGGCTTTGCAAATCTCAGGCATGGCTGAAGTGTAGCAAAAGTAGCTCTTGTAGCTAGATACTTCAACTTTTCACTCATTAATAAAAGGCGTGTTTTGAGTGCATATACAAATACACATATACAAATCTAATGCACATTTAGAGATTAATGTACGCATTTACAAATCTGTGCATGCACATACGATTGAGATACAGTTTCACAACTCTCCACGCTCATTTGCAAATAATACAGCTACAATAATACCTCCATACATTTACTGGAGGAAAACACCTGTCCAGAGAAGTCTGAGAGGATTCTTTGTTGGTGGACTTCAACAATTTTTTTTTAATTTACTTAAATTCTTCATTCCTCAGCAGGAATACCAAACAGCCTGAAGCTTTTCATCTTCTTGCATCTATGTTGCTGGACTCGTTGCCAGCTAACAAGTCTTACAGCCTGCTATGAAAGTCCCAGTGGTCCAGGTGGTCAGTTTGCCTCTGAACTACCTTAGCTCTCAATGCCAGCATGATCTGCCTCTTATTTTCAATACTAATGGAGAAAATGTCTAATGCGTGTTGTCATCACAAACATCCAAGATGTTCTAAAATATCTGGAGCATAACATTACACAGATAGGTAGCTAAAACACTTATCCTCATTAGTAATTACTGCTGAGAACACAAGACTGGAGATGATTAGTACACTGACTTTGCACAGGGGAAACAGAAAGTGGAGGCGGTGTAATTTAAATTTGTATTTATTTTTTTCATTGCCTTTAATGCTCTGTACTGGTAATCACAGAAGAAGCCGAACACGTCAAAGTCACCCCCTGAACACTGCTCTGGTGTCGATTCACTCAATATACTGTATATGTCGGGTCTGATATCATCTACACATTCACATACCCACAATCTGTTTAGTAGTAACATAGTCTTGGTGAAACAGATGCAAATGAGTTTCAGTTCCCTGACACCTTTTTTCAGGGTCTTCATCGTTCAGTTCATTTAAAGCAGCTGATATATTGTGAAAGACCAATTTGCTTAGAAAAGAGCAAGGACGGAAAGAAATCTGAATTTACAAACAAAAGGAAACAAGGTAGGATACAGAACATTTATACAATCAAATGGAAAATGTGCACAGATACAATGGTTGAAGAAGTGTTCAGAAGTAGCAATACAACACTGTAAAAACACTGTTACAAGTAAAAGTCCTGTATTCAAAATGTTACTTCTGTAAAAACACATAAGTATTACTAGCAAAATGTATTTAAAAGTATCTAAAGTAAAGGTATAGATTAAGTACAAATATGGTCAAGTGTTGCCAAATTATTATATATTATTGCAATAATAATAATGCAACTTTTTCATTAGTGTAATAACGATTATATGTGTGATCTATCACCTTATAAGTTGAATTGGTGAATTTCTTTACAATCAGTTGCCTATTTACACATCTAGCAGATATGGAGCAACATTAGCATTCATTTGGAGTCATGTTTCTAGCCAATTGGTGAATGCATATATCAGAATGTGTCCAATATTCTATCTCCTTTTAGCTCTTGGTTGGTCTCAACTCCTGAGGGAAATATTTGGCTCTCTAGCTGCTAAATGCTCCACAATGTTTACCAGTTAATCACTGACTTTGTCTGTCTGCTGTTTGGTGCTGGGCCGGTCACATAGGATGGGTTGAAAACAGTTGAAAACAGCTGCCTGTTTCGGCTGAAAATGATGCTCGACGACGAGAGCAGTAATAGTGAACCAAAACAGCATATCTGTGGACCAGAAAACTAAAACAATGAGCTGAAAGACACTAAAACACTCTGTCGAGCTGAGAGGAACTGCAGAGTCGGCTAATAATTATCTCTACGAGTGACCCCTTTTAAAGGGTCTAATGATAGAGGGTGTCGTATGCTGTACAGATTGTAAAGCCCCTTGAGGCACATTTGTGATTTGTGATATTGGGTTACAATATACTGTATATAATACATACAAGTAGTCAATTGTTAATACCAAAATATTGATTATAGCCACTTCAAGAGTTCATTGTGCTTGAAACAAACTACATTGTACAACATATCGTCCAACTAAGTGAAAGGACAAAAGTGTTTATACCTGTTCCGAATGGCTACACTCGAAGTCCAGTTGAAAAGCCTGCTATCTATAAAGAGAGACAAGAGGCAATGAGTTGTGGGGATAAGGACGTACAGTTGCGGTCTGTCTCTCCAAAGGTTTTCATGTGGTTGTCTCCAAGTTGTACAAACGAAAAGTGACCCAAGTACAGTATTTGTGTGAAGAAGGAAAAAAAGAGGGCTCGATAGAGTGACCCTGCCTTACTTTCACACCTCCATACATCTGGCTAATCGCTGCATTAGGTGGGCATAATTATCATTATGTGACTGAAATTCCATATTTAGGTCATATGATAATGACTAACCATCTCCATGACAACTGAGCACACCTCATCCGCTGACAAAGTCTACAAAGGTGCGTCTGAAAGCTTAGGAAAAAACAAGTACATTGACCTTGTCATGGGATTTTTTTGCTACTTTGTTACTTTCAATGTCAAAATGAACCCTCGAGCTTGAAAAGCACTTCCTTTAAAGCATATTAAGGCCTTTCCATTCACTAAACCAATCAGCTAATGTATATAATGTAGACATTACGTTATAAATCGCTATACTGATGCCAGTTTTTAGAATCCCTTAATCATTTTTTGTCATCAGTGCTATGAATGCGCTGCATTTGCATTTTGTTTCTGGTCAATGAGACACATTCTTTCAAACGTTTGCCTCTCTTATTGGTATAATGTCATCAGCACTGTTGGCTTTTCTCTTGATAAAAGTACAAATGAGCAAACAGCCTGCATTGCTGTCTGACTGCCAGCGATGGGACTGTTCAGAAGCTGGGCTGAATAGAGAGTAAACACTTCTAAAGTAGTGCTTCAAATGAGGACTCTTTGAACCTACAGCCACATCATGAAACTAAATAAATAAGAAATACAGTACAGAACCTTAAATAAATAAGACTGCTTTCTTATTCATTTGTGTCATGTGCGCACATTTTCATCATTAACTGACAATGTGTGTGTGTATTTTCTGGAAACACACAATGTGTATTCTCCTTTCTCTTTTCCACAGTAGTGGGAACTTACACCAAGGCCAACTCTCACACTTGAAAAAGATGCAACTTCAGTGAAGAAAATAAAAAGGAATCTGACACCTCTACTGTTAGCTGTGACTGGTAGAGGTGTGTAAACTGCGAGTTTCACCCTGAGTTGTGAAAATATGTGTCTATAGATGGATGAGTCACTGCAAAGGAGACAGACAGAGAAGAAAAGATAAAGAGCAAATAGAGGGTAAGAGATTTTGTGTGTTTGTCTTGAAGTGAGTCATATTAGCTGCTGAACCAACTCCACTGGGGCTTTGACTCTGACATTTTTGTAATACATTGAGGTGGTGAAAATGAGCCAGGATGTGATAACAACAAACACTTTAAAGCAGCATCAGCCTCAAGTAGTCATTGAAGCTTTATGATCATCAATCAAACCTTCATTCTTCATTCTTTACACAGGCATTTTCTACTTGCTCTGCCACTCTGTTAGATTCCCTTTATAACCTCATTACCAGTGGTGCTTAGGTGAGAGATACGATAAACAATCAACAATCCCGTCCAAAAACGGTACAGATAAATTTGGAACGATAAAACACATTTCCGATTCAAAGCTGATTTGATGCGATTTGGTTCAGCTGCAATTTGGGTTGGATATTTTTTAAATAGTGCAACTAAAACAAATAATAAATTATTTTTAATACTAAAGAAGGACCCCAGAAAATTATATTCTTGTGCCACACCAACAGTACTAAACATGGGCAGCAATCCACCAGATAACTTTTTGGCCAGTTTCTAAGGAAAATGCTGCTGACTTAGTATTGTTTACCACAGTTCCCAAGGTCAGTGTCATCCCTCTGAATGTGATATTTTCAATAACGCTGTATGGGCACATGCCCCTCTAAATCAAACAGCACATGGCTAGGTAACAGAGTTAGGGGCCAGTTGGAAGTAGCATTAGCTACAAGGTCTGCGGTTCTGTGAAGACTGAGAATGCTATATAAACATCAGACAGCGTTGTTGCTTTTACACTACATTTCTTTCATGTTGCGGATGGTTTGCTGTCAGGTAACATAGCGAGCCAGCAGGAGAAGTGCAGAGAGGGAGATAGTGAGCGAATTATTTGGAAAGAACGGTTTTTGATAGCCATATCTACGGTGGCCCTGAGAGCTCAACGTATGTATGTTGCCCCCCACCACCATGATGAGGCTGAGGATGACCAGTACTGGGCTTTTGGTGGTTTTGAGGAACTCCGGGTGTTACAAATAGAACTGATTCACCTGTGTAGCGGTCACTTTCAGCACATGTGCAGAGTAGAGCAGTAGCAGAAGTCAGATATCCACAACATAAACATGAAGAGATACATAGACCAGACTTCAATAACTTTGAGTCACAAACCGTGGCAACAACAAGCGTGTCCAAGCTGTGTTCAGCACTTTTCAGTGTCCTCTGGAAACACTTCCATTGTTGTTTTCTGTATTTGTAGCGCATTTTCTAAATGCTGCGCTTGTGTTATCAACTTGATGAAGATGTTTTCTTAATTTGCTTGTGTTTTGTCTATTTGCACGTGTTTTCTTAAGTTGCTGTGTGTTGAGCTCTCAGGGCCACCGTACGTATCAGAATTCGGGTCGGATCTGTGGTTGTGTATCAATGTAGCTGAATCTCTGACTCTTTCTGAGTCTTTTCTGGCACATACCGGTTCATTTTTACACACCTAACTCAAAAGGTATTACTTATTTAAAACATAATTACATTACTCAACAACAAAAGTAATTAGTTACTTGTTACTTTACTTTCGTTTGTGTTTTAACACACAGCCAGCTACAGTTAGGAGGTATTCCATGACCATGAACTGGTAACGTCACTTACCTCATTCAGTACTCCAGAGAAGTCCCCTCCTCAACTGGCTTACCAATTGAATGTAAGCAAAGCTACAGGTGAATAACTGGCAGGTAAGAAGACACAACTTGTAAATAAGATGACTTTTGAGTTACCGGGAGGCATATTTCTGCTCTTTTGGTAGTGGCTAACCACCTCCCCATACCCACTGACATTGTGCCAAACTGATGCGTCCCGCAGCAGTCTGTCCTCTGAGCACACATAGAAGAAACTGAACCTTCTTTCTGACTCCCATTAAGGCAGTCAACAAGCTGACCCCCAAATTGTCAAAGTAATGGAGCGTTACTGAGATTAGTAACTGTAATATAATTGTTACATTTCAAATTAAAATCCCTTTCACTACTCGCTACATTACTGTAATATGTTACTGTATACTGCCCAACACTGTCTATAGCATATTTCATGTTTAATATCCAGGTATTGTCTTATTTTGCAAGTGGTGATGCTTTAAACAACATTGTACTACAACATTGAAATAATTCAGGTTATTTGTTCTCAAGGTTATGTGTTGTGGAAGATGTGTCGCAGTTGAGCAAATAGTTTATGTTACTGAATAAAAAATGGGACTATAGGGAGCACTGGTTGTTCATCCTGTATGGAGTTCTGCCCTTTATGACAGCAGGACCTGCTCTGTAACGTGAAAGCAATCCCACACCACAGAGCTTCATGTAATTGGAAATCACACCAGCAGTCCAGCGTGCATCAATTCAAGTAACAGGGGAGAAGAAAGACAAACACCATCTATGTTTCAGCACCTTAGATGGCAAATATTTGTCTCCTTTGGTTCTTTTTCCTCCTACAAATTGAATGTTGTGATTGTGTTTGAGAATCTGGCTCTCTGTGGGCGGGTATCAATGACACATCTCAGTTAGTTCTCAGTTACATTTTTTAAGAAGCTGTAAAAAGTGAACATGTATTATTAAAATCAATTTTGTATAGCGGTGCATGCATTCACTCCTCTTCTCTCATTTAATCGGGTAACCTTTTACATTATTCATGTTTAATTTGTGATTGATGAAGTTCTGTAAAATCACCTGGCACTATAAACATATTACAGTAATTATAATGTTAATTTATGCACATAACAATGCCTGTGCTATGTAAACATGTTTCTTTTTCTGTAATTAAATAGACTAATTAAAATGTATTTCACAGTCAAGATAGGATAACATCTCTTTTATTCTTCTGACCTACTGAACTTCATGCTTGAACAACAAGGTCATGGTTTAGAAATGCTACAGTAGGTCAAAGTTACCTCTTTAATCAACCATCTCCTAATAATTGCATTTATATAATACCAGTTTGCAATATCAAATACATATTAAAAGAAAAATAATACAACCTTGATTACATTTTCTATCAACTTAACTAGGAAAGGTATTTAGGAAAACATATCCATAAAGCTTTCACTGACGTATTGTCTTCCCTACAACATTTGCCCTTGCAATGCAATATTTGTTACCATCAACTAAAGTATGATAAACATTTTAATGGTATTTTTAGCACCAGCAGCCGACAGACACAGTTAGCCACTAGCAGATGAACATATTCATGTACTGTTTGCTAACATGTATCAGCTGAAGAGCTGAACAGCTGAACAGATATGTCCCTAAGGAGTTGGTGGAGACCAAAACAGAGCTAAAAGAGATTGAATATTGAACTTACAGTCATCAGGTGACCAGAAACACGACTCCAAATGAATGATAATGTTGCTCCATAGCTGCTGGATGTGTAAGTAGGCAACTGTTAACTGCTAACAAGTTTGTCATGTCAACTTAAAAGGTGATTATATGTCAATGTCGTGTTCACACCTTGTTTCTATAGCCAAAAAATGTGTTATCGCATCTTTAAGATCAGGGAAGATCGTCATATTGGTGAAATTCAGCTCAAATTCATTCAATATTCTGGAGTTTGGTGGGTGAACCCAAAAGCCCTGCTGGTCAGTTGTTTCATCCTGTCAAGTTGAAGTTGTACACTGAAAATATCAAATGTCTCATACGCTAGACAGAACTCACAAAAAGCTGCAACATGAACAAGATGAAAGCCAACAGGATAGTTAATAATAAAGAGGAAAAGTCAATATCATACCAGGTTTAGATTTTCCTTCCTAATACAACTGTGATAACAATCCATAACCATACTGATAATAAATCCATACTACATACTCACTCTCCATTCTCTCCAATTGATGACATTATCGTCCCACAATGCCATGTACAAAGAGAATGGGGGCTCTACTCATAGCTGCAAAAAGTTTACATTACAAGTTCTGGTGAGACAAATGATATAAAAATAAGAGACATTTTGCTTTCTTTTTGTGAGGCTTAATTGCCAACAACATCTGAAAGTCTTATGAGTATACTATAAAGATGTAGTACTTACTGTATAAAATTATACTGTATACAATTATTATGTAGCATAGAATTAGGACAGGCAGAAAGGCAGTGGAGGCAGATACTGCATTAGGCAAAAGGCAAGGTACTTTAAAGCCCTTAGTGCCTGATTGCTAAATTTGCTTCAAAATTCATACTTTATCTTGGAATCAAACTCAAATCTGAACACAGAAATGACACACATATTCTTAGATTCAATGTCACCTTTACTTCCAGAGTATATCATCAATGTCTATTGCTAATAAACGTCCGTAAATCTTGCTTAGAAATCATAAAAAAGACGTTCCTTGCAACTCCAGAACTAGCCTAAGAAACATCATGTCTATGTGGAGGCCCACAGTGTCAGACTGAGAAAACCCCGAATAGAGCCTGCAGTATCTTCTGATTTAGCTATTCCTCACCTGTCCACCAGGCATCCTCAGTGTGTCCTCCTGCCCTGCACACCTGTTGCTCGTCACCTCATCAGCCCTTCTGACCTGCTAGCTGCAACAGCAGGTATGCCTCATTATCTCATTATCAGCCAGTGCATTTAAACCATTTAAACCCTGCCCTCCTCTCGCTATTGTTCCCAGATTGTTGAGGGGTGTACTCCATCACTTTGCAGCGTCTACGGCTGTTAGTCAACACCACTTGACACTCAGTGCTCTTCAGTAAGGTTTTGACACCATGATCTTTTGTCTGGCGTCTGTGTTTGGGGTTCTGCCTTCTCCTGTATCACTGACAGTATGTCGAGCATGTGAGCTGCGGTTTCAAGCTGCTTCAAGCTTTGATTTGTGCCTCCATTCGATCCCTCACAGTTGTCATGGCAGAGCAGCTTGAAGAGTCTCTTGAGGGCAGAACAACAGGAAAGAAAAAAAGAAAAACACTCGCCCAGAGGACAGGGTTCAACTAACAGACTTTTTTTTTCATAGAAAGAGAACCACAGCTGTATTTAATATCTTTATTAATTGCTGCGTTCAATGGATGTTTACAAGTTCCAGGGTCCTGGTATTATGTAAGCTGTCTGACTGATATGGCTTACCGGGACACTTCAATGAACTACTCGTGTGCTCTTCCTGACATGGACAATCAAGATGTCTACTGTGAGACAGCTTCGGTGTTTAGCCATTATATTGTACTTTAGTGTAAAACATTAATTATAATATATTTTATTTATAGAACATTTTTCAAGATATTCAAAGGCTCTTTACACAACAAGCTATTATTGACAAAGAAACCATCTTGTATTATTTATTTTAAAACGTAACCTGTGAGGTCTGAAAGTGACATTTGTGTTACTCCGAAGGCCTCACTTGGTGTAAATGAGCCCCCATTAACAGCCAATGGATGTGAAATTTCATTACACCGATTGGGATCAACCACATGCCAACACCTTGGTTATAATGTGCCTGCTTAATGTGCGTGATTAAATCTTAAGAGTAGAATTTATAAGTAAACACTTCTGAGGAAGATGGCTAAACTGTTAAATGTTTAATGCTTGCTTTTCCCTGTCCAACCGACAGGTTATGAGCGTGTCGTATAAATAAGTGACAGAATTTTAAGCATCAGCATCCAAACTTCCTTAACAGCCAGTATGCAAAGACTAAGCAAGTCAGGCTTCACTGCGCTGACGTGTGGTTACAAGGTTGTAACCTGACAACACTCAATTTTCCACATCGGTCTGAGATTCAACCTCCTGACCCGACATTAATATTCATCACCCTCCCTGCCGTTGAGCTACAACAGCAGCTCAGTCAAATAAACAAATCCACCCTGATAAGTCTGTTCTTACATCAAAGCCGGTGTTGCCTGTGCCATTTAAGTTATCGGCCTGGCCTACAGTAAAAAGTGATTTTGTACACATTTTCCCAGTTTATATATTCATTTACTTTATCTGTCTTTCTCTTCAGTCAGGACTTATGAAAGATTCATCCTGCATGGCTGGTGCTGGAGGAGGGAATAGAAGTAGCATAGACGACGTCAGAGACATCATTTTTACTTGTGCTTGCGTGCTTGTTGTAGCCACAATCGTTCATATTTTATTACCCTGTGCAAAAATTCATACAAGCTAAAAAAAGATAGAAGACTAAAATATACTTCTGTCTAGTATACCTTTTATCCACTGCAGCATCATTGCATTTTTACCATGGATGAATGGTTTTGACTGTACAGAAAGTAAAACATTTACATGTAAAATGTTGTATAGACTACAAGAGCGTAGGTTGAGTGGGGACACAATGAAGTCAGAGGTTCTTCAACATAAAGGAAAACAAGTACATACAAGTAATATGTTATTTTCTTAATTTATACAAATTCATATTTAGCAAATAACAAATTATGATTAAATTGGTTATCATGCTTTCCATAATAATGTTAAACTGCTGCATTAGAATGACCCTATAATTTCTTTGATAGAGACCTGGCACTTTTTGATAAATATTGTTATTATGCTATATAAACCTCCACCAAGAAGGTAGTGCCTGAGAAGCAAAATCCGGGGCAAAACTGTAATAACTGAAGGCGACTCAGATGTACATTTTTAACATTCTGATGATGGATTTTGGCAATTTGAACAGTGAGAGGACACAGTGGTTTAGTGGTCTTTTAGTGAATAAATCAAAATCGAACTATAAAAGTGAGGGGGACAGTGGATCCCCAAAGGGTCAACATTAAATAAGTAGAAAAGACAGTAAGAAATAAATCTTATAAATTACTTGAGTATAATACATAAATGGAACATAACAAATTATTAAAGCATAACTCATTATCATGAAATGTTATTTCATAATTCTTATTTTCACAACAAAGTTCCTTTTTATTTCATAATACACATTTTTATTTCAAAAGGGTTCTTATTTCATCATGACATTTTCCCAGTGACACTTTTATTCCATGTCACATTAATAATGACACATTTTATCTCATTATGTCAGTTTTCATGACAGTAGTGTTGTCACTGCCCTCTCACCTTTCAGCCAGTCACCTAGCTGCCCCCTGCCCCTCTTAAGCAAGCAAGCTCACAACAACTGCTACCAGATCTCGACAGGTATCTCCTTTTTGCGAGAGTAACAAGAATGCCAAAGTAATTCTAGAGGCTGCTGCTGTAAATCTTCTCCTCTTCTTTTTTCATCCTTACTGTTTTTGCCTCCCTGCTCTAGTTCCTACATACTTCCCTGCTTTCTGTGATATGCAGTGCTATGACAGGTATCAAAGCAGAGTACCTTGTCTGAACATGACTATATAAGAAACATGTCTGATTCAAGTCAGTAAGTGGGTTTGGGATTTGCCGATCTGTCACTCTTTGGATTCAGAACATGTCTGGCTTGTACCTTTTCCTGCCACAGTGCCTCTGTAACTCACGAAAGGGAGTGACAGACACAAATATTTTGCAAGACTACAAGCTAAACGCCAGGCTAACATACATCTAGCACAGCACAAATAAACAAATACAGCACGTCTTTCTTAAAGCTGCAATACCACATTTTTTCAGCCACTTGAGGGCAGCAGAAACAAGTCGTGAAAACAACATTGACATATCATGGCAAACTTGTTATCATTCATTTGTAGGCGTGTTTCTGGTCATCTGATGACTGTAAACTCAGTATTCACTCTTTTAGCTCTGTTTTTGGTCTCCACTGGCTCCTGAGGGAAACATCTGGCTCTTTAGCAGCTAAATGCGCCACTATGTTCACCAGCTAGTCGCTAACTGTCTGCCTGTTGTTTGGTGCTGAGTGGGTAGTGCACAGTGGGTTTTTAGAGCTTCTTCAGCAAAGGCATCTGCCTGCTGCAGCCGAAAACGACTCTATGAGAGTGGTGAGAGTGAAGCAAAACAGTAGGCTAATGTTGTGGGCCGGACAGCTAAATAATGAACTTAAACTCGTTATAAAGCTCTGTAGGTTCATCACTACGAGCGACCCCTTTTTCACTGTCACATTGGGCCTCATGCAAGAACCACTCGTACAAACAGATTCGTTCTTAAGTAGCTTGTATGAGTGAGGAGAAGTTGCCGCATTGACCAATTTTCTCGCATTTTGAATTTTCTCTTAGGTAGGGATGGGTATCGTTAGGATTTAACTGATACCGATATTGATACTGATACTGCTGATCGATACCAATACTTACCGATGCTCTTATTGATACTATTCTCCATAATTTGGTGCAAAAAATAAAGACACGTCCCGAAATACAATTTAAACCCTCCCGAAGTAAATGCTGACCGTCCCAATGATAAAATGTCTGTTTTTCTACGTTAAAATCATTTAAAAATATTATTATTAATAATAATTATTATTATTAAAAGTGATGTGTGGCATAAATAAAACACCATGGAAACAATTATAAATTAACTATTAATTTGTTACATACGCATAATACATACGCTTAATTTATTCATATCATACTGATTCAATTCACAAAGCAACAGTTTTTTGCTATTGTAACGTCTGTAAACTTTGTTGTTGTTTTTTTTTCCATCTGTAAACTGTGTGTGTGTGTGTGTGTGTGGGAAGGCCACCTACCTGGCTTGCTCCAATGTGAGGAGGTTATGTAACCTTAAACTAATTCTCACTTCCAACATCCCTCACTCTGAGGTAGAGAGAGAGAGAGAGAAGTAGAGAGAGATTGGGGGTGTTGAGTTTGTCGCCGTCTACATTTTGCCAGTGTGGCTGCCAGTGACACCAGAAAGCGCAAAGTCACCCCACCGCTTTGGGACACCATGGTAACTGCCCGACACCTGCGACAGGTACACTGTTTGTGTCACTGTTACAGTTCATCTTGTCGCTGTGTGTGCGCGTGTCAGTGTATGTGACTTGAATTGTGAACTCTCTCGCAATTCTACACTGACAACTTTGTCAGAGATTAATGTTATGGTTTATGTATGTTTATGTTTATGTTGTTTTTTTTAGGCAAGGTCCAGCCTACCTTCCGTCCCGTGTCCGTCCCAAAATTTACTTTTTATCATCCCTGATAAATTTTTTTCTGTCCCCACGATGGCAGAACATCCTTAAGTTAGAGCCCTGAAACATAATTGCCTTACGCCGGCAGCTTTGTCATTATTAGGGGACGGTTAGGAATTTGAAAATGCCAGCTATGTTATGAATTAACATTACATAAATACTAATAGCAGCGCTGCTTGTCCAGGAGCTTATCAATATTTCAGTACTGACCAGTCAAGAACCGGTACCAATTAAGTACCGGTTCTCAATACCCATCCCTACTCTTAGGCACGAACACAATTTACGAGTGGTCCAGACCTGTCGTAGGAGTCGTGCAAGATTTTCACTAATGGATTGTATATTTCATTACTTTGGCGTAATTCTGAGTTTGAAAATCCTTTATAAATTACACTTCATAATTATGTCGACATTATCCTGTTTGGCTCTGCAATTCGAATTATAATATAATTCTAAATTTATTCATATAGCCTAACGATATCATCATTAATTCAAATTGGCTATTGGTGCTGTTGTATAACATCACAATATCAATATGAACATCTCAAACAGCAAAACAACTTAAATTATTGAAGGTTAATTTGTCTCTGTATATAATAAGGTAAACGGGAAGTGTAACCAGGCGCATCATGGCTGACTTACTTCTTATGGATGCCTTAGCACATCCGGCCCTTGGAAGAGAGACATATGGGGCAGGACGCGTAGCCTTATATGGTATTATTGGGGCGTTAATTATGCTAATTTACAATTCTCATGAACGGGCGCTCACACTCGTACAAGCCCACCGTACGAAAAAAAGTAAGAGAATGTTAAGATAAGAATACGAGAATGTTCTTGCATGAGGCCCATTGTTTTCACATTGTCATTTGATACATTATTATAAAAATCAGTTACAGCCTTTGTATTTGGCCTTTTTTTAAATTCAGTGCTTTGTAGTAGCACAAGTAGCAGAGATTAGCGATTTCTCCTTCGCCTCTATCAGTTTTGCCCACCTGATTTTGTCCCGTTTTTTTCCCCCCCTCTCACAGATTGGATGAGGCAAATCAGTGAACTGTGATCTTCACTGGGATCACAGATTTAAGTCCAAGCTTTGGCTGGACCACTCAAGGACGTTGAGGGATTTTTTTGGAAGCCACTCCAGCATTGTCTGGGCTTGTGTGTGTCTGGAACAGGTCTTCAAATGTATCAGTGAATTTGGCCCTGTTCATTGTTCCCTCCATCCCTACCAGTCTTTAAGTCCCTGCTGCTGAGAAATGCACCCATCCCCATGCTGCCCTAACCATCCCTCTCTGTAGTGATGGCACGGTATCTGCTTTTCACCAGATGAAGAAGAGTTACATAACATTTTGCTGCATTTGAAGATAAAGATAGAGAATCTTTTTCTTCATACTCTGGGAGACCTCTGAGTGGCATTTGACAAACTCCAGGTGGGCTCTTATATCTCTTTGACTTTCTTTATCACAGTTCACTATAATGACCTGATTGACAATGCTGCAGAGATGGGTGTCCTTTACGCAGATTCTCCCATCTCTGCAGAGCAACTCTGCAACAGGGAGAATCTCTCTTTGAGTCACAATTGAGTTCTCAGTCGCTTCCCTGACCCAAGCCTTTCTTGTCATGAATTTGGCCAGATGGTCGGCTTTACTACGCAATGATTGTAGAAACCCCTGAGAATATCCATCCTTGAATTTATACAGCACGTCAAAGTAATCTTGGAGTTCAGGAGAGACTTCTTTGGCTTTGCATGCTTTTGTTTTTGGCCTTAAATTCTGCATGAGCAGTGGGAGCTATGCACCTTTCTAAATCATGCCCAATGAATTAAAATCAATTCAGCACAGAAGAACTCCAATTAAGTTGTTAGAAACAGGATGTATTGGAGTTCATCTGTGTCAAAATGGTTTTAATTCGCTGAACATGATTCAGAGAGGTGCATAGCTGTTCATGAATTGATTGGTCAGCTTTGCCTTATCGACTGCCCTAATGAGTTGCTGAAAGTAGCATGTAAAGGTCATGTTACTGAACATATTGGCATGTCGACTTCTTCCTTGTCGCCTGTTGCTGGCCTCATCAGGCTATAACCTCCAGCATGCCTTCTAAGGCTTGCCAAGTGTGAAGCAGTTACCATCTGTAAGGCCATGGTACTGTGCTGCAAGACAGCAGGTTGACTCCTCTCGGTAGAAGTCATCCCAAGTGAAGGAGTTCAAGTATCGAGTATCAGTATCAGTGTGGAACTTGTGTGGGTGAAGGTAAAAATCTCTGTGTTCTAGGGACTTGCAGCAAACTAGATGGCATTAGTCTCCATGAATCTCGCCCCGATTTTCAGATTCTCATTCAGTAATCTTTGAAGTATGTTCTGAATGACACACCATGATATATGAGAGAGTGAGAGAGAGGGTGTCTGGTGACTGTGGAGGGAAAGCCTCCAAGGCAGCACTGCTCGCTGTTTCTTGGACTTCAAACAGTCCAGGCTTATCTTTGATGCATGTTTGAGGTCATTGCCGTGCTGGGAGAGGAATCCTCTGCTGCACAACTGTAAGGCACATGGGTTAGTATTCCTTGTCTTTGACAAATATGTAGTTGATCCTGTGCAAGTCAATAACGCAGAACATTGTGAATACACATGAATATTTCCATCATGTACAACTGTAAGTTATATGCACAGTTTTTTCATTATTCAGCTTTCCTATAAGCTAATAACTATAAAATTCACTTTTACTAGTATGCACCAACGGAACAACATCATATAGGGTTAATGTTCAAACCAACAATAAATTCCTTTTCTACTTTCAGTGCATATAACTGATTATCAATTACAAATATACAGCCGCCTTCCTTAGTAGAGCCTTACTAGAATTAACTGGAAAAGGAGGACAAAATGACCAGCAACAAATAAAAAAGGCTACCATGCAACAAGCAATATTAAGCTACATAACCTAAGGAGCCCAACATGTAGGATCATCAGCAGAATAAAGCATCACCAAAGCAGACAACACTGAAGTATACAAAAAAACACAAATAGCTATTGCTATGTGGCTGTTGATGTTCTCTTCTGGACAAAGAGTTACAACCATCACTGAGTTGTTGTTGTTGTTGTTGTTGTACTCACATATCTGAAAGGTTAACTAGCCTTGGGCAACGCAGAGTCCTGCACAATTTTCCCTCGGTTCTACTTCTTTGCTCATTTGTTCTCATCGCATAATAAAACAGCCAATCTGCTCAACCGCTCTGGTCCCACTCCTCTCCTCAAAACAGAGATCAAACATGACAGAGAGGCATCACATGCCTCACTGAAGGTACAGTAGATGTTGAATGTAGAAGCCACTGCTGGGGGATCCACCATAAGCATTTTCGCTAGACCCAGCATGTACCTGTTGGTCGCACAACATTGAGGGTGTGTTTGGTTTGGGTCACATACTGTGTTTGACAGGTCCTGCATTGAATTCATTAAAGAAGGTAGATGCAACCTTTTTTACTTGTGCTGAGGTATAATAATGCTAACATTAACCATAACTCATGATGACATCATCCTTAATTTTGCTGCATTGTTGTGCTTTTTTTTGTACTGTTCACAAATTGCTAATAGTGGCCTGCACCCATCTCATCCCCCACCACTCCACCAGTTTACTGTGTAAATGGGGGTTTCTTTTAGGCTTCAAAAGTGAAATTGTATTATTGATTACATTTGCATTCTCATTGTAGAAATGGCCATCATCTTTTACTCATCTTTAGTGTCTAATGTAATGTACTTTTTTTTCCTTTTTTTTTTACAGTAGTTAGCTTAAATGTTGGATGCAGATGCTATTGTGTCTCAAAGATATTAAACATGGAAGTTCGCCCACTACAGGCTCCAGCTCCCTGTGACCCTGCAAAGGACAAGCATGCATAGATAATGGATGGATGGATGGATGGATGGAAGATAATATAATTAATTAATAATTGCCTCATATGCTGAATGTCTCCACGTGCTTCCTTGGTCTTGACGTGGCAATCTCATGTTGTCTGGAAATGTGATTTCACACCACTCTATTTATTCAGTAGTATGTCAAATTCTATAAAAATATGGCCCATGAGGTCATGGTAAACACATAACTTTCCCTCTCACTCAGTATCCTTCCATCACTATTGCCACTGTCGTTCTATTCCATGAGGACTTTAGTCTGTTTGTAATTTACACAAGAAAGAGACGTGTGATCAGAGGGGAGGCAGAGAACAAATAACTTGAAAATAACCCCAGGTTTTCTCACTTTTTTTTTCCACCTGAAAAGGCACTACCAGACAGTGAAAAGGTTGCTTTTTTTGGATGAGGTGACATGTCTGAGGATAGCATCACACCTATAAGGTGAGCCTATCAGCTCCTTGGAACAGCCTCCCTAACAGACTGGCTCCCCTGGGGGCTCGTGCTCCACAGTCTCAGGGTTGGGAGTGTGAGTCATACTCTTCCTGAGATATCACTGGTGCGGCACCCAGAAGACTCTGGCTTTGCCAGAATGAGGAATAGGGAGGAATAAGGCCGATAACACAAACATACATGGAAGAGGAGCCAGAAAGAGGAAATTTAGAGTGGGGTCTCGACTGAACAGAGCAGGTATAGAAATGTGGCTACAGTGTATCTCTGAGTTGCAGAGATAAAAGCAGTCACTTTTCCCATTAGCGTTATACAGATATAGAAGCATTTGCAGGTTGACCCAGGATGTTATGTGTATCATAATTATAAATAAGGACATCTGAACTGTGCTTGTTATAGGCTAAAACATTTACAGGGAAAAAGCATGTATTTATGTATCGACAGTACTGTATGTAAGTCTGGGTGATAGTCCTTCCTGACTTCCATACCTCTGTTGCTCTCAGCCCCAAGCCCATTTCTTCCTACTGAAGACATAAATCTTAAATGAAATAGGTCAAATATATATTTTCATTTCATATATGCTTTTTTTTTTTTTTTAATGAAATGCTATGTCATTTCCTAAAACAACTGGGTCCCTAAAGCAGTAGTTTTTAGGAAAAGTTACCAAAACAGGAGTAAAATAGTGCATTTCATAGGGACTATTTTCAGCTGTGGATTAATACACATTTGTTGTTGTCGTGTGTATTTGTTGACAATAAGAAAAATATAAAATGTTGTTAGCTTTATCCTTATTTATCCCTATTAATATTATTGCTTGTAGCTGTTCTCTGCCATTGCATTGTGATTATGTGACCATATTCTTTATTGTTTTACAAAACTGTGTTGTCCAAATTAATGATTTCCATAAAATGTCTTATTTAAAAACTAATAAAATGAGTAATTGAAATTGTTGTTTTACATTTGTTTAAAGTTTGATGTATAACAGTGGCACACAGCTAATTATTAAACCTCAGGCTGATTTATATTTTGATTACATTTGCACCAATTTGAAATATCCCTATCAGAAAAGTATTCTTATTAATATTTCAGTGTTGATTTCAAGCACATTGCACAGTCCCAACTGGATGCATATAGTGTATCTATCTATCTATCTTCCGAGAGAAAACTCCATATCTACTGTTGCAATATCACTGTTGTGGAAACAGCTTAAAACTCGACGCCTCTTGGGAGTTGCTCCTCTGGGATGCTGTTCGTTGAAGTGTAGATAGTGTTCAAGTTGGGTTACTACAGTTCATGTAAAAAGGGCTGAAACGCTAAGGCCTACTGCAGTGGGGCAGCACTACGGTCCAATAGAGAAAAAGGAAGAGGAGATTGAACGAGCAACGCCTGGCACGTAGACAGTGGGACAGATGGCCATGAGGGTCCATATGGGGTGGAGAGAGTGTCCAAGCGTTCTACTGGCATTGTGTATCTACATGGACGCTTACGTGTGTTTTCCTGCGTGTGCACGTGTGAATACACGATTTAGAGTACCATATGCATACCTATGGATTGTGTATCTTGTGCAGTTGAACGCAAGTGCATACAGATAAATCTGTCAATTTGTGTGTGCTCATGTGTGAAGGGAATACGCTACTTTTTGGACAATTCACTGGCCCTAACATTACCACCACCACGGGTCAAACTGACCCTCAGCATGAGCGGCTCGTCTGAAGGAGAAGGGCCAAGTACACGGCATTACTAACGTCAGTCGGTCAGCAGCAGCACACCACCACACATGGCCCACCATCATGGCACAGCAGCATACACGGACGCTTAAGCACGAATACCAGAAGCAGATTGATCGTGACTCAGTTGGACCCGTGTAGGCTGCTGCTAAAACCAATATCTAAAAGGAACTGAAGAACAAAAGCAAAATAACGAGATATATCTAGCTGAAGGCTTTCCATTTATAAATAAAAATACAGGATACACTTCTGAAACAATTTCACCCTAATGCTTTTAAAAAACATGAAAACTGTCTGCTTCAGGTATGAGCATCAACTTGACAAGCACCTACCATCATATAATTTCTGTGAGCATTCCTTTGGTGTGTGCTTTCACATATTTTCTCTGTCTACTTGCTGTATCTAATCCGAGGATCAGCGCCAGGCTGCGGCATTAGAAAGAGGAATGTGGACTTTATGGGAATTAGGTCTGGTACATGACAAATGAGCGTGGACAGTCAGGGAACCCAGACGCTCATGATCATGTCTGATGCAGTCATTTAGGATAAACAGAAGCTCAGGGACAAATGAGCTTAGTCCCTTTCCTGAAAGGAGCTTTGGAATGAGTGCATAATGAAATGTATAATTTATTTATTCTGAGATGCTGGAGGGCTCTATGAAATAAACATGAGAGAGAGAGAGAGAGCGAGAGAGAGGGAGAGCAAAAGAGAATGAGAGTGAGACAGATAGAGATGGAGAGGGAGAGAGAAGGGAGGGGAATGTGTGATACTGTAGGAGAGACAGTGAAAGCAAATGAGAGAGGAAAGGAACGAAAGAGAGAACAGAAAACACTCCCTCCACGTGTGCCAACAAACACATGTAGGATGTAATTTGAATTCTGTTGAATTCTGCTTCAGTACTGTCACAATGATCTGTGTGCAAATGTGTGTGTATGGGACCCTTTTCTGCACAGTTAGGTATATTTTAGTAATGATTAACGTACAAGAAGGTTAGGTTATCAGCAAATGCAAATATAAACTGTAATTAGGCCCTGTATTTCAATATAGCATTATATATTCTGTTATATTCTTATTGAAAAAAGATGGTTATTTATTAGTACAAATAAACCAAAGCTATATTTCAGTGTTATTTAATGGCAATCTTGACATTTTTTCATTGTATACTACTGCTTCAGCTAAACCAAAATGAACCAAGTTTTGGTGCAGATGTAGAATACAGTTGTTTTTTATTGCAAGACAAAAACAGCGGATACAGGACAGTTACAGTAAACAAACATTTTGTCAGCAAGAGAATGATGTTGGTGTGTGTGTGTGTGTGTGTGTGTGTGTGTGCGCATGCATGCTGTTTGGGATTAAGCCTGTAGAGTGGATGGGTGAAAAGCGGAAGAGGTGGTGAAAAAGCATAGGAGAGAGGAGAAAATATAAATAAATAAATAAATAATAATCTAAATAAGTGTACACTAATGCTAATACTCATACTAATCCTACCAATGCTACTACTGCTAATACTACTACTACCACCACAACTACTACTAACAATAATAACAAAGTAACAAAGGGAGTGCTGGCAGTGCGTCCGCCCTTGGCCACTGGCAGTGAAGCAGGTTTGGGGTGCCATCAGGGAGCACCAGAACGGGTCAGCAGTGTCAGGGCGGCTGGGTCGACAGGATTATTGTTTTTGCCTTGTTTTCAATATTATTATGTATTATTTATTTATTCATTCATTCATTCATTCATTCATTTTTAATGCTGTTATTTGACTGATGTTGATCCAGCTTTGGGTCGTCCCTAGACTTTTATAGGCCCCCATTGTGGGCTTGATCCCTTATCAAACTGCTCCCAGACCCTAAGAAGGTCCTCCTGATGGGAGTGGTCTCTTCCAGGATGACAATGCCCCATCCATAGGGCACGAGGGGTCACTGAATGGTTTGATGAGTATCAAAATGATGTGAATCATATGCTATGGCCTTCACAGTCACCAATTGAACACTTATGGGAGATTTTGGACCGA